>JAOXNH010029599.1:0-19491 GCA_028566575.1 Bartramia longicauda | reverse complement strand
ACTGCATATATATACATATACGGGTATACAAAGGGACGAGAAATTCCATTAACAATTGAGAATGTCTCCTCTAGGTGCTGTAAAAACATACACGTTGTTGAGGGTGGTGAGGCACTGGAACAGGTTGCCCAGGGAAGCTGTGGATGCCCCCTCCCTGGAAGTGTTTAAGGCCAGGCTGGATGGGGCTTTGAGCAACCTGCTCTAGTGGAGGTGTCCCCCTGCCCATGGCAGGGGGGTTGGAACTCGATGATCTTTAAGGTCCCTTCCAACTCAAACCATTCTATGATTCTACATAAACACAGACTTTTTAAACAACAGCCAACTAATCTTATCCCATCAATTTATAAGAAAAAAAGCCTTTCAGCAGAATAAGGAATTACACAGCAATTTAGAAAGGGAAAGTGAATGACTTTATGCACCAAGGAAGGCTATTCTGGAATAGCTGTTTTCTGGAAGGCTATTTTCTCCATAATGGACAGCATAAGCACTGAGAAGGGCCAGAGCTTAATGCCTTCTAAAAAGCTAAATTCCCAAAATAAACCATTTTCATTGAGAAACATAAATTGAACAAAAAAAAAAATCAGGGAAGTAACATACTGAGAAATCACTCAGTCAGTAAAAGCAAGAGTGTCTTTAGGCAAAGAACAAGCACAAGCAGAGGTTTGTTGATGGTACTGACTATGGATGTAAGGGCAGAGCCAGGTGGAAGTGTCTGACAGTAGGAGGCTGGATGGTGGTGGTCAACAGGACAAATCTACAGCCTTCCTACTGCTCTGCATGAAAGAGCTGATTTTTTGCATTTTAGACAATATATCTGATGTCTAAGTGTACAGTTCCTGGGCTATCTCAATGATAATTGGGTGAATAATGACCTCTACAAGGCCCTTTGTACAGGCAGCCTGGTGTTATTACACCAAAGCCAAAAGTTGCTTTTGCTTAGCAATATTTTGGGTATGTTATGAGCAGCTCCAGTTGCCCAACTCTTCCAGTCGCCTGGTCTTTCACACCCTGTTGGATGCCAGAGCTGAGCCTGAGCCACAAGTGTGGTGCTGTCTGTGCTGGATCAGCGCAAGGAGCCCCGGGCTGGGTGGTCACTTACCTCGACTGTTCGTGGACACTGTGCATGTTCCACAGGACGCAGGAGTCATCCATGACCACGATGAATGGCCACACACACTGGCGCTTGACTCCCAGTTCCTCCAAGCGGTTTCGTTCCAGTTCTAGGTTGTGGTAGGAAAGTTCCTTAATAAGAAACCTGGCAGCACCTGAGAAATTACCATAAATACAGAGATCTCTCTTAGATTTTATCACTCTCTCCTCCCAGAGAAAGGTTACATGAACATCTGCAGTCATTACCCTTTATGAATTTGGTGCTCATAACATCTTAGTTTAAAAAGAAATAATTATGTCCCTTTTTCAGTGTGAGTAAATCTAAAAGGCAGATATCAAGAAGACTGGACCTTTTAAGAGACTCTGCAGAACTATGATTTTGTGGGAATCAATAAAGTAACTTGAACCAAGAAGGGGCTGAGATTCTAAAATTGAAGCTACTTAAAACTTCTTGCAAAAAACACTCAGCACTGATGAAAATGAAGTCCAAAGTTCAAGCCTCCAGTGCTCAGCTGCAGTTAATATTTAGCTTCAGCTAACTAAAAAAAGTTGCAATCAAAAAATCATCTGTAAAATGTCTAGAATGAACATTCTCGCAACAGGGCTGAGTACCATGGGGGGAATGTGGCCTACAAAACATCAGATTTTAAATTGAGAAGGCAGTGATCGATACAAACACATATCCCATGTGCCAAACAGCAGTTCTTATACACCATTGCACTTTGCACAGTTATTGCTGCTGTTATCACAGCACGAATGTGAGGAGCTGCTGCAATGTTTCCTTCAACTTGACCCACATTGTCCAACACGGATTTTGGTATCTTCACAGCAATTGATGGTGTTTCTTACCAACGCCAGCATTGTTGAACATGCCTGGCAGGACAAGCATGATGTGGTTGGGCCAGTATTTACGGTAGAGCGGCATTTCGTACTCCTTGACTACAAGGAGGTGAAGGTGGCTGATGCCTTCCATGGCGTGGTAGAGGTTCAAGAGGCCATGTTCATGACGCCCACTTGATGGAGTGAAGATAGGACTCTTGACTGCATTCAGATTCTGCTGGAACAGGAGATATTTTGGCAACATTAAGTAAAAAGTAGGATATTTCTGATATGGATTTTTATTTATTTATTGTTTACACTGGATTTTAAGATTATTGATCACTGCAACACATATGAACTGGAAACTAGGAATGATTGTCCTCAAAAACTCCAGTTCTTCGGGCAGTCAGGCAAGAACTATGCAAAGGACCTCAAAACAAAAAGAAAACAGACTCCCCACCTCAGCCAACTACCACTAATTTGCAAAGGTATGTCAGGTTGACTGCATCCAGCATATACAGCCAGCAAATGGGTAAGAGCAGCACACCCACCTTGTCAGAAACGAGTGGGAGACGCATGCTTTCTAGATGTTTTCCCTGCTTGCTGAAGACAAAATGGTTCTCTTTGGACTTGGGGATTATAAAATGCAGTTGAACCTCTTCTCCTAGCATCGAGGATGAAAACGTGAATGCATGAAGAGTGGAGTCAGATATCTGTATACAACAATAAAGGTAGAAGAAAGATTTGCAAGCAAGTAACACATAAAGAGTATAAGGCAACCTGCTCTTACCATCACAAAACTGGAAGCCATCAGAGAAGAACATCCAAAGCGCTCTTTCAGTAACTGAAGGTAACTCTATCATATTCTCATTTTCCTCTACCATAAGCCACATTACTTAGGCATGTAACTGGCCTTGCTATTAAAACAATAAGCTTTCTGTACCAGCAATGATCTTTGGCCAAACTGGACTCTTCTGAAGTCTGTTTGAGCTGTAATTTTTTAATAAATATTTACAAGGAGAAGTGAGTAATATATACACTAGGAAACAAACTGTCCAAATAAATTTTTCTGACAGGCTGAAAGAGCAGTGTACGGTATTTTTCCTGTGGCAATGCTCTTCTAAGCAGCTGGGTAACAAAGGCAGACCAGGCCATTAACAAGACCATGAAGAACGTGGGTGAGCTTAGGTTTGCACAGCGCTTCACTGAAGCGTGTAAGTGTATACAAAGTGCTGTGTATATGGTAAGATTTCATCCTACAGAAGCATCTGTCTTGCTACAAGGTCGAATCATTTACTCTTAGCAGTCATCTTTCTATAATCTTTACTAATGAATTGAAATAATTAGCCTAAGTAAAGATGAAAAATGAAAGGGGCTTTATTTAGGTTCTGTTAAAGCATTGAAGAATCTCTCTCCCTTCTTAATGCCTGCATCCAGTGACTCCCCTTTGGATGTGTTATTTCTCCGAGTTCAACTATCATAATTCTACACACACAACTTGCACATAAAAGTAGATATCTACATTTATTACTAGTCATGATGTTTGACCACATGCACAAAGCTAAGTGGAGGGAACAACAGATGTCCTTCGGGAGGATTTACTTGTGTCAACATACTTAATGAAGCGTGAGGCTTAAGTCAGAGCTGCTGGTGCTGCTCCGAGGTAACAGGTTGTACATTGCCAGGTCACTGTGTCTACGCTGTGTTGGGTTAACAGAAAGCCGTTGGAAAAGATTAGCAAGCAAGGAAAGAGTGATCTGAGACAAGAAACCTCCAGGTAAACTCTTGGTGGTGGTGAAGAAATAATGTCTGAGCAACTAACCAGGAATAATCTTACCTGGCAGCATCTCCTG
Source organism: Bartramia longicauda (assembly GCA_028566575.1). NCBI lineage: Eukaryota > Metazoa > Chordata > Aves > Charadriiformes > Scolopacidae > Bartramia > Bartramia longicauda. Next base: position 15,709 of record JAOXNH010029599.1, on the reverse strand, counting down.
AGAGCATAACTGTTTTAGAGATCAAAAATTTTTTAACTAAACAGTTAAAAATTATCATTTTTGTCGAGTGACTCACAAGCTACTGCTGAGAAGCAGGCACAGTTACAGTCAAAGGGAGGAAGAAGTAGGCCTTCCAGTCTCCCATCACAGGCGTGGACGGCTGGCATTTAGGTAAGGTAAGCGCCTCTCAGTTTTAGAGTCCTCTCCCCTGCAAGCCCTCTGGGGAGGCTGAATAATGCTTTGGTCCCAATATCCACCCTTTGTCAGAGGCAGCTGGAGAGGAGAAGTGCTCATGCAGAACACAGCAGACACAGCTGATGCTCTGAGGTCTGTAGCTCAATACGTCCCCTGAGATCGGAAGAATTAAATTATTCCATCTCAGGGAAGGCAAAAGCATGAGTCCTGAGACCAGAGCAGCATGCCTGGAGAGACCACAATGAAATCAAGGATGCAGTTTACCCTTGGACCCTGACACCAACCTGTGCGGTGGGATTAATGTCCATATACTGATGGCACTGCTCACAGTGATGGAACGTATTGTAAGCTGCGTATTTAGTCAACATCATGGACACAGTCTCCCTCTTCTTAGGTTCCTCTGATTTTGTTTCTTTGCTTGTTTCTGTGCACAAAGAAAACAGAAATTTTACAAATCCTATGATCCCAGTAACAATTGTAAACACAAATTGTTTTGTTTCATTTGATTTTGGAGATTAAAGGCTCATGTGAACTCATGTGTTCAATCAAACCAATAAAACCTTATTCTTTGTAGGAGAGGAGTCCTAAGAAACTCTACTTACCTTGTTTCACTCTTGACAGTTGTTCAGTGTATACAGGACTTATAGTTCTGTACTTGGGGTCGTGTACATTCAGGTCAAAAGACATTTTGCTGAAGATCTCAATATCCGGCCAGTGGTCATTGCTAGACTGAGTAACTTCAGTGTTTTCTGTATGGTCTGCAACAACACACGTCAGGTAAGCAGTATCAGACACCCACTGAATGGTGTTTCCATGGTATCTGCTAGTTTACAATTGCACAGGGGCACACACACACACACACAGAGACATCTCTGAACATCATAAATATTACCAAAATTGAAATTATAATCCACACAAAGCTATTTCAAAGAAATGGCTATTCCTTGGAAACTGCATGCAGGCAAAGAAGACTCAGAGGAATCTTTCTGCTCTGCTTCTCATCGAGCTACTGAGGTATTCCCTCTGGTTTAAGCATAAAATGCTCAAATGAATGGTCCTATCTGTGCAGAAGATAAAGGTGCAGTCTCGAGTCTCTCCGTGGTGGAATGAGGAGCATTGGGTAAACGAGAAGCAAAAGGCAGAAGGATGTAAGCAAGGAGAAAAAGGCTGCATCACTTTATGAACTATTAGCTGGTGGTACACAATAAAAAGCAGCAAAAGACACATTCCTGTTAGAGAATGGGATGTGGCCAGAAAGGATCAATGAACTTCTTTGCTTGGATCCAACACAGATAAGTCTAAAGTAGAAAATCGAGTGTAAGTAATAGGAACATTAGAAAGCACTGGCCAAAGAAAACAACCTTGGACTGCAGCTTGAACATGAGTCAATCCAGTTTAAAATGAGATGGAAGAATACACAGAAGTAGGCGTGTAATTGAGATTACTGATTTTAGAAAAGCAAATTCAGATGAAACAAAGGTTGGGTCTACAGACCCTAACCCTGCCTGACCCAACAGGATGTGAGCCAGCAGCTGCTCAGAGGCCATTAACCTCACTGGGACCGTGTTACGCTCAAATGACCATACGCCACTGGTCAGTTGAGGTGTATTAGTGTGTCCATACAGACAAATCCTGAGGAAGCTCACTCTTTGAGCCAGCTGGCCTGAGAAAACCAGGAAGAACTTGCCTATGAATAAGGCTTGGACTTCTTGGAATTGCAGTTGCCAACCAACCAGTAACCAGCACACCAAGCGAAACGGAAACACCGTGAGGAAGCGGATTGAGAGGGATTACATCAAAAAGGACACTAAGAGTGAACAAAGTCCATGAGGAATGGTAAAAGCTCATCAGTGAACATAGTTTTGTCTTAAATGTCAACAAGTGTGAGATAAAATAAGCTTTGCCAAATGTCAAGCTGAGGTAGACCTCAGAAAAATGCATGAAAACAAATAACAATTTTCTTTGCTATAGCACCTCAACTATATAAATTAAAATAATTTTTTTTCATTCTCTTTCTACTTTGACAATTACATTTTCAAGAGAATAAAAGGTTTACTATAAGCCAAGTTGTAAATAAAACTCGAAAAGCTTGATACACACTCAAACCAGAGAGAAGGAATAATCCCTGCTCCAGTTTGCTGAACAAACAGGTATGTGAAATACAGCAGGAGCCTGATTTCAGTGCAATCGTAGGCACATATTATCATCATTTAAGAGGAGAATCTACGGAGCTCTGGGTCTATTTACCTTGGTGATATTCAAAATTTGGAGCGGGTGAATGAAATAATTAAAGACGTTGAAGTAAATGAAAAATGTAATAAAATGCAACATGGGTTGACCAAAGAAATCCTGTGTTACTTTCATTATACAGCTATGATATATCTATTTCCCTGAACACAGGAAATGCAATGCATCTTATCCTTCTGAATTTAAGGATTTGATATGATATGATACTATTTTATTTGATATGATACTATATGACAAATTCTTAATACAGCTGAAGAAAATGGAGACAGTGAATGGTCTGTAAATTGAACAAATTGATTAAACAGAAGATGGCAGCATGTAATCTCATAAGCATTAAGGCAGATGGAGACTACCAGTGAAGTTAAAAGATCACTAGAGGGGCACACTCTTTAGTATTTTCACTAATAACAGCAACTCAAAAAAAATGGCTTAAGTTTGCTGGTGACACACTCTATGAGTCATTGTCAATATGGAGCAGGAATCAAAGATCTTCTGAGAAAGAATTCAACGCCCTCAAAAACTGTAACAACAGAAACTGGGTGATATTTAACAGAAAAAAAATGAGTCATATGAACCATCAAGGACTAATAACAAGCATTTTTGCAGCAGGTTGGGAGCACCTCAGTTAAAAACGACTGAGTTGCAGAGGAACCCACAAGTACAAGCCACGTATCAGTGCCAGTGAAATGGGAGAATGGAAAGACCAGAGTAATCACAGGTTTCATCAATCATGGGGCTTTCAGTGGGGACAAGGGAATACGTGAGCTGTTGTACACTGGGTTGGCTAAACATCCCACAGAACACCACATTCAGTTCTGGTCACCCGTGTGGCAGATGGATAAACTGAAAATAGAAGTGCAGGTAAGAGCTATTAAACCAATAAGGAGAATACAGAGCCTGTCACTTGTCAGAATCCTGTAAGAAGACCCAGGCTACAACTGAATGCTGAGAGGGGGTAAGGTTGCTGCCTGACTACACCATAAAAGCAAACATCAAAGAAGAGAAAAAGTGTTTTAATTTACATTTTAGTTTGGTCTCAAAGAGAATGTTTATAATTGGGACAGGAACATCTTTGAGTTGGAAAATAAAATCATATTTTCAATCATCAGAACACTAGGGCTCTGGAAAAGCATTCCAACAGAAGTAGTGGGAGCAAAAAAGCCACAACCAAAAACCCCAAACAAACCCAAACTGCCCCCTGATGGAGTTCCATGCATTCCCGGCAGGGGTGTGGCACGTTGCAGGGATCACAACAGGCTGGATGGCATAACACAGAACTCCTCTTACATTTTGATATTTCATTCTAAGTTTCTGGGGTACTTTAGTTCAAATAATGAGAGAATAATAGCCTCCAAAGTTCCAAATCAAAGGAAAATACATTTTTTTAAATTTAATAGCACTTTCTGAGCAGAAATACAAATTAGTCTTTTCAAAGGTTTGACGACAACTACATTTTCAGCATGCTAGTCTAATGGTCATGAGATTTATGCATCACGGAGTAATCTTCACTACGAAACCACTGTTATGTAAAGAACACCCTGAAGAGGACTCATTTTTGAAAGGGTTTGTGTGAGTCAAGGCGAAGTCCTGCCACAGCAGTTAATGGATCTGTGAGATCTGACAAATGAGCGCAAATCCAAAGAGGCTCTCCCTCCCCTTTTTCCTTAGCCTAAGATCTGCAAACTGCAGACAGAAGATACTTACTGAAAATTGGTATCTAATTTATAATTAAACATAAATAATAGCAATGTTTTGGCCAGAAACACAATGTTCTTAAATGTCTTGTCTGCTTAAAAGCAGCCAGTGCTTAAAAACCAGCAAGGAGAGAGAACATGGGCATATGTTGCCCTTTTACAGTTTTGTGCTCACTTTCATTTTAGTGCTACCCAAATATATCAATCCAAAATACATTTAATAGTTCTCAGCTAAGCCCAATATAAAATTTACATTTTTATTATTCTATATTTCAACATATGCTGACAACTGTAGTGAGTCTAGCTACACACTAATGGACAGGACAAGTGGTAAATGTAACTTACAGTCTTTCCGTGAGCCTAAAAATTTGTCACTGCTGAATAATACATAACAGAGGCTCTTTATAATGCATATTAAGAATGACTACTAAATACTTACTGGCATTAATCTCTTCTTCATCGTAAACATCTACTTCTAGCAACCGGATCAGCATGCGGAAGAGAATCCTTAGGAACTGCAAGTATGAGCCAGTCTTTCCCACCTGAGCCAGAGATGGAAAAACCAAATCCCAACTCAGACTAATACGAAGGAAGGATACATTTCAAATAAATGCCTTTGGACTTATCCCTGTTATTTTGCCATTCTAGTTCTGTCCGAAAGCATAACAAGATGCAGTATTCCCCATTATGCTGAATGGTATTAAAAAATTGATCTGTGAGCAAAATCTGGCTGAGGCCCTGTATGATTTTTGGATTGCAGGGAGAATGGCAGTGATTAACTGCTTCTCTACCAATATGGTCAAGGCAATTTTACGCCCAGTGCCATCCACACATATTTCACTTGGGCCAAAACACAACACATACAGCATCTCCCTTCCTCTCCTTACCACTTCCAGCATGGACTTAACCTTAAGATTTGACCTCAAAACACATGACTGCGTGCAACCTTGCAGGGGGCCTTTACAATACGATCTGCAGTCCTCATCATGCGTCCTCACGTCCTGCTAAGAAGGCAAGAGGAAGGAACTGTTCTCTTACTTGCGGTGGTCCTGTCAAAAGCAGCCGCCTGGGGTGAAAACTCCTGGAGCTGGACGCCTCAGCCTGATTGCTGAAGTCCGCATGGTGCTGTCGGGCTGTTGTCCACTGCCTGTAGTAGAGGGACTGCTCTTCACTGCTCATGTCCTTGTGAAGCAGCGGCCTCAGAGAGCTCAGCCAAGACACGTCAGCATGAGGCAGGAGGGAAGAGGAGGAAGGCAAATTCCCACTCTTCTGCGAGCTCAGGAGACAGTAGGCAGCTTTTGACAGGATGACGATGCGTGGCAGCGCCGCACGCAGGGCCTTGCTGTCCTTGGCCGAATGGGCAGACCACCGAAACGTCTGTGAGACCGAAGACAGCGATGATAGTTTCAAAGTGGTGCTGCTCGCCATCTGGTTACCCAGGGAGTCGCATTCTTGTTTCAGGGTCTCTCCAGCTGTAAAACTGGGGTAAGTTCCCTCATCTACTGAGCTGTGCGCCACAGTCTGGAAGTTTAGCGACGACGCTTGCTTCTGAGACTTGTCTGCAGCACTCGAGGAGCTCACGCCGTTGTCAGCCAGGGAACCTGGGAAACAAAGAACAGGCAATGAGCAGATTCTGGCCGATATAACAAAATCATGAACTCATTTGCTCTATGGGACAATCCTAACATACAAATACTTCTGTTCAATGAGTGCTGCTGTGGCTTAGATCAGTGTTTCACCCATTGACATCCATCTGTCTCTCTTTCTGGAGAAGCAACAGCGCTCCTGCTAGGGTTCAGAGTCCAAACACAAGTGTCCCAATCTCCGTTAACTATCTTTTCCCATCTGGGATTTGGAATTTGATGGTACAGCCTTCTGAAATTTAAGTCTAACACACCACTGTATATATAGATCAATTTGACCTTCTTTTCTATGGCATTCATTTCACTGCAACTTTAATGTGAACTGGGCTGTGCTCCCTCCTCCATACCAGTCAGGTTTAGTTGGTGTATGGGAAGATCTGGTGTATGGCAAAGGTCCAGTTCAGCTGTCTTAATACCTCAAACTCATAGGGAAATGAAGGGAAGGACCCAGAATTGCCTGAGGAATGCAAAGAAGGGAAGACCTGGTGTGAGATGATGCTCCATTAATGCCTGAAGAGGCAGGACAAGACCCAGCCATTCTGTTGGTCTTGGCAAGGAGGCAAATATCCATCCTCACCCACAGCTACCCCTGCAGTTACAGAGCATTTTTCTATTCCTAAAATTTTATACTATCTGTTTCTAGTCTGATTTGTAAGATCTTTTCAGGACCCACTCGATAGAAGAAATTAGCAGTAACTGTGAAATGTTAAGTTCAAAAATAAAATTCACAAGGGACCCTTAGCTATGGCATAACCATCCTCCCACTGCAACACCATCCCCTTTTAGCTGTACAGAGGAAAATTGCTCACTGTGGAAGGAATCTGCTACTAACATTTCATTGCACAGCTTGCAGCAGGGTACAACTAAGCAACCCACATTTGACTAAACATCTCAGTGTCTGCATTCAAATTCCAGTGATGTAGGAACGAAGACTTGTTTTTCAGAGCAACAGCAGAAAAACTGACCTGAGGTTCCAGTGACAGCGCTGCTATTACTCTGGGGTCGGTCCAAGTCTATCAGCAGCTCATCAGAGTCATTCTCGCTACCATTAGCCTTCTCGTGCTCCTTCTCACTAAGGTCAAGAGCTACAATAGGCCCTCGAATTGCCTCCTTCGAGACATAGCAGCACGCCAGGCCTACTTCTTGCTCTAATGCAGTCCGAGTTAAGTAGCTGGAGTCAATTAGTCGAAGGTCACAGTATTTCAACGACCTAGAAAACCCAACCCAAGAAAAAGGTAAGTTTTGTTCTCTCTGACTTTGAAGAATACTCCCTATCTTTAATTGCTTATTAAATATTCCTGGACAGCTTTATTACCCAGTAGATATAAAACAATTTTACAATATTCAGCACATAAGTTATGCTCCTTGGTACTTTGCGCAGCCATTCACTGACCCACACAGTACAACAGTAGCTTTACTTTTCACAAACCACTCTTTCCAAAATTTTAAACTGTTCCCAAAAAAAGCCTAAATACACTCCTTTTTTTAATGAAAAAAATAGCCAGATGGTATCAAACCACTTATCCACCCCCCCAACTTATCTGAACAACCATATTACAAGAGTAATAACAGCACCTGGGGAAAGTTTCTCCCAGAGGGTCCTTGCCAGTTAGAATAACAATGCAAGGCAGGCCTTCCAAATCCTGATAGGTGCGAGGGATCCAGTCGTCCTGCTCATTTCCCCTCCAAGCCTGTGAACGGAGAAACTTACAGTCACATTTAAATGACACCTTCTAAACCTCCACCTGTTTTGTTTTTTTTTCACTTCCTGCTGTTTCTTTGTATACAGAGTTCGCTTACCCAACAGCCAACAGGAAGGAGATCTTAGGCATAGGCATGCATTTTTTTCTGGTAGCGAAGTGTTAGCCAAGCATTAAATGCACAGAAAAAGGATGCATAGCATGTGTTATTCACTGCTAGAAACACACACCTGGTGTGGTATTAGTATAGTCTGTCCGAGAAAAACGTAGTTGATGCCTTCAATTTCAAGCTGGCACAGAAAAAAGTTCTTTGATATTAATGTAACACTAAAGTCAGACCTTCAAGTGGAGTATGAAAATGATTCTATGATCCTCAAATAGGCTGGTAGTGTCAGTCCCATGTCCTTCCACCCTCCAGGCCCCTTCGTTCAGTGGAGCTTACTGAATCTAGCTGAGCTCATTGCTGTTCTCTGTGTTGGACAAAGCCTCCTAAAAACACTGCTCTATCTTGACCAACAATATCTTTCTTGCTGTGTTCCACAGTGCCCAGACATCCAGACGATACAGGCATTATTTGATCAAGAAAGGCATGAGCAACCTATAGCAACTGTTAAAAGGAAATAAACCTGAAAGACTCAGACTCTCACTTAGAAAGGAAACGAGCCATTCTATCTCGACAAACAGTGAAATTGTATTATAAAGCTGAAATGCAAAAATGGAGGTTCATATCCAGCCATTCCTGTCAATACATTATGGGTACTGCCAGGAAAACTGCCAACAAAGCCTCTTAGATCACTGACCAGTCAACATGGGATCAGCAGTGAAGCTCTCTCCATATAACCCAGAGACGTCACATTTCCACACTGATCAGACATTAAAGTCTCTCCAGACAAGGAAATTAAGTCCTAATGGTAGTCCAGGTACTAAATCAAAATTGTCTGCAATAAACTAGACTCAATGGTAGCATGGCTGATGAATTTTATAATGGACATATGGTTACAACCATTTCAGATACCCCATGTTATCCCAGGCACCAGACTAGCAGGTACAGCAGAGCAGCCTTGCACCAGGCTCACAGGAGACCTTCATCATTCTGGAGTGCCAGTGGGATCACCCACCTAAAGACACTCTATGGGCTTATCTTTGGGCAACTGAATTCCTCTCCTCACTCCCTTCACATGCATGCTTCATAACTGAGTGGGTTTTTTCTAGTCACCTGCAAGGAAAGAAACAAGTCCAGAATCCTACATCTTTGTTTACTCCAAGAAAGCACCTTACGTTGTGAGGGAGAAGAATAAGAAGAATTATTTAGAAGTTTTTTCATTTTCTGCCTGATCAAATTCCCCTATTCCAGATCAACAGCTACTTTGATATTCACCTTCAACACCTTCACCCTCAACCCTGATCTGCACTGAAGGCCTCACAGGCTGTTCCAGCAATGTCTAAGGGCTGCAACCCTTTATGGCAAAGGGCCATAAAGAAGCCCTCACAGGACTCACAGTTCAGAATGATTTAAGGTTGGAATTAAATCCTAGCCAAAAAAAACCCAACAAAACAGCAGCACAGAGCTGCTACCTCATGTGTTTTTCTCCTCCATGATTTCTACTTTCCTCTCTTTCGAGTCCTGCTGCAGACAAGGATTAAGCAGCAGAGGCGGTAGCTTCTTTAAAGAACATTTTATCTGCTTTTGGTTGAAGGCGAGCTCTTTAAGAAAGGCTCACAAAACTCATTCCTTTTCTCTGTAGTTTTGAATACACTGTATAACTCATAGTAGAAACAGAAAATAAATGTCTCTGAGACTTAGAGCAAGGAGTGAGGTTAATTTAGGAAGTGGGTTTGGCTAATTGAACCATGCTCTTATAAATCTTATAAATCCATGCAAAGGTTTAGCTTGGTGCATATATATGCTGTGCAGAAGAGGCTTTCAGCATGCAGTGGTTTAAGGAAAGACATCTATGACAAACAGAATACTTTACCAGATCTCAGAAGAGCAGAAGATGGATGGACAGAGCAGACAACAGATACACTAGACAGATAAGTTGGTGGAAAGAATTAGTTTGCCTAAGGAGGTCTGAGCTCTACTTTCTGAGGTTCACCTAACTCATGCTGTTATTTAACAAGAGAGACAACATACAGCGTTTGACTTCATGGACCAGTAACAATTCAATTTTCTTCAATGTTTCTAAATAATTTATGCTCATCAAAAGTACAGTAGACTTCCATAGAGACAGAACACAGAACATGCACTCTTTTCCTATAGAATAATTAACCTATAAACATGTGGAAATGAACGCAAAAGGTGTATGACAGTCAGATGACAACAACAGGCATACAAAGAAGTATTTAGTTTCTGCTAACCTTCAACCGTGTCACAAAGTGTTTTGCGACAGTAAGCTCTGAAGCAGGGTTCCCGAGGAGGATCTCAAAACGATACTGCAGACCTAACTTGTCTCTTACTTCTTGTAACCTCTCCTTGGCCAGCATGGCTAGCTGCACAGACGGCACCCTAATGACGAGCATGTGGCCACAGCCATTTTTATCCTTCCCTGGAGAAGTGATAAGGTCATCCATGATGCTGAGCGTTTCAGGTGTGCTGTGATCTCTTAGTGAGGCCGTGGTCGTGAGAGCCATCAGAGCTTGGGAATACTGCTGAATGAGAAGGTAGCAGCGAATCACCATGCTGTGCAGCCGGGGGTACCTTGGAGGAGATACAGTTCTATGTTAGCACATGCAAAATCACAGCAATGCGTGAAAATTAGCCAAAAAAACAGACCACGTGGTTAAGAAGTGCCCGTTTTTTTCTGTAGCCTTTGATTTTCATGGACAATAATTTTGCAAAACATCTAACTGTGTTTTAAGTAAATTAATATAATATGGTACAAACGCAAAAGATAGAGCAAAGTCCTACACGCAAGTAACAGGAATTATAAACTTCTGTTATCTTCATTTGGGCCAAAATTTCTGCTAAAGATCTTTAACTTGACAGAGATACAGACCATCTCAGATCCACAGTGCAGGCTAATAACTGCTTTGCTGTCCACAAGCCTTTTTTCTTCTACAAACTTGAAGGACCATCACTGCTTCATGTGGCTTGTGGATGAAGTACTTAATATTCACACATCTCACCAGAAAGACTTACCAATGGGGATTGCTGGCTCTGAGCCAAATCTGAATTTCCACTTTGCCTTTTAATTTACATAGCCAATGTTTCTTTCCCTCTCATTACAGCTCTACGTGGTGACAACAGATACGAACTCACAAAGTAAAATGCTAAGAAGGAAAAAAAGGGTTAAAACCTACTCAAGTAAAAAAAGCACTCCATTTCTAGACATTGCCCACGAGTTCACTCACCACCATAACACAGAAAAAAACCTTTGCTATTATGCCTTGAGTGCTAGTCTTGTACCACAGAAGCCCAAATGACTAAAACAACTAAAAGTTCCAATTTTTTCTGGCCTCTTTCTAATTTAATAGATGAACTGGGATCCATTTGAATAAAGTGTTGTGTTTGTCTTTAACCAGCAGGTACAGTAGCTCACTCTGTATACCACAATCCAGTCATTAAATCAATACACTTTTAAAACACTTTTTACTCCTCCTCCCATAAAAATCCCCACTGCATTTTTGCTACTAAAACAAATGTACCCTCTCTTATAACACCAAAATGTCTGCAATGTTTTCAGACTTCTAAGTATGACTCACCCACCCAGACAGAATAATGCAACTTCTTGAAAAGAAAGGTTAAATCAATAAACTGTGAAGCAAAAGCATATCCTGGCTCCAAGGTACAGGTTCACCTCCTGTTAATTTCTAGTCTTATCCCAACCCCGTATCAGGGCAGTATTTGCACATGCTCTAGTCCTCCTTCATCCTTTTCCCCGTCCACATTTTACAAACAGAAAGAGGGCAACAGTGACCACTAGCTCTCCCTTTGGACTTGGCCAGGACACTACGAGAAGCTTAAAAGAATTGACCTGTTAACTGATGTTATTATTATTTATCACATTCATTATTTGCATATTTGTAGATAATAACACATATTAATTATTATGTACTTAGTCATTTATGTTGCTAACTTAACATATTTGATACTGCATTTTACTCAATAAATATATTTAAAAATTATTAATTGTATCATCTTAAATAAAATAGGAAAAACAGTTCTGAAGACAGAACAATCCCGTTCTAGTAGATATTAAAATACAGTGAGAACTATAGCTTGAACTATTATAATGGATCTGTCTGATACACAGAACAGATTTCCACATCACTGGAAACCACAGTATTGACTTCATTCCTGTAATGTGCACATTTATTAAATCTTGGATACATGCTATGAAAGTAGCTTGTTCGGCAGCTGCAGTGTACTAACAAGCCACTTCCAGGCTCTGAGCTGCAGGAACCAAAACTATGGCCAGCTAATGAAATAATAAAAATGACATTTTTGCAATAATGTCATTGACCTGCGCTACCAATGACAAGTCTGTTGGCAGTCTCATCAAGAGAGACACCAGAAGTGGTGTGGTATGAAACTCCTGGTACCTTCTTAACTTAGTGAGGGCTGAGCCAAAAGAAGAGAGCAGCACAGCTGAGCCTGGGCTGCTGCTGAGTGGGCCTAATCTCTTCTATAAACAAATAAAGGATATGCCCTCCTTCTTCAACAGCACTAAATTTGTTACAAAAAGAAAAAAATGCACATACTTCACAGATTCCAAGAACAACATTAAAGGTCATCATGTCTTCATACCCCTTTGATATGGCTCATGAATGTATCTGTGTCCTTAAGATCCCAATTAAGCAGAATCCCAAGCTCCCATGTTACTATTTACCTTTCTAAAAGTGTGTTGACCATTTTTTCAAAGGTTTCATCACATCTCAAAAGGGGACTTGTGACCCCCCATTGGAGAGATTTGCTGTATTCATTCAAACCAAAGTACAGCTTGTCTTCACTTGCTGCATCATCCTGTTTCATACAGAGACAACAAAAACATAAGGAAAATTTGAACCAATTTAAGTTCGTCTTTTAAAAAATAAGTGGGAAGTATTTTCTGAACCAAAGTATCTTTTATTTTCATTCATTCTTCCTCAGTGATACTATTCGTTTCTTTCAAAGAACTTAGTAATATGTAAAATGCTTTTACCTAACATTATTTGTCAATAGCTAGGAAAGACAGGTGTAGGTCCTTGCAAATTTTTCAATATATCTCTTACCTGTGATTGTAGAGGTTTTCTAGAATTCTGATAATTATTTTCTGACTCTCTATCTCTGGCTTTATATCTACTGACAACTGTTTTCTCATTTCTATTTAAAGCTGAACCTGAAAACACAAGTATTTCTTTCCAAAATTCTTCTTGACTGTCAGATTCTACACTTCTCTAACCACAATCAGAAACTGATTGTTTCTTTGCTGGAATGTAAATCTGCAGCAGCAATCAGAAAGCCTCAAATTTCATGAGTCTTTTGCTGGAAGCACAATGTAGTCTCCAGTGCATTTAGATCACCAGTAATCAGTAGGAATGTAATTAACCACATACAATCTCCCCTTTTTCTCTGAGTTATTTTTTTAACCATAAGACTGAAAGTTGTTGATTTTTTACTTCTGGTGAACAAAAAATTGTCTAGAATGTTTTACAAAAGGTCACCACAATGGCTTATATTAACAATCAAACAAAAAGAAAGCTTTGAAAAATCATTCACTCCCTCATTTCCACTATTTTGTTTGATTTTAACTATTTTTTTACAGTGACCACTTTAAGAGACTTTACAGAAACCAATAGTCACTCAATACAAATACAATAATCAAAAAAAATCAAACTTGATATAAATATACCAAACAAGGAATAGGAGAAAAGGCTAATTTTAAAGCAGGTTGTGCCAAAACATCCTGGCTGAAATGGTCAAAAAAGCTAATGGTGCAGGATGTCCAAGAGACCTTTCCCACCTCTTCTCTGCATAATGATGCCACCTGCTACACCATAACTTGTTAATCTAGCATACAATTTTTATTAGTAACAGAGAAGTAATGATCAGACTTGACAGGATATGTGACATGTGACCTCCAGTCAAGAGTCAGACTGCTTAAAAATGGAAGGCCAGCTCCAGAGGTTTTTGGCATGCCTACATAGCTTTCTCTAACCAGAGTGTAGAAAGTAATTTCTCAGATTACGTGACTGGACAAAGAAAAATGCGTAGCTCCTCGGCCTAAATGTCAATGCTACTTCTACCATCAGCATACTGGAGTTGTGCATCTGGAGCATGAGAGAACACACTCCAGCAGAGAAAGCACAGCTCCCTCCTAACATTTTTCTTTAATACATATCTGCTGGACTCTTAGGTGTGAACTCTGCATAAAATTCACAGTTAAAAGTAAGAATTAAACACTTACCACAGTGTCAAATTGTATCCAATGTACCTCATTGCTAGAGCTGATCCTGGACTGCTGCGTTTGCAAGGCATAAGGAAAAGAGCTGACCTGAAGAACAAGGAGGTTGAATGCTTCAAGGACCTCCCTGCAATTAATAACTCTATCAGCCAGACCATGACTAGGCTCACCATGTGACAGGGAACTTGAAATGGCACTGCAGAGATAAGAATGCAAAGAATTGCCTTAGTGACATCCTGAGATCCAGCGGATTACTCTCTTCCTGCAGAAAAATTTCCAAATGACCATGGCACTGAGAATCACAGCTCAAAAAATTCTTTGGAAGGGTGAAAGATGTCAAAACCATTTGAGTGTATTCTGTGGCTAGGCTCACGCAATGAGGGGAAAAAACCTAAATAGAGAAACAAGATCTGCTGACAGTGAGACAGTGAATTAGTGAGCCAGTTTTTTAAAAGAGCATCAGGTGGAGGAAACCAAAAATAAGTCAAAGCTGAAGAAATCCCTCTCACTGAGAAACTGTTCCATGAGCTGTGGGGTTAGGATACAGTAACAATTTTACAAAATCCAGTGGATTTTACAGCCTGTAACATTCTCCTAAAAGACTGGGGAACCTGAAAGTTTCACGATGTTCTGTTTTTCATTTCCTGGAATTATCTTTGCCTCCAGAATACTCAGGAATTCCAAATTCGGTGTACAACAAAGTAACAAAAATGTGTAGGAAGTAGTAACAAATAAGGTAGGAAGAAATTTTTTTCATCTATTTTCAGCTGTCCTTCAAGGAAAGGTTTTTTTTTATTATAACTCTGATATTCAAATTAATCCCACAGCCTTATGCACCATGTCTAAATCACATTAAGATTATTCTCCTCAGTTTACTCATGGAACAAGAGCAGAATAATTAGCTTTACTATGGAAAAAGAGAGAAATAAGTAATGTTGTGAATCAGTGTGAAGAAATGTTACTGCACGTGTGTGTATGTGTTGTTCTGTTTAGACCTAACACTGACCAAACTCAACACAGCTGTTTTTATAAATCCTGTTCTTACAGTACCTAGGGCATTTTTCAGATGATGCAGAGTTAAACGTCTGTAAGCCTTCTTATATTAAAAACAACGTTACTATCAAGGATAAAAACATGAATTAAAACATGAGTGGATTGTGAACATGGGAGAGATTTGGATTCGAGTAGAAAAAAGGAGGGGAATAGGAAAAAAGACAAGAAGAGCAAAGTAAGCTGCAAAATTCTTCCCTTTTCTCTGGATTTCAGTACCATAGCACTTAGCCATAAAAACAGTCTTGTTAGAGATCCAAAAATCTGAAACTAGTCTCACCTATCTCCAACTGAATCAGAATTAGTTAACAAATAAGCAAAGCAAGCAAAAAAGATGATTTCTGATTTTGAGGCACAAAATGCCTGAGGCCTAGAGAAAGCATCAGCTGTCTAAGACGGTAAGTCTTTCAAAAAACCTAACTAAAAGATACTGGGAGAGGATGGTTTTCCTTCGGTAGACTGAAGCAACTACCTTGTTAAATCCACGTGGGCATTGTCATGGACCAGCACAAACAGTGTGTAGGGATTCTGCTTCACTCGTCTCATGAAAACTTCGAATTTTGCTTGAATCTCATTGTCCAGCCGAACCACGTATTTCTCAGCTCTCTGATACGCCGTTCCATTGTCTTCTAGGCCCAAGTCCACAAGGACACCTGTCAGAAAGCAGAATGTAACAAAAATATTTTCTTTTGAGTGCATCTAAAAATGAAGCTTCAACGGTAGGTTGCCACTTTTCCACCAATATTAGGATTTAGCCAAATCTCTAATATGCCCTAGTAAGAAGAAGACTATCCGAA
>JAOXNH010029543.1:0-36740 GCA_028566575.1 Bartramia longicauda | reverse complement strand
ATGGAGCTAAAAGAAAATTCTCTGAATTCATGGGGAAAAAATCCATTTAAGCTTAACAAGGATGTACAGTACTGTGGTAGTTAGCTGAATGAGAGGTCTTCTAATGATGTGAGGGATATTTTATACATTCCTCTATGCCATACTTTTGGGAGGGAGGAGTTTACTCCATTAACCAATCATATTTAAAGCTTTTGACATTTCTTTCTTTGTCCATCCAGTAATTTGTTCAGCCTGGGGGTGCCCGCGGAGCCCCGGGGTGACCTGGGCTGCTGTTCTCCCGCTGCAGGTGGAGGAGGCTGGGCACGTCTTCCTGCTGATGAAGAAAGACTATCGTATCTCCCGCAACGTGCGCCTCGCCTGGGTCCTCAGCCGCCTCCATCAGGTCATCTGGGCTGTGCCCGAGCCCGAGCTGGTGAGTTGGTGCCCCGGGGCTGGATGGTGTCACCGCTGCCTGGTGTGGCAAGCTGGCTCTGCACCACTCGTGAGCAGCTGGACCATGCAGAAGGTTTTAACCCAGCTCCTTTCTCTGATTCTTCCTTTGGCTCGGCTTGATGTTCTCTCACCACTTACATGTTCTTGTAGGTAAAGTCAGAAAATGAACTTGATGTTCTCAGCATCCTGCCTAACGGGTGGCAGCCAGATGAGCCCGTCCAGCCCAGGCCCTATCTCCTTGTGCCCTCTACACGGGTCACCTTCCTGGCCCGCCAGTACCGATTTGTGATTGAACTTGATCTGAGCCCTTCCACAGGGATTGTGGTAAGTGCAGAAACTGGCTCTTTGGGGTGTTCTGCGTTAAAAGGCTGCACTCGTTTCTGTTTGCGAGAAGGCTTATTCCTCTCTTAACTATTGCAGAAGTCTTGCTTTTCACAGGAGGGAGGCATGCAGTGCTCTTATGTAGGCAGCTTAATGGCAGATCTCATTTTTCTGCTGAACGCTATGTTTGACTTTTTTTTACGGGGAGCTGTCATTTGAATCCAGCTGCCATTGCAGAAGGGTGTTTGCTGTTGGCTGTGCATGGTGAGGCAACCAGCAGTAAGATTAAAAGTCCTAGAAGATGGAAAAAGTTGTTCCCTTACTCTGTTTCCGCAGGATGACTCAACAGGGGAGATAATTTTTGATGAAGTGTTCCATGCCCTTTCCCGATGCTTGGTGGGATTGTTAAGACCCTTTCGTATCCCTGGTTCAGACATTATCTACCAGCCAGAGATCTTCGTCACCATCCAGGCGTATTCCTCCATCATTGGCCTGCAGTCCCATCAGGTAAAGCTAAGCCTCTCCCTTGGCATGGCTCAGCGCGTGAGCAGCTCACTGTATGGGCTTCTGGTGAACACAGAGGAAAGCGGGGACATGTGGTAGCTGGGCTCTGTTATCTGTGACACTGCAGACTTGTCTCATTAAGATGCGTAGCCTCGTGCGGTGGGGAAGTGTGTTTGAGCAACTTCTCCTTTCTGGGCAGGAAGCAGAGTTTTCTCCTGGGGCAGCAGGGCCCAGCAGAGAATGCTGCCCACAGGCAGTCTCAAAGTTGGGACACAGGGGATATTTCCCTCATGCTCAATGTGTGTTTGTTGGTTTTGTTGGTTGTTTTGTTTTATTTCTGTTGACTAATTCTTTTTGGCCTGTTACAATTAGCTTGAAGCATTCAAGAAAAGCTGGTGTGCTCAAAAGGTTGTCTTCCTGCTCCAACTGTGTAGCAGTGGTTTATACAAAGATAATTGCCTCTTCCTACAAACCTTGCTCTCTTTTTGCACTCATATGAATATGTTTCTTCTTGCTGGAGAGAGCAGTGAGCACCAGCATTGAGATTATCAATGAGGTTTTACTTGAACCAGGGCAGGTCTATTTAATAAATAGGTCTGGTTTGTGGTGCCAGTGTGATTTTTGAAGTTTATCCTTCCTGTAGTGGTCCGTTCCACCTCACAGTGTTTTCACATTATTTTCATGTTTCCAGTGGTGTATTTCATCCCTTTGCTAATACCAGGGACAGTGGGTGGTAACAGAATGAGCCTGTTAGTCTATGCTTGTTCTCTGCCTCTCTCTCCCCCACCCACCTCTGCCCAGACTTTCTGTGAGGCTGCAGCCTTTAATGGTCTGTGCAGCGCTTGAAGAGCGTGACCCTCGCTTTGGTCCATTTTTAGGTCCTGCCAAAGTAAGCATAGCAGGAGTTTTTCCATTTGCCAATGGTGTTTTGTGTGTCATCTTGTCCAGCTATGCTGCAGATGCCATCATGCTTTGCCTCAGTATCTCCCCTATTTACACTAAATTGAGCACTTTGGAGTTGCTACGTTTTTCTTCTATGGATCTCCCTATTGTTTGAGGCCAGGAACTCTAATCTCTGAGTACAACTGTTTAAGCTTAATGTTCCTATGATGGAGGAAAAGGCATATATGTGCCTCACTCATCCAGGAAAGCCTGTTAATATTGTAATCATTTACTTTTTTGATATCACTGTGAGGTCTTGCCTATCTGAGGTTGAGGGAATGTGGGTAATGTAGCTATCTGTTGAGCTCTTTGTATATATGTTGTATGTTCTTGGCCTCCTGGTTGTGGACAGAGATTGCCTGCACAATGGTGGCGTCTGTAAACACAGGTGTTGTGCCTATGGGCTTGGGGAGTTTCTGTGGTGGCAGGTTCCCTCTGTCACATCATTCAGACTTTTTTGTAAAGTCCAGCCTAATTTTTTCCTTTCTTTATTTCAATTTGCTGTTCCTTTATCCAGCACTTATTGGAAGATAATTGGATTGGTCTATAGGTGAGTCAGATTAGAACAAACAGGCCTTCCTTAGAGACATCAGACCAGAGTTAATGGCTTCTAACAGGGATCCCGGATTGCTTTCTCCTACAACTGCTTATCCTGGAAGAAGGCAAATGAAGTACGTATTTCCTCCCCAAGAAGGAGATTTCCCAAAGAGTGATGTGGCCATCTGCTGCGCAGTGCGCTGCGGGTGCTGTGAGGTGCTGCTGCTCACAGACAGTTGGCCCCGAGCAGGAATAGCGAGAAGAGGCCTGTGCTTTGTCAAGGACGTGTCTGAATTTCACCATGCAGAACTGTGTTCCTGTGTACCATTTTAGGGGCTGGTACTATAAAACCTTAACTTGATGACTGACATGTGTGTCCTTGGGCCAGGTACTATTCCAGGGCTGTCAGCTGGATGAGACAAAGCGAGAGGCCTTTCTGAACCAAGTTTACACGCAGCTATGTGCCTTTGAGAACAAAGTGGCAGAGATGCTCCAGCAACAGTATGAACCCAAACCGCAGGTAAGGAGGGCAGAGGTGGTTGGGGTCTCTTGGCTCCCTGGAGACTTGCACTCTGAGGTCCCTCTGGGGTGGCAAGAGGAACAACAGTGTAGGTCTGGAGAAGGAACAGCTAAGGAGTACGTAAGATTACTTTGTGGGATCCAGCAATAAGACATGAACACTGAGAAAAGCAGAACCACTAAGTGTTTAGAAGGACTGATGAGAATGATTGCCTTCCCCAAGATTGTTGTGCGGTAAAGCAGCCTGACCTCTTGTACGTCATGGGACAAACTGTAGGATTGTCTCTGAAGAAGATGGTGGGAGAGGTGATTATGCTCGTATTGTTAATCTATAAATAGCTGTGAATATGCCCTTTACCCCTGTTACATTTCTTTAATGAAAATACTTCCTTGTTACCACAAAAAATGACTGTGAAACTGAATAAACAGCAGGTGCAGCTTCTAATACTTCTGCTACTCCATCTGTGGCAGATGCTGTTTAGTAGCCACAGATGTAGGTATCAGCAAGTTAATGATAGCACTATAAAATACAGCTTAGGATGAAATTGAGAGTGAGATTCTGTAGGGATTCAGAATGTCTATGGATTTCTATGTGTATGGATTTCTTATCAAGATCATCTCACCTCATCTTGGAAATTAAGAATGTTACATTGTAATGCTGCCATATTCACGTGGCAGTCACAATCTGATCTGTGGGCACCCTTCTTGCATTATTGGCCTGGCTGAGGTTATTTAGTCCTTGTTTAGCATTAGAGTTTGTGCAAAAAGAAAAGAAAAAGTCTCAAAATCAGATGAACAAGAGGCTACTGGTGATCTTTTTCAGTTGCATAGCTGAAGTGTTTCAAATCTCCTATTTTAGCTGAAATTTATATCTTTGAATGGAAATATATCTTTGACTGGACTGTCAGTCCTGAAACAGAAAGAAGATGGCAGGAAGTAAATACCTTTACCAGTGTGTCCAACCAGTGTTTTTGCAGTGCTTTGTATGCATTCCTGCTTGCTGCAGTATTTCTCTCATGGTAAACTACCCTATAACTTCTTTCATGCAAATGGAGGAAAGAGACGCGCTTGCAGGCCAGAGGGACTGGCGAGTCCTGCCACAGGCTGTGGGGTGGAGGTGGGAGGCCTCAGGGCAAGGGCAGGGACTGAAACTTTTTTTACTTTTGAAGTTGTGTTAGCTGTATCATTGTCAACAAATGTCTGAATTTAAGGCATCTGGCAAATTGAAGTGATGGATAGTCAGGTTTTTTGCTCAAAGCCACAGACTGCTCCCTTTTGTGCAGAACAGAAGTTTAGTTAGTTCTAATTTTCTTTTCCCAGCTCCAATCATCAGTAGCTTTGCAGGGGAGGATCTCGCCCGTTCTCTATATTAGCAGCGAAAATGAAGCAATAGTTTATTACAGGGTTGAACTGCCAGAGCTGTCTGGAGATGAGGGGACTGCAAATGCAGTAGGTTCCCCTTACCAGTGTAATTATACAAATTTCAGGCTTTGCCTGGGAGATATTTATCATAGAAGATGCAGGAGAAGCCTACCTGCATTTGTTTATATCAGCACTGCATAACGAGTGCTGTTTGAACAGAGTTAAATGTACAGGCACTAGACTTTGTCCTTGAGAGGCTCCTTAGCCCCTCTGCTGCAGCACTTTGTAAATGAGACATAGCTGTGTCTGCCTCTCCAGCTTTTCTGGGCTTTGCTTGAGTAGATGCTGAATAGCTGCAGCTTCTACTAAATGGCAACAGAAAGAGGTATTCACATTCTCTTTAGATGGGAACTGCTTTGCTCTACAGAGGAGCTTTAGGGACCCCAAAGTTTTTCATCTTTCCCCTTTCGTGCAAAGTAAGCTTATAATAAAGCTCTGAGCGTGTTGTCTTCTTTCTCCGCCCCTGAGCAGCTGTGTCCAGCTGTTCTAAGGGGCCCAAGTGACCAGGACTCTGAGAGCACCTGAAAATTAAAGCTAGAAGTGTAGTCTACTGACGGCTATGGTACCATGAGGCTGCTAGACTGAAGGCTGTTCGGAAGAGTGAGAACTGGAGCTAGTCTGAAGTCTGGCCCATGGAGCTTTGTGTTTGTTTTTTTTTAACTTTTCCAGGTGGATTTGTCACCCCTGAGCCAAGAGAGCTCTGGTGACATGCAGGAGTCGTCTGGGAGGAAGCCCAGTGTGTCTGTTGTCACTGCTGATGTTGGCCTCGTCAGCATGGTCCGACAGGGGATCCTAGCGCTGCAGCTGCTGCCCTCCAACTCCAGCGCAGGTTGGCTTCATCCTCTGGGTTAAGGTTTGCCCGGTTGTTTGCAAAGGGTTGTATTCCTCCTGCCTTAGGCTGAGATTAATTTTATAAGGGCTGGTGGATAGGCCCTTCTGTTAGGGATGATATTTCAGCAGCTGCTTTTGCTCTGCACTCTGTGGGCAAATTGTGGTGGTGGGAGTGGGGAGGAGAACAACACTGTGCCACGTGCCAGCGTTAGGGAGTTTGTGAGGAAGCACAACCATGGCTGCTGCTCAGAACAGCCCAGGGTGTGCAGAGCTGTGCCCACCCTGAGGGCTTTGCTGGACCTAGCCAGGAGGTTTGACAGCTCCAGAACACCTTGGAAGCTATAAACCAACTTCAGGATTTTCATTTCTACTTTTGCCCTCCCTAAATTTTATCCCTGGTGAATATAGCTGGAGAGTGGTATCTGGTTGAGACCGAGAATGCACTAAGATGCTGCCTTCCTTGCAGGCATAATAATAATTACGGATGGTGTGACTAGTGTCCCTGATGTGGCTGTGTGCGAGACTTTACTCAACCAGCTCCGCAGCGGCACTGTGGCCTGCTCCTTTGTACAGGTAGGTCTGCTGTTGGAAGTGAGTGTGCGGGCAGCTGCCTGCAAGAGGGAAGGAGGTGCATTGCTATCAGTAGCACTGACCTCCAGAGGGGACTTCCCTGCCTGTCTGAGGCCTTTACTGGTTCTCTCCCTTGTCCTCACCAATGCTGTACCCTCTGAGCTATCTTCTTTATCTGTCCTGCAGGTTGGCGGTGTCTACTCGTACGATTGCAGCTTTGGGCACGTTCCCAATGTGGAACTGATGAAATTCATTGCCATGGCCACTTTTGGTGCTTACCTCTCCACGTGCCCTGAGCTGGATCCCCTGAGCCTGGATCTGAATGTGTATCACAAGGCATTTCTGCTATACTCCTTTCTACGTACTGGGGAGTCCCTGAATCCAGAATACTACTGTGGTGAGGAGTGTGCATGTCCTCCTTCCAGCAGACAGACAGATGGATGTCTTACAGCACCTCTCTTTGGGGTGACAGCCCCAGGCTTGGTTATGCTGATACTTTCCCTTGTCCCCTCCGGGCCATTCTGAGTATTATGGAGGCGAGGAAAAGGCAGCAGTCTGTGTGCTTTGGCAAGAGTGCTGCCTTCTCTGATGGGCAGTGTTGTGTGCTTGTGCCTGTGTGAGAAGGAGATCCCTGAGGATGCTCACTATCTTCAACCCCACAGAGCGCCATGCATCCTGTAGACTCTGGGCACTGTTGGGACATGCAGCCTCATCTGTGAGTGCCTTCCTGATTCCAGAAATTGGGTGGAAAACTAATGTCCCATTTTGTACCATCCTCCTTTCTGTGGACTTCACGCAGCAAACTGCAGTTAGGCGTCCTGTGTTGGAACTTGGAGGGGGCAAGAAGCTCTCATCCAACCTTTCCTGCACGCTGGCTCGCTCACAGATGGGGACATTCTGGAGAGCTTGTCCTAATTGGGCTTGCAAATGGCAGTTTGGATTGAAAAACTAGACCCCTGAGAACCATCCCAAACGCATCTCTTGGTTGTTCTTATTTTGTGAATGTTAGTGACTGAGAGTATGCCAGGAGAGATTAGTTACCAGTAAAACGTGGAAACACCCTTTGACACCTTGGTGGTATGCTGGTGCCATCTGCACTGTCTGTAACTTGGCAGCAGAAGCCGCATACAGTGACAAGTGTGAAGAGAGATGGCCTGGGACTCAGAAATGTTGAATCTTGAAAAGATCAGGTGTGAGTGGTTTAAACTCAAGGTTTCCACATCCTGATGCCTTTCAGAAAGCACCTGGGAACTTCAGGGTTTTCCAGGGAAAAGCTTGCTGTGTGACTGTTGCAACAGCCATGCAGTTTCTCCCTGTCTTGGTTAAATGTGGAACTCCAACATGTCCCTTCTCACAAAGGCTGTCCCAGAGGAATCAGGGCCTGGCACCCCACCCTGCCCCTCTCCCAGGCCTCTTGGCCACACTAGTGGACCTGTTTGGCGCATTGCGGAATCAGGAGTGGGTGTAAGTTGTGGCTGAAGGGTGCAGTGTTCTTCAGGCCAGTGAGTGTTCCTGATGGCTTTTGTAAAGCGCTTTGGGAGGCCTCTTGCTGTGAGACGAGGAGCAGGGGAGTTGCTCCCTCACAAACTCCATTTCTGCCTTTTGCAGTGTCCCAGCACAGACTGTTCAATGAGCACCTGGTGTCTGCAAGCAGCAACCCTGCTCTGGCAATGAGGAGGAAGAAGCACACCGAGAAGGAGGTGCACGCTGACCTCGTGAGCATTGTCTCAGTCCGGCTGCGCGAGGGCTACAGCATCCGAGAGGTCAACATCACAAAAGGTGACTGCACTGTGTTGGGGGCTGGAGCCTCAGATAGGACTCTGTTCTCAACTGTTTAGAGCAGAGTGCTGTGTCTGCCATCTCAGCAGTGTGGCTGGTATTGTGGAGGAAGGAGCCAATTTCTCCAGACTCCTACACTTGTTTTTGTTTGCCTGATGCAGGACTGTCCAGTATTGTGCAGTTTTACACTTGCCAGGCTCATCCTCTTTGGCTGTAAATGCCTGGGGAGGGACAGACAGACTGTGACCCTCTGTATCTTGGAAATGAGTCCCCACAATTGCAGGGAAACTAATGACAAAACTTGGGGCTTTGCAGCGTTTACTGGAATTTCTTCTATACTTCTCCTTTTTTCATCCCTTTCTGGTTCTTTGCTTAGATGCACTCCAAAATACTAATACAAAGTTGAGCCCTTTAGTGCAACGCATTTAATGCCTCCAAACCACAGTTTTCTGAAGGAAGAAATAGGGAGAAAGAAGAGTATTGTTGGGTGAAAATGCCAGATGAGTCAGGACCAGGACTAATACTAGAAGAACATAAAACCATCCGATGGTTCTGTTCTCTCATCTGACTCGCTAGAGATTATGGCACTTGTAGTGTGAGAACTAGCTACTGACAGTGACCTCGAGGGGTACGAGTGTCCCAAGGACTGCTAGTAAACTACCTAACTTTCCATCTCCAGCTGTGACTAGTGGCTAGTCACAGCTAGAGATGGAAGGTGAAGGCGGGATGAGAAAATCCAAATGCAAGTTATGAATTGCAAGCAAGCGAAGAAATTATTCTTGACCTTCGCAAAAACCAGCAGAAAGCCTGGAGGATGGGATTCTTAAAACGCAGCATAAACACGTACACTGCGTGGTGATCCGACGTCTTTACTATTCTTTTTGAGATGTTAGTTCACAGAATATGTTTTATATTTGGAATATATTTATATTTTATATCAGAAAATCGGTGTCTGTGATGTAACTCCAGAATCATTCCAAACTTGCCATATGATGTTTTCTATAAATTTACAGTGGTCTACCTTAGAGCCATGTAAACATCTTGTGCCTCTGCTCTGCTTGGAATATTGTTCCAGAGCTTCATTGCTTCCTTTCTAAACTCACTCAGACCAAATTAGACCTGTATGACTTTATTATCCTTAATTACGTTTATCCTCCTTGTCTGACATTGCACAAACATATTTAAGAACAATGCCTTTCTCCTTGTAACCTTCCTTTTGGCAGGTTAAGCAAGCCAATGTTTCAGCCTCCTTTTGTAAGGGCAGGCTTTCTCTTCTGTTTATTTATCTTAACAGCACTTTTTGTTTGTTTTTCACAGTTTAGCCTCATATTTCTTGAAACAGTTGATAAGAGTGGTGTAAATGTGGTTTCATCCATGCCTTGTTCAGTAATGCTAATACTTTCCTGCTTCTGGAGTAAAATGCCGTATCTGATAGACCAGGAATCACATGAGCTTTCCCCATGATTGCATTGCATTGTTAGTGCAGAAATCCCTGTGTCTTTCATGCACTTTTGCTTCCAGCTGATGAGAGTCCTTAGGGGTTTTTTTATTGGGTTTTGTTTGTTTGTTTAGTAGTCCCTAAATGTGCTATTCTTCACATAAGAGTGTTCTTAAGTTTACCTCGCTTAGTTCAGCTCACTATTCCTGTGTGATGACTGGGAATTGCAGTTCTTTTGGCTTGATGCTTCTTACAAACTGAATGGATCTATACCAGCTTTTTTGGGAAGGTTGCTAACAATCATATTAGGTGGGTTAATTTCTAAAGTTGGTCTTCCAGGAATATCCCTATTTTTTTGTTTCAGGAGTTTTCTATTAAAAGTAAGAATCTGCTAAGGTTTTCTATTGAGAGAGCTCTTCTAGTAATGCCTGTAGATTACTTCCACTAATCTCCTGTAGGTGTGGCTGGAGGTCCTTCCCTTAAATCCATGCAGATTAAGTCCATTGCGCTCTCCTTGTCTACGAATGTATGTGAAACAGTCTGACAAGTCAGTTCCTGTCCAAACTGTGCT
This sequence comes from Bartramia longicauda, assembly GCA_028566575.1. Lineage (NCBI taxonomy): Eukaryota > Metazoa > Chordata > Aves > Charadriiformes > Scolopacidae > Bartramia > Bartramia longicauda. The sequence goes on along the minus strand of JAOXNH010029543.1, from coordinate 26,874 downwards.
CAGTATTGTGTTTTTTGTCCTTCTATGCATCAGTTCACTTACAGCTTGGACAGCACTGGAGAAAAAGCCTTTCTTTAATCTGGCAGCAGTGGTTAAGTGCTCTTGGTGGCTGTGGAGTCCTCTGTAGAAATGCTGGAAGAGGCAGCAGTGTGAATCATTTGAAAAAACAATCAGACAAATTCACATTGTACCTTTTTGCACAAAGGTGTAGCTAACATCTCTGGCTCAGGATATCATAAAGCAGCAAATTCTGAAGTCTGGAAGAATGTATCACAAATATCACCACATGTTCCCTATGCTCCCTGTACTTTCCTCTGGGTATCTTCCTGCCACTTTTTAGCCCTTAGAACAACAAATGCATTGGTCTCCTGGTTTCTTAAAGAGCAGAGGAGCAGCTGCACTGGATCAGTTGCTTTCTGTGGTGAATAGCTGTGGGCAGGTGCACAAGGAGGAGTAAGAATAGGGTAAACATACACCATGTTTCCTTTCTCCTTTCCTTTTACTTCCCTCCGAGCACTCTAGCTCTTTGCAGCTCAGGGTCTTCCTGAGCCAAAAATACTTTCTGTGTGTTTTGATGAAGTGGTGGTGGTTTTTTTAGAAGAAATTTGAAATTAAATGTCTGAGCTATCAAAAATGCACTGTGTATTTTGTGCCAGCTTTCAGAATAGTAGCAGATAATGTTACTTATACTTTGGAAAGGTAAAATGCTCCAGGGAGTTGCTGGCTGTAATAAAAAAAAAAAAAGTTGAAATAACATCTGAAAGTAGAATTTTATAAAAGATCAAGACATTTAGACACTCTACACTAAGAAAAAGCATGTTTGGCTAATCGGGGCTGTCTGGGCCATTCTGTAGAGAAGTGTATGACAAAGAACACTTAATTAACCTGGGTTGCCAAAAGCTTTTGCCAAAACTTGCAAACTAAAGGCTGTTAAGGAGCCAGCTGGCTGTGAAGCAAGAGGAAGGAGTGTGGTTGTGGACTTTGACACTGTCGCTTTTCTGCTTCAGTTTGCCAAAGGCAAAACAGAATAAATAGCTAGCTTTGTGCTCAGAGTTGACTGGAGTGGTTGTTTGTGATATTTATAAGTGCTCTGGTTACCCTCACTATTTGATTTCAGATATTTAGGCGTTTAGAAGGCTACTATGGTTAGTTAGGAATGCAGAAGTGCTTGCAAAAGAGGGAGGATTGGAAGGGAGAGAAGCTCTGTCTGAGAAACTGTGAGGCCATGGTTTGTGATGGAGCTCAGCTCCTCTCCTGTTTCTTTCTGGGGCAGCGTGAGAGGATTGAACTCTGTAACAAAACCCAATTCTCAGTGGTCATTTTGCATTGCTGTGTGTTGAAGAGAATCTGGGGGACATTTTTCAAGACCTCATCTTCCTCTCTGAATCAGTCCAGCAACCAAAAATGGCTGGGTGCAAGCTGGCCAGTGAGAATGGTTGTTCTCAGTGTCAGGAACTGGGAAGGCAAAGTGAGCTTTTTAAAAACTAGAGCTGGACTTTATGAAAGAAATCAAAGCAACAAAGGGTTTTATTAGTTATAAAGTCAAGAACCAGAAATAGATTGCTCTGCAGTGAGAACAAGCTACAGATTCATCTAAGTATGACTTCAAACTAAGCAAATATTTTGCCTGTGTTTTTAGTTTTGCTTGTTTTGGATTGTAGGAGTGAAGCCAGAATGACTAATGGAAACACAGGTGGAAGTAGGAAATATTTTCATTAACGAGCTAGGCAAAAAATGCAGGAATTAACTTATCATGTTTGCTGTTGATGAATTGGAAAGGCTTTGTAATGAGAACCAAAATATTGTGCGGATAGCAGTGGATGAGCACTAAAGCAATAAGAGTAAGGTGACAGTATGAAAATGGAAAGAGACAAGTTTATAAATTCTTGTTTAGCCTCTCTGATGAACCAGGCAATCTTCATGCGGAAACGACAGATGTTACAACCCTGGAAATGCATTCATAGTAACACAAAGCACCCATTGTGGAAAATTAGTGACCTTAAATAAAATCCCAGTATTCCCTCAGATGAAATACAGGTGAAATACAATATACACCTTTGATCATATCTTTGTTCAGGAAAGATGAATTCTTGAGATGCAGAAAAGTCTCGAGCTGTTAAGGGGAATGGATAGTCTGTCATAGACTGATGGCCATGATGTGGTTTAAGTAACAGCCGAAACTGGGTAAGGATTTCTCCCCCTAGTGCACACTCCTTGTCAGTGTTATGGAAATGAAGCTTCTCATAATAAAAACAATTTAATCAAAAGAACAACTGAGCAGGCATTTGGCATGTACTCTGGAAGGTTTCTTCTAAACATTGATGGGGGAACAGTACTCTGAGGGAGCCTCCCAGCAGGGACCATGGAAGCAAACAGCAAGGTAGCTTTAAAATGGAGTGTAGTCAGCCTGTGAAGGGGATGGCATGATACGCCTGTGACAGCAGCAAATGCAACTCTGCAGGAAACATAGGATCCAGGCTGATGACCTGTTCGGACAGTTTCCAGTGCATCCAATCACTTACCTCACAAATGCTGCAAGTCCTGCAAACTATAGGGCAGGCTGGACATCAAAATAGATGATCGAGCAGTTGAAAGAGCAGTGTGGCACTGTTATAGAAAGTCATGTGTTTCCCTGGGTTGTTTCAGTACAAATATACATGCACAGTCAGCAGGACTCTGACAGTTTTCTTCTCTTCTGGCTCAGTAACCCTTGCTGTCAGGTGTTTGTGTTAATCTTGCTAGAGATGCAATGGCCCGCTTAAAGAAAAAGGTAAAAAGTGTACAGTTTGAAGAATGGGTGAACATTCAGTCTTAATCATCTTAACTTTGGGAGGAGATGAGGGTAAACATGGTGAGAAGCTTTTGATGCTTGAAGTTCTAGATTGGATGAAATCCTGTTTGTGCAGGTAGAATGTTCTACATGTACGTTTAAAGACCTGTTCACCAAATGCTACTGTGTAAGCAAAGCCTCCCTCTGTTGGGGAGAACAGAGAATGAGTTCAGCTAGAGCAAACAGTTGTTAGGTCACTTTGTCCTCCTCATAGAGGTCAAACAATCTCACAATACTTGGGAGTCCCTGGTCAGAAATAAAGCTCAGATGTGTACCAAACAAGCACTTGAACTTATTCCTTTGCTCCCATGCAGGTGGGTCTCAGCTAGAGGTGAAACTAGTGCTGCTTTGGAAGCATAACATGAGAATAGAGTACTTAGCTGTGACACCCTGGCCCCTGGACCCATCAAAGCGCAGCACGTGGGTGGAAGTGACGATGGAAGGAAGCTATGACATCTTGCATGACATCAGCTGCACCATGAGGAAGCCTATCACCAGTCTGTACCGCACTACAGTCATCCGGCGCTTCTGGAACACCTTGCAGAGGTGAGCCAGACCATCCCCAGCAGTTCCCAATGTCTGATGTAATCAAGAATATCCTTCCTTGGCATGCTGGGTGATGTAGGTGGCCATCCCAACCCAGGGTCCCAAAGGAATATGCTCTTGGGAAGAGGCATGACTGGCAACAAACTTGCCGTCTAGCCAAGGAAAAGACTCAAGCTGGCCTGTAGCCTCTAAGATTGCTTCATTGTAAAGTTATTGCTGCCCCTGAGTCCCGATCCTGTGATGCAAACCTTAACTCTGACTGCCATCCCATGGAGGTGGTGTGCTCTTACAGCACAGTCTTGCAGCTGTGCTGCACAGTCACACAAGGAGCAACACCTCCTATCTCTAGGCCTGAAGGGGTTGTGGGTTATAACCATTTCCTGGCCAGGGTGACCGTTACTCCCTGCTATTTGGCAGATTCCTTTTCTAGCACTTCATTCCCAACTCTTATCCTCCTTGTATATAAGGCTGTTAGACTTGAACTCCCTTAACATGCTCTTTGCAATCAGGTGTTGAATCCCAGCATTGCCCTAGAAAGCTGTGTTGGTGCAGATGTGCTGCCAAAACATAGGGAATGCTGTGTGCGCAGGCACTGGGCTGACTGGGGCAGGAAGGGCGAGGGCGTGGGCTTTTATGACTAACTGCCTCTTCTCTTTCAGCATCAACCAGACAGATCAGATGTTGGTTCATCTACAGTCTTTTGACACAGTTCCAGAACACTTCACCATTCCTGAGAGCACCAAGAATGGGGTGCCCCTCTTCTACATCCCCCCAGGCTCTACCACTCCGGTATGTTCCCTCTCTCTCCCATTTAATGTGGGATAAGTTGTCCCTCCTGCCTATTCTGTTTTGCACCAGGGGATGCCGAGTCCCAACAGGCAATTAAGATCTTCTGTAGCTCTCAGGCTTCATCTCTTGCTATTTGTCCTGCTCAGTAACAGATTTCGGGTGCAATGCAATGCCTGTGAACATCCATCCCATCCCATACTTTTTCCCCTCTGAAACGCCACCCTATGTCTTTAGTGCTGCAGCTACGCCTCTAAGCCCCACAGCAAGTCTCCTAAGTGTGCTGTGAAGCCTTCACCTGGTAGTGATGTGATGTGTGAGACTGATGGGATCTCTTATTTTTGCCATGCTTTTTCAGTGGATACCTCATATGTGTGGAGTTGCTGCTGGCAGGCTTGTGTGCTGGTGATGTAGCTCAGCACTGTCAGGTTGAAGATAGATATAGGAAGTGCCGAATAGTTATTGTTTAATAGGTTCGTTGCTCTGAGTGCTCATGTGGAAGGTGCAAGAGATATACTTGTCATCTGCACAGCAGAAACTAAACAAAATATGAGCTAATAGTTTCCACTGCAAAATTCAAACTCATTGAAGCTCACTGGGCAGAAGTGCTGGCATATTATCAGCTCCCTGCTAGCAGTGTCCTTGGCATTGATAGAAGATGACTAGCAGATATCAAAGCTAGGGGAGCTTTAATTTAAGAGAACTGTCCCTTTAATTTTATTGCATAAGCCCTTTACTTCTTTATGTTTGCCTGGTAAATTTACACTGTGGGATCCATAACCCTACATAGCAAATCTGGAGCGTCCCATCTCATGGCTAAGCACCATTTTCTTTCTGTGTCAGCAGAGTTGCTGTAGTTGGTGGAATCATGGTGTTACCACACAAACATGTTAGAGTTGCCCAATGCCACCCATTGCCAGTACCCTATTTGCATGAGCACTCTCAGATGAGTTATCTCAGTGTTTAATTGCTCTGCTGACACAAGCCATATATCCCCCTCTCAATCAGAAAGCACACCATTACCTATGCGATCTTTTCCATGGTTGATTTACTTGATGCTAAGTAGTTAAAGTCCTAATTAACTTGACGTTTCAGGAAAGTAATTTATTTCTGTTTACATTGTACTGCTGATTTCAACGTGAACGTACTCAGTTATTTGGCTGAGAGGCAGTTACCAAAAGCCAGGGATGTGGCTAGCCTTCTAGGCTTACACAGCTCAGCCACTGGAGACATTCCTGCTCTCTCTGGGTGGGACCAGGCAGTTTCTTGCTGAATATTGCCCTTTCATTTTCTCAGGTGCTATCCCTGCAGCACAGTGGGTCTGACTCAAGCCATTCCCAGTTTGCCTCCTACTGGAAGCCTATCCTTTCCATGGATGCCAACTTCTGGCAGAGGTGGCTGCACATGCATCGTATAGTCCTCCTTCTGGAGCATGACACGTATGTAACTGGCAGGGCTGAGCTCACATGCACAGTGTGGGCCAGCCTGGGAAAGCAAGGCCTCCAGTTCAGTCCAGTCACAGAGTTGCAGCTGTTCTGCAGGTGCCTATGGCCAAGGGAAGGGCCTTGCTAGTGGGAGCTGGTGGAGGGTGAAGGCTCATTTATCTGAGAGAGACTGTTGGGAAGTCCTCTTTGTCAAGAGGAGGGGCTGTTCTTAGGAGCATAAATTGTTTCTCAAGTCCCTCTTGGGTTTGGGTTTCCTGATTGCAGGGGGTGTGGGCCATCCAGCTGGAGATATTCCTCATGTTTTTGTTTGCTACTGGAAAACGTCTTCCCCAAAAGCATTGCTTTCCTGAGGCTGGTCCTAGTTGCAGAGTTACATGAATAATAGGCATATACTGCGTGGAGGGAGATAGAAACAATAAAAGACTCTGCTCTCTGCAAGTTGGAGAGCAGGATCCCTGTGTGCTCAGGGAGTGTGGCAGGTACCGACAGGCACAGGCAGGGGAGGTGCTTGGGTATTGGCTGCTGCAGTGGAATAAAGCTGATGTTCCAGCCAGAGGATGAGCTGGAATGGATGTAGGAAAGTCTCTCTGGGCTTCGGGGGAAGAAGAGAAACTGTGGTTCTGAAATGACTTTCTGCCACACCCTGCAGGCCTGTGCCCAAGCACCTGCACACGCCGGGCAACAACGGCCGCTACAGCACCATCCAGTGCCGCATCTCCCACTCGGCGCTCACCTCTTTGCTGCGGGACTGGAGCAGCTTTGTGCTGGTGGAGGGCTACTCCTACGTCAAGCTGATACATGGGTGAGTGTGTGGGGACGGGCATGTGGCCAGACCAAAGATCCAGTTAGACCAGTATGCTGTGATGGGCCAGAGGCAGATGTCTAGAGGAGAGGATAAGAGTGACACAAGCGGGTGTGAAACCCTGCGTATTCTAAACTGCTGCCACTGTGTTCCAGGCGCAGCCCAGAGGGAGAAGGAAGCAAGCTGGGGGGTTTCTGCCCACTAGAACTGACCTGTGTTGCTGCCAAGTTGTGCAGGCTGTTGAGCTGTGCAGAACAGGCCTCCACTTGGTCTGACACAACAGAGCAGCAAGATCCGTGCTATTTCAACCCTGTCTTAATCCCTCCTCCCTAGCTCTGAGGATCCCACACCTTCCTCGTTTTATGTGGTGCGGATCATCTCCAAAGCTCCCTGCATGGTTCTCCGGCTGGGGTTCCCTATTGGCACACCTGCACAGGCCAGGAACAAGGTGAGAGCTAGCTGGCTGCTTCCTGGGGTAGGAGCAGAGCAAGAAGTTCAGGATATGGAAGTGATGGGTAGATCACAGGCAACACTGTGGGCAGGTATCCTCTCATAACTAACTACTGTGTTAAGGCTTAGATGGGTGTGAATTTACTGTAACAGAAAGGGACAGTTCGGACAAAACTTTCTGTGTTAAGTCTATGAAAGATCTAAACCCAAAGACTCGAAGATCGATAGAATAGCTGGTCACATGAATGTTTTTCCCCAGTGCTTAATTCAACTGTGGGGCTTGAAATGACTCAAAGGTTATCTCGTCTATCCTTGTGACCAAAGCACAATCAATACTGTCTCTCAGGAGCAGCAGGTACTTGTCTGACTCATCTGTGACTGCCTCTTGATGGCTGTACTACATGTTCCCTAGGCTATCTGCTTCAGTAGGTGGTGAATTGTGTATCGTATCATTTGGGCAAGGAGGAGTTAGAGTTAAAATGTGAACAATGCCCTGCGTGAGCAGTGCAGGGAGAGGAAAAAATGTAATACTCAGAAAATGTTTTAAAAACATGTTTTAAGAATCTCTTTGTATCAAAAGAAATGGGCTGTCCTAGTCAGGTGCAGAAGGTGGGGTGGTTGTGTGGACTGTTTCTCTAGCTCTAAAGGCTGAGGCAGTTCTAAGTGTTCCTAGGTAAAACAGCAAGTATGAGAAATATGTCCTGCTATTAAGCTGTGTGAACCTTTTGTTATAAACAAGAGGTTTATCATTAAATCTTGATCTTTTGTCTTCATGAAAGAAATGTTTTGTTTGACTCTCTTAGCTTTAGTGTTAGACTAGTCTGAGGAGAAGGGGACAAACCACAAACGTGGGAAGGACCATCTCTTTCTGAGATAATGAACCCAGATAACACTAAATGCTCTGGCAGTCTTGAGTATCTGCCCTTTCATGTCTTTAGGGGATCCAGGCTTTGGGCACTGGTTGCTGGGCCAACGTGTGGGCTGGTAATGCCAAGTGACAGGTTTTATGAAGGAGTTCCCTCTGGAAGGTGTAAGTTAATACCTGTCTCAGGAAGGTGTGAGACAGGCACTATACCCTGCAGCTCTGGGCAAGCTGTGGGTCATTGCAGCAGGAGCTGTACGTAGATTATAAGTTGTATCATGCACAACCTTTTTCTTTCTTTTTTTTTTTTTTAATTTTCTGCCATAAGGCTGATTAGCTGCCCAGTGCAGAGGATGGCAGTAGAACTTAGCCTGCCTTGGTTAAGGGGAATGATTTATTTTTTTTTTTTTTGTGTTAAGCTACTCAAATTCCCAGTGTTCAAGGGGAGGAAAGCACCTAACACAGTCTGACTTTCAGAAGGGTTTTGGTGAGCCTCCATATAGGGCACAACCATAGAACTGGAGTACAAATGGGGTGTCATAAAACGGACAAAACAAGGAAATTGAAAAAGTGCTGTGTTCTCATCAAAGCAGAATGGGTTGTGGTTTTTCCAATCTTTTTACTAGTCAAGCTGTAGGGAACTCACCTGCAGGTAGTAAACTGGGAACATCTGCAGGTGGAACTAAGCTATTTGGTTTCCTCTGCCCTTTCAGCCTATGTGCTTTGTGGACACCTAAGCAGCAAGATGGTGGCTGGAAGCCAGTATTGCAATTGCCAAATAGTGTACCTTGGATTTGGAAGCTTAAACAGCATCAGCAATACTTTATTACCCATATGAAACCACAAAGGGGACCCAGGTGGCATCGTAGTGCAGAAAATAGCTCTGCTTAACGTTTGGGTTTGGGGACACTCCTTTCCTTGGAAAAAAAAGACATAATAATGATGGGGAAAGTTGCTGAAATAATTGATATTGAGGAGGGAGATGGAGAGCTGCTGTTCTCCTGTTTGCCTACAACGGTAATAGAAATTAAAAGGAGTGGAACAAAGATCGTGAAAAGAAACCTACCTGTGGAAATTTCAAAGAAAACACGGGGGCATTGTGGAGATCAGATGCTAGTGTGAGTAGATCCATATTCAGAGCTGCTAAAAGCTAAAAAGAGTAATCAGGAAGTTGTTTTGAAAGTATGTTGGAAAAAATTAACCTAAAAAATAACCTAGGCTCTTGAAACCTTTCACCATAAAGTTTTGACACATGAACGTGATAGTGGGGGAACACATCAGCTGTGGGAACAGTCTGGCTCTATCTTACATGTACTAGGTTACATTTACTCTAGGCTGTTGAGGGGAGGAGTGAGGGTGGGTACTCAAACTTCTTCTGTGGAAGAGCTGACATGCAATTAATTTGTTTTTCATCAGAGTTATGGAAGGCACTTTCTTCAGCCTTGAAATAATCTTTGGGGTTTTTTGGACCTTTCTTTTGCTTTTAAAAATATTTGTAGTAGTTAAAATGTGGACCTAAATGCCTTGTGTTATCTTGATCTTGCTAGTGCCTCAGAAGTGAAATGACCCTGAACTCCTACTTATCTGTATATTTAAGGAGTGCTCGGTTCTTTTTAGTCAGGCTCTTCTTCTGGCAGCTTATTTTGAGCAGCTTATGTCTCTAGCAAAGGTGGTCACGTTTACCTTTTGCTTTTGCCATGACAGATAGTGGAGGAGTTACGGGACCGAATCTTGCAGCTGCGCTTTCCCCACAGGGTCCAGAGCAAGGAAGCAACTCCAAAAGCAAAGAGGAAAATGTTTGGCAGTAGTTCTCCCTCCAAGTCTCCACCTGTGGCTGGGGCCCAATCAGCCCTCTCAGACAGACCCTGCCTCGTTGTGCTGCACAAACCATTGGAGAAGCTACTCATAAGGTAGTGATGAAGATCCAGGCCATCAGCACAGCACCTTTGCCCTGGAAGTGGGAGAGAGGAGGGTCTGGAGATGGTGCTGCCAGTTGCAGGATGAGAGTGCTGTGAAGCTGGTGCTTTTGGGGGTGGGTTTGGGTTGTGTGGCTGGGAATGGCAGCTGTAATCTGGGAGGGCTGTGACTTGCAGCAGGGGGCCTTGCTGGACAGGCAGGTTTGTTAACTCCTAACTAATACGGTGCAGAAGTAAATTTAGTTAGTGCTGTCTGAGCAGGATCCTGTGCTGGGCTAGATGTGATGTGCTGCTGGGGGGCTCTGTCCTGGGTCCAGCAAGCTGGCTGTGAGTCCAGACAGCTCTGGTCCTGAGCATAGCATTCTTTCCACTTCAACAAGCCATGCTTCTGCCCTCTCCTAGGTATGAGAAGCTGCCTTCTGACTATCGAGCCCCCTTCATTCTCAACCTGGAGCATCCCCCAGTGTCTGGCCCACTCACTATGGTGGCCAATCGTACTGCCTCTTCCACCCTGGCCTCGCTGTCCCGCTACTTCTATCACCAGCGTTGGATCTGGAGTGTCCAGTCGGGGCTGGCACCGGCTGTGCCCATCACTGCTGTAGCCCAGCTCCTTTCCACACTCACAGAGTAAGTTGCACACCTGAACGAGGATGCTTTCTCCAGCTAATCCTGGGGATGCAGAGAAAGCAGAGTGGATCTGAAGCTGCCTTATAAGTAACAGTTGAAGCTGCTGTGCAAAAAGTTTTGGTCCTGTACACAGCTTCTAGAACAAGCTGGTTTAGTGCTTTACCCAGTTCTGCAACTGCAGTTGAGGAAAAGGAGAGTGCTGGAAAACATACAAAAGGGCAAGAGGTGTTACTGTGCTTGGAGTATGCTGATCTTCACACAGACTATCCTGTGCAAAGCATCACATCTCCCCATTCTCTGTGTGTAGCTCACTGTCTTGGGAAGGAAGGTGTTATGGGGTGAAGGGCACAGTCGTTCTCATATTTAAGACTTGCAGTATGGGTAGAGAAGTTCTCCATGTCTGACTGCCTCTCTGTTGCCAGGGTTCGTCTGTCAGAGGGTTTCCACTTTGCATCCAGTGGGGATGGAATTATCAACATGGTCCTGGAGCTGCCTATACAGGTGAGCCTGGCTGCTGCAGCGTGGGTACAATCCTTCATTGCTTTTTCCTGTGATGGGATTTCCCATCCGCTTCTAGCATGCACCCATGACATGTACAGGTAGACCTGCCTCCTCCCCTGAAGTAAAGCTGCTTGTGGGGTGGGCATTTTCCTGTCTTCATCTGCAGTTAGAGGGCTGCTTTGCTGGTACAGACATAATGCACTGGAGGAGTTATTAGGGCTGGGACAGGCTCCCTCTCTCCTCTGCTACTGGGTCGAAGTGTTGTGTTGTGTAGGGGGCCACTGAGTAGGTGCAGGCTGTTGCTGCTGACCAGGCTCACGCAGTGTTTTCCCCCCAGATCGATGGCTCAAGTGAGAGCAGCAGTGGCAAGGAGAAGCACACCTGTGTCGTCCAGTACATCCTCTTCCCGCCCCACTCCACCTCCACCAAGGACAGGTGAGGCTGTTGCCCTGCTCCCAGGGAGGGCTGTCAGCAGAGTCACGGCTCCAAACTGGAGGGCTGTCAGCAGAGTCACGGCTCCAAACTTTCCCTTTGTGGAAAGGAGGGAGTTCTCCATCATCTAGTACAGACAACTAGCTGTCATGGATTGATCACAAGTTAGCTGGGGCTTTGCCGGCTAACCTAGGGTTTGTGTGGCTGTTCTCTCAACTCTGAGAGGAGCTGCAGTGGGCTGCTGGCTCTGGGCCATCTCATGGGGCTTGCCTTCTGTCTTTCCTCCAGCTTTTCCACAGATGATGACAACGATACGGAGGTAGAGGCCATTGAGGTGGACACAGAACTGAACCTGGTCACTGAGTGCTGGGTAGAGCCACAGAGTGGCCACGTCCACAGTACTGCTGAGAACTGGAAGCACCTCCATGGCTTGCCCTACCAGAAAATACCTAAAGCGGTGAGTTCCTGAAGGGGTAGGGGAAAGAGCTCTTTTTTGGAGGGAGAAGGGTTTATTGCAAATGCACTGCAACACTGCAGGTGAATTATTAAGGGCCAGAAGAGAAGGGAATGCCTTAAACAGCCTGAGATTTCTAAAAGAAGAACCGGGCTACTGGATGGAAAAGGATTCTGGATTACAAGGCAGTGGATGGAATGCTGCTCTGGGATAGGTGGGAAAATACAAATTACTTTGTCAAGAGCCATTCCAATGGAGAGGAGCAAGTTGGACCAGAGCAGGGATTGCAGGCAGAACTGCCAATGCACCTCCTAAACAAGGCAAAAAGAGGCTAAAGGCTTTGTGGCGGAGGAGGGTGCAATGAGTGACAATAGGTCAAGTTGGGATGGGATTATGGGTGTTTCCTCTCTTTGCTTTTAGACTGTTCTCTGCTGCATTTGGGGGTAGTAATTCTGCTGCATACAGCTGAGCCTTGACTGCTTATTGCAGCTCTATCCCCGAGACCTTGCGTGCATTGCCACTATGCTGACCTTCGAGTACATCAGCCAGCTGTGCCAGAACAAGGAGTGGGTCTGCCCTCCTTCAGACACCAAAGCTACTGAAGGTGAGTCGTGCAGATATTGTGTGGGTTTGAGGGAGCCAGGATCATCTCAAACGCTGAGGGCAGGAGCTGAGGGAACCCTATTGGATCATATCACTGACCCTATGGGAGGGGAAGAGAGCCAGGAAAACTCAGGGCCTGGAGGGCAGAGACCCCTTCCTGAGGAAGAGCGCAGGAAATGCCTTCGGGGATATGCAGAGCCTTCCAGATGGGAAATCTCTCCGAAGAGCAGGGTGGTCCTTGTCCCTGACTATGGTGGTAATTCAGGCTGCCTCTGATTCCCAGCATAGTCATTGCTCTCCAGCAGTGTTCCCTGCGAGACTGATGTTGGGGTTTTGTTCCCTGGCAGCTCTGAGCGTGAGCTGCATAAGGCCTCATGGTGGTTCCCTCCTGGTATGAAGGTGGCAATAGGCCCAGGGGACTCTTCCATCGAGGTACCTCTCTGTAGATATCTCACAACCTGTTGCAGCCTCTGGTAGACTTTGCACTTCCCCCGCATTCATCCTTTGTATCCCTCTGCCCTCCTAAGCAGAAGGAGTTGGGACAGTGTTGCTGTTTACCTTCACTTGTGCTACCTACACTGCATTTAGGCTGGCACCAGGCATGTGGAGGTGGCCTGGGAGGCAGGGCTACGTGGTGCCCTCAGGCATGTTACATTTCCAATTCTTGTTGCAGATCCAGACATGGGGGCTGGTTTTCGAGTGCATGAGATCCCATTCCAGTTCAACCTCCTGAAGCTGTTGCCCAGGTGCCAGCAGGTTGAAATGTTCTTCCTAATGCTGACAAAAGGTAGGTGCGTCTTCACCGCCTGCCTTCTCTTGTCCTCCCTCCATGTCTATGGGCACCCTGTTCTGTGTGCTTGTCTTGTCTTGTGTGCTGTGGGCAGTAGGTGTGCAAGAGCTGCCATGGCATTTTCAGTAGCTCAGTTCTTCCTGTCTCTGCAACCCCAGAGCTGTCTAGGTGTATTGCTATCTTCCTTGGGATGATAGTTTTGGAAGAGTTGCTTTTGAAAACATTGAACCTAGACTGTTGCTCTGTGGTGGTGGTTTCTTATCTTTAGCCCCAATCATCTCCAGAACAGTTACAGTAGCAGCGTCAGTCAGTGCAGGGTAGCTAATGATGCTGCAACCCTCCAAGCATCCTCCAAGGGTGATGTGCAGGAAGGTGGGGGAAACTCTTGGCTTTGCAAAATGCTGTCTCCTGGGTGCCTGGTTAGGTGGTGGTTGTGGTGATGCTGTCTCTGAAGCTGCCATGGTTCTGTTTTGGAGCAGAGAATGAGGAGGTGACCAAGGACTCTTCGTTTGTGCCCAATGAAATGCTACTAAACCTCTTCCATGGCTGCCTGCAGCATGACCTCAGTGACCGGGAGATCCCCATGGCTGATGCTGATCATGTGGCTTTCATGGAGCAGGTTCTGCAACGGGATCGTGATGGTCATCAACCCCCATTTACGCTCCCTGTGATCAGAGGTAAGGGCCAGGAGCATGGCAGCAGTGACAGTGGGAGCTGGGGTGTTTCAGGAGCCTTGCTTTCAACTCTCTTCCTCAGCTGGTGTTTCTCAAGTTGGTTTCTCTGTGCTCCATTTCAGAAGAAACCCTGAAAGCCTCTGGGACCCTGGAGCAGCAGGATGCTTCTGCATCCTATCATCTTGTTGGCAGTAATGGCACCAGGGATATGACCGGCTCCACAAGTACTCTGCAGGTACTGCTATGCTGCCGTCCTCTTGAGCCCCCTTGGAAGGGGAGGCAGCAGCTGGTGAAGAGCAGGAGAGTTAGGAGAATGGTTGAGAAGAGATTGGTGTTTGTTGGTGTTTTCCCCATGTTTGGCAGCAGTTTAAGCTGTAGCCTGTGGCTGAAGTCAAGCAGGAATCTGGTAGGTGTGGGGATAGATGCATTCACCATGGACACAGTCTGCTACATCAGTGCTGATGGTGTGTCACAGATTGCTCAGAAACCATGGCCGGTCACTGCCTGGAGGTCAGAACTGGCCCCAGCAAAGTTGGCTAAGCATCTCTTGACTGTGTGCTGGAGCTAGGCTGCTCTGAGAAAGGTGCAGGGGGCGGCCAGGGTGATTTCAGTGCTATCTCAACTGGCATTCATGGAGGAACTTGATCTGTGTCGTTGCTACCAGCACATGGCACAGGCCTACCTTGAGGCGATGAACTTACCCAGCTTCTGCTCTTTCATCAGAGCCTTGGAAACACAGAGCTGCCTGAGGATGACGTGACCCTGAGTGACAGGACGGGGCCCTTTCCCCCACAGTGGCGGTGTTATGCCAAACTGGTCAACCCCCAGCATGTGTTCCTGACCTTCCTGCCAGCCACCTTCTCAGGTGAGACTGCATGTTGTGAGGAGCAAGAGGAGGTAGCAGTCCCAAGAGCCTCCTCAGGAAAACAGCAAGACCAGAACCAGCTCTGGTAGGGTGAAGAGAAAATTGAACAGTGGATTCTAGACCCAGTCTTTTTGCACCATGTGGCTAGGAATAGAGTGGTGCAAAGTGCTGGATGTTTTGCTCTTCTCTTCTTGGTGCTGCCCATGTGGTATTTTCAGGCAGGGGATGTGGCTTCAAGTAATTTGCTGGCTGCAACCATTGGACCGTTTTCCCAGTAGGGTTGTTAATGAAGGGAATAAGGAGACTACTAATGGAATGGTCTGGGAGAGTCCCAGCTTCTGGGCATTGGCGCAGATGTGGCTTCCACTGAGCTGCTGGTGAAGGCTGCCAGGCTCAGCTGGAAGCACTTTGTGGAGCTGCTCACACACACAAAGAGGTGGCAGGGACATCTGCCCTCTTGGGAATGTAGATGGAGGGGTTAAACTGTTCTCAGTGGACAGAGGGTGATTTTATTTTATTTTCTTCCAGATGTACAGAAGCTGATGGCTTGCGGGTTGGACAAACCTCCAAAAGATGAGAGTCAATCTGAAGAGGATATCCTGGGACCTGTCAGTGCAGAGCGAGTTGGGGCTGAGGCTGAAGAAGGAGATGCTGCAGTGCCATTACCCACCCTCAGCGTAACACCAGCCCATGGTACCACCATCAGGGCAGCACTTTGCTAAAGTACTAGTATTGGTATCCTTGATATTCCCAAGCACGCTGCTGGGCAGATCGAGGTAGGACAAGTAACAGGTTGCCACAGCCTGTCAGCTCCTGCCTGGCTGTCAGCGGAGTCAGAGTCAGGAAAAGGGACACAACTTTCATGATACTTGTGGAGGGGGTGAGGGAGTGTAATGTAAGCTGAGTGCCCATGGCCCAAGGGTGGCTCCCTGTGGGCAAGGAGGTCGCAAATAGATAGAAACTACCAGGAATGGCACTGCTGGGTTGCACTGGAAGGTCAGACTCTTGTGTCATGGTCCAGACTGGCACTACGAGCAGCACGTTGTCTTAGGGAGAAGGGCCCAGGTCTTGACGTATATGGAATTTGACTGCACAGCCCCTGGTGCAGCCAGACAGACCTGCAATGAGGATGAAGGGTTGTGCTACTGCAGAAAGTGGCAGTGGTGAACGGACATGGCTGCCTAAGAAGGGGATCAGTGTGGTCAAATCACTGGGCTGAGTGGTTGGGTGTTGTGTGAGGAGAATGGCCCCTGAGATTGGAGCAGTGAGAAGCTTGTAAAACTAATACCTACCTGTGGTTGCTGCTGTGAGGACTGTGACCTCTCAGACCAGCAGTGAGGAGCGTTTATCTCAGGACTGTTTCTTTTGCAGAAGCAAGCCGGGACCCTGGAGAACAGGGCGGTCCCTCACGGAGAGATGTACATATCTCCTTCTGTCGCCAGAACTCACAATCTGAGCTAGGCGACTGCCGCCGATTTCGCTGCCCCATTTACATCTACAGCTGCTCTTTGGAGCTGTTACGAGAGCAGCTTGTCAGCCCACGGGTGCACCGTCCTCCCCGGGACATCTTTTTCAGGTAATACCAATCTTACTTGATTCCTAAACAGAAAACAGAGCAGTTTCCTTGACAAGAGGCTGGCTGTAGCCCTGCCTTATTCTCTTGGCTTGGTCTCTCTGCCTTGTAGCAGCCACGGCCTGTGCATGCCCTAGGGCCCTGCTTTCCTGGCGCCAGAGCTGTTTAGACTAAAACATAGGTGCTGAAGGTGGTGGCTCCTCTTTTCCAGGTCCCAGTCTCTGGAACGTCCTCCTACTGCTGCTTGGCTAGACCACAAGCATAAGGAGTTGGTGAGTTACTGCACGCTGCTGCAGGAGCATTCCCACCAGTGCTATGTGAAAGGTGAGGAGCGGCGTGATGGAGCTAAGGCAGGGCTGGGGCTGGGGCAGAATCTTCTTTTAAGAAAGCAATGTCTCATTTTTCTTGTGATCTTACACTGAGCAAGCAGTGGAGCTGTGGGACTGCTTTCCTACCAGGAGGGGTTTAAAGATGTCTCTGTGCATTCCCTGTGGGTCTTGCATAGGCTGTCCTTGGACCTGTGCAGTGCTGTGAAGGGAGGGAGGTCCCTTCTTCAACTTTTTCCTCTCACCTTCAGGGTGGCAGATCCCTTAGGCTACTCTATCATGACACAGCCCAGGCTGACGGGTAGCATTAGGCATCCTGGCTGAATTTTGTCTCTATGTTGGGACATGATGAAAATCTGTATGTGGCTATTGCCTCAGTCCCTAGGCCTTGCATCCTTCCGGTGGGGTGCTCAGGCACTGTGTTTGGTCTGTAGGGCTGTTCAAGAGCCTTCAGCAGTCACACAGCATCAGCTCCCAGGACCTGCTTACAGCCATGGACTACTGTGAGGAGCTGCTCCAAGAGATTGATATCACCAACTTCCTGCTGACGGTGTGCAGCCACGTCCGCTCATTCCGAGAGAGCCACCAACATTTCCATACACACTCCAAGACAGCCAGCTTCCAAGTGGGCAGCATAGAGCAAGAAGAGGAGCAGAGCTCTAGGGAACGGGGTGTCTTGGTCTCTGAATCAAGGTAGGGGCCCACCTTGGCCATGCTTATGTTCTTAGCATTGGGCCAGGACAGATCTTTCAACATCTTCTGCTACCTGCGAGAAGGAGTGTTGTAGGGCAGGGTATAACAGAGCCACATGCAAGGACAAATATCTCTAGTGAGATACTTCCCTGGTACGATGTCCACCAGGACCTTCTCATTCTTATAATCTCTGGTGACATCCATCCTTTCGCTTTCTCTTGTAATCTTAGCTCATTACTGTCCCATCTGGCCTGAGCTGGAGGGCGGTTTATCTGCAAGTAACTCTCCAACTTGCTTGACTCATTTGAGTTTGCTATTAACTTTGGTGAAAACGACAGGTTTGTTATCTTCTAATGAATAAAATGTCACTTTTTTTAATTAAAACTCTGGAAAAAAAATCACAAGAGAAATCCAAGGCAGAATTGGAATATGATGCTAAACTTCTGTTCTGCTATTCCTTAGGGTATTTCGGAGGTTTGTATGGCCTCTGGAAACTTAAGGAGGGGAAAGAGTACTCTACTGTGCCTTAGTGCCTGTTGAAGAAACACCCTCTAGGCCTTTTGTCCTCTGCACTTGACTGTCCTCAGTTCCTGTATGTGAATTCACTAGCATTCCTTCGTTTGCTAGAAGAAATCCTATTTCTTCTTACACTGTAAGCCATTGAGATGAGGCTGTGGTTTTGAAGAACACTTAGTATTTGGAAAGTCAGATGACTTCTTCAAGTGCTATTTTCCCAGAGAAAAACTGTGGGAACTTTTTTTTGTTTATAAAATGTTATGAATCACCTATTCCAGTGCAGATTATATAAACATTACTGAAGGACGTATAGCTTGTGACACATCGCACCCAGATCTGCCATCTGTATTACTAATTTGAATACCTTGGGAGTACTTTGACCCAATGACATCCCCCTCCCCAGACTGCTTTTTCTGAGTTTTCTGAGTTTTAGGAACTGCTTCTGCCATGGAGCTGATGAGTGAGCGTGTGCCTGAGCTTTGCACTCTGCTCTGCGCTGCCAAGGCACTAGGGGTGCTGGGGTGGTGGCATTTGCTGTGAGGTACCCTGTTGGTAATTCAGATTGCTCCAGGCCTGTCCCCTGTACTCAGCCACGTGTCTCTATTTCCCAGGGAGGGTGTGTATTGTGGTGTAGAGTACCTGGCCACAGGATCAGCGTGGTTAAACTGCTTCTGGCCTGACTTGAGACAGCCGAAGAGCTTATCTGGGTTAGTGGGTGGCAGGAGGGTTTCTGGGACTGTAGGTGTGGGGGCTGTGTAAGTCACATCGTGTTTACTCAGCTAAGGTGTGGGGAGCTGTGAGGTGGGATGCTTGCAGGGTAGATAATACATACAACTATTCCTGTTTCTCAATTTGCCTGTCTGACCTGTCCACAATCCTGTCAGTGCGGAAATGGAGGACTACAGTGAGCAGGACTCCCATAACATTGCTAGCCCTACAGAGGAGCCAAAGAGCAGTATGGGCACCAGCTGCTGCTCAGAGTTTCCCCTTTCCCTGCTGGAAATTGGACAGCCCTGCCAGGCGCACCCTGACTTGCATAAAATTATCCAGGTGAGCAACGTGGGAGCTCAGCCTGGCTCCTGCAGGAGAGTAGAATGTCTGCCTTATGTTTGGGATTTCTCTTTTAGGAAAAATTCCTGGAAATTGGAAGCTTACATTTCAAGCCAGTACCATCAAATCCTCACTATTTCTTCTATTGCCCGCCATCAGCCAAGAAAGAGGTAGGCATGGTGCTACCCTATCAGGCACCTGGTCCTTGTGGAGGGAAGTAGCTTTGCTTGGTGTCAGATCTGGATTTGGGGCTGGCAGACTCATGGGTAGATTATGCCCCTGGCAGGGGGGCCATTAAAAGCCTGTTTCACCGCCTGGCATGGTTCTAGTATCTGCCCTTCCTCTCTCTATCTCAGGAAGAGGCATCTCGGGATCAGGCAGACAGGAAAGGCAGTGAGGACATGGAGGGATCAGAGGCAGAACTGGCAGCTGAAGAAGGTAACATTTGCTCACTGGAGAAGAAAGTGTCTGTAGTCTCACTGTGGTGATGCCTTTCAGAGCTTGACTGTGTCTGATGGGGTCTCTGGGGATGTGGGCCTGGTTTGCTAACAGGGAACCTGTGTCAACAGGAACCGTGTCTGGGTGCTGCATTGCCACGGAGAGCGACCCAGAGCTGGAGGTGGAATATCGTGAGAAGCTGGAGCATGAGTTCCCGGATACAGATTCTCTCTCAGACTCAAACACGGTGAACCAGGATGATGACTCCTTCAGCGTGCTGGGAGGGGACTCACTCAATGAACAGGAGTTCCTGGAGCAGGAGATGCCCCCGCTCTTTGTACACCTCACTTGCTCAGTGAAGCTGCGTAGCCAGCACAGCTCCATGCCCGTGCAGTCCCTGCCAACTTGTCTAGGTAAGAGCAGGCCTTCTTGCTGTGAGGTTAAAGGGCAATAGGGCTTCTCTCAGGTCCCTGCTGGGTGAGCAGCCCCTGGAACAAACGTGCTGTGTCCTAAACAGAAGTCCCTCTGGACCAGCCCTCCCTGTAGGAGCCCCCAGGGTCTCCCAGCATCAGATAAGGGTTTTTTTATCAGGTCTCCTACTTGCTGTGGGATTGGTCATGGAAGGATGAAAGGAGCATGGAGGAGGGTGGCCTTCTTGAGTCAGTCTAGGACAGCCACCTCTTGCAGTCTCTGTACTTGCCACCAGGGTGTGTATGTGTGTAAGCAGAGCTGTTTGATTCCCTTCATGTGTGATCTCTCCTCAGGGGAAGTTCTGGGCTGCCTGGAAAGCTGCCAGGGCTTGAACACCATTGACTTGGGGGACCTCTGTGTGACCCTGGACATCTTTGTGCTGACACTGCCCCTGGAGATAGAAGTTGTGAACACAGACATTCTCCACAATAGGTAGGTGGAAAGAGGCCCACTCACTCACCCACCCTCTGCCTGCCCTTCCCAGCCAGCCAGTTTCAGCTCCTCTCCATGTGCTGACACTTGAGAGTCTCTTTCTCACAGAGCCTCTCACAGCCCTAAGAAAACTAAGATTTTTCCAACATGGGCTCACCTTCTCCAGAGATCCTTTTTTTTCTCTCTGGAGCCTGTATCTGTTTATCTTCTCTGGTTCAAAAGCTGATGCTCAGGCTGCTCTCTCTTCTGTGGCAGATGCACCTCGGAGAGCAGCGTGTCCTTCACACGCTCTCCAGGCCAACCATCCTCTTTTCGCTCAGATGAGGATATCATGCACAACTTGGAACGGCTCCCGTCCACAGGAGATGAGAGGTATGGCACTGCAGATGTAGCAAGTTCCTCATGGGCTCCTTTTGCTGCCTAGGAGCTGCACTGTGGTGTCTGCATGAATGAGAATGACTGACTGGTTGATTCTTCTCTCTCTTAGGCACCCTGCACTTTCCAACCTCCCTGGAGTGCACAGGCAGGCTATTGAAGCCACTATGAATGAGGTAAGCCAGCCTTGACTGCTACTTGCTTCCAGCTGGAGCAATGTGGCCACGATGCGCAATTGCTGTTCTGCGCTTCCTTGCCCGCTCCAAGCGGCAGCCTCTGTCAGCTGAAGTGCCTTTCAGGCCTTCACACAAGCCATTGGCTCTGTGCTCCCCAAAAGTGTGGGATTACCCTGGCAAAATTCTTACTGCAGTTGGATTGGGACAGACAGACCTCTCTCCCAAAGACCTTTTCTTAGGTACATTCAGAAGGAACGAGGGGATGTAGGTGATGAGAGGGACTCTCCTCATCCTGTTGGGACTTGGATCAGAATTGGGGCAGTTGTGCAAATGCTGGTCACCTAGGTCTTGCACTGTGTCCTTGCTCTGCTCAGATTCGCTGGCTCCTGGATGATGAGATTGTGTCTGCGCTGCGCCACTCGCAGGTCATCAGTACCTCCATTCTGCACCGGGTAGCCACCCACATCTATAACTCCAAGGGGCGGCCAAGCTGCCACAGCGAGGTGGTGCTGCTCCAGTTTGTCTTTGGACCTGAGCACTCTCTGGAGAAGTTCAAGGAGGTAAACAGAAAGCCCTCAGGCAGCATCATACACTTAGCTAGCAGGGTGCTTATTCTTCTCTCTGTTGCAGGAGTTCAGAAGAATGACTCTGCCAGGCTACATGCTCAATGCAGAAGGCAGTGACTACCACTACATCTCCATCAGCCGCCTGCACTCCAGACGGGCAGCTCCAAACCCTTCGGGGACACCCTGCTTGCAGCAGCCTGCTGGAGAGGGCACCAGGACAGCCCTGGGCCAGGCAGGCCAGGAGGGGAGCAGTGAAGCAGAGGCAGAGGGCTCTGAGCTGCAGCATGCAAGCTGTGTCCTCCCAGAAGAAGCCCAGGGTCTCTGGGGGTGGCCGGAGAGCGAGACACGCATTGTGCCAGATACAGCAAACCCCATACGTGGAGGCAGCCAGGCACAGGATGAGGTGAGAGACACTGAGGTGGTCTGTTGGTGGGAAGGTGTGGGACACTCTTGATAGCAGAAGGAAGAATGATGCAGGAGTATGACTGAACTTTTTTCGGTGCCTCTTTTTCTTGTCACTTTTGCAACCTTGGCTTGTGTGCAGGTCCCAGGAGAAGTGCTGAGCCTTGAGCAGAGCAGAGCACCTGGCCATGACTCCCTGGAGGAGTCAGCTCTAGAGACAACCATACAGTCACTGCCATCCTCGTCCTCAGAAAAGGGCAACAGTGAGAAATCACCATTGGTGACACCATCTGCAGCGAGCCTGGCTGACTCCGTAACACAGGGCAGGGAAGGTAGGAGCTGTCAATGTGGGCAGGATGTACCTCAATCTCAGCAACTTTTAAGGGAAGGACCCTGTTTTGGCTGTAGCAGACAAAACATGACTGCTACTCCTTTGTAGTCCCACCAGAATTGGTGGTGTTGCACTGTTGGTCCCTTCCTTGCCAAGGTGTTGGCAATTCACTGCTTAACAGTACTCAGGGTACTAGACTGTGCTGCCACACTGATATCCCTAGGGGCATGAAGTTCCTGGTGACTCCGGTAGTGGCTGCAAGAACCCCAGCACTGCCTGCCCATGGCCAGCACTGCTGGGTAGTCCTGTGGTGTAATGTTGCTCCAGCAGATGGGTCCTGAGAAGGGGCTTAGCAAGTGCTCTCGTGATCAAACCCCCCATCTCTTTGCAGGCTCCAGCAAGCAGCGTCCCAGCCGCGTGCAGAGCCTCGTGTCGAGCCAGGGCAGCATGGACTCAGACCACCTGGGTGAGTCTGCAGGGGTGACTGACAACCTGCAGGCAGACACTGGCAGTGACATGATAGTGTGGAGGCATGGGGGGACCATGTGCATGAGTTGGGGTAACCCCTGAGGACAGGGCTTGTGAATGGCTCTGATCTCCTAGAGCCTGCTGTGCCGAGGGAGGAGGCCAGCTTGCCAGGCAGCCTGGGACTGAAGCAAGGATACATTTCAGGTTACGATGGGGGAAGCAGTGACTCGGAGTATGAAGAGGCGCTAATGAGTGACCAGGAACCCAGGTGTCCCCTCATGCCGGATTTCTGGCTTATCATAAAAATCCAGCAGGACCGAGTGGAGGTCTATTACCACACACGGTAAGGAGGGTCCCGCTGTCTGGCCACAGATTCTCTTTACCAGGATCTTATTGCCACTCCCTCATTTCTGGACAGGATCTTCTTCTTCCCCAGTGTGGGTGGGGAGCTGCAGGACTAGACTGGTGCTCCATAAGGGGAAAGCACTTGCTCTTCCCCACTGTGTTCCTGCTCCTAGCACACAGGGACAGGCACTGTTCAGGTGCTCTGCTGACCCCTCTCTCCCCTTCCCTGTAAAGCAGCCTGAGTGTGGAGAAGGCAGCATCAGCAGAAACAGAAGAGGAGCAGCCAGGGGAGTGCCAGAGTCTCAACCAGGTGGTGGTGAAGAAGATCAGTGAAATCTGCAGGGTTGTCAATCAGGTAACAAATCTGCAGAGGGCAGGGTCAGAACTGGAGGTTATGAGATGGCTTAGATGAGAAGGGACCTCTGGAGATTATCTAGTCTGGGTCCTGCTTAGAGGAGGGCCTGGGAAGCCAGTTCAGCTGGTGGAGTCTTAGCTTGGGGGTTGAAGAAAAAGGGACTCAGTCCAGCCTTGAGCCCTTCTCTGTGCTGTCTTCTGTGGGCTGTGGAAGCAACAGAACCAATCTTTTCTCATCCTCTGCAGCGCTTGCTGCTGCAAGACCTGCATGACAGCCACATATGCAACTCGTTACTGGTGGCAGAAAGTGAGGAGGACATCTGGAAGAGTGAAACGCCCTATACTTCCTACAGGCAGCGTGTCATGCCCACAGACGGTATGAATATACCCTTGGCTGTGCCTCAGTGGCACATGGGTGACTAAAAAGGTGGTGATTTCCATGCTATGACCCCAACTATGTCCTATGTTCTTTGTAGATTACTCTGTAGAGGAGAGCTACCAGCCCCGGGACTACCTGGCTGCCACCATGCAGTTCATGCCAGGGCACTTTGCTTGTGACGTTGTGTGGAGCACACTCATCCATGTGCATTCGCGCCTCAAGATGGGCCCCAACATGGGAGTCTCACGAGGTGCGTACAGCCCAGGTTGCCCCTCATTTTGCATGTTACGAGTCTGGCTTCTGGCTGGATTGGCACACCAGAGGAGGGTGTGTGGGATAGCTAACATCCCATGTTGCCCACAGCTATCCAGGCGCTTCGCTCCGTGCTCAACGCCTTCTCTGTGGTGAACAGGAAGAATATGTTTGTCTACCAGGAACGTGCCACTAAATCAGTTTTCTACCTCCGGTAAGAAGCCAGTGTGACTCGTTGGCCTCACCCTGCCCTGCTACCTGTGTTACACCAGACTGAGAGCTCCTTGGGGCAGAAAGTGTCTGCCCAGCCTTCAGGACCTTGCTGCAGCCCAAGCAACAAATATCTGATTTCTGATGAGTCAAAGTCACATCAAACCAGGTCCTTCCTGCTCTCCTTGCACTAAGGCTTTACATGGGAGGGAAAAGGATGATTAGCTTTTTCTTTTTTTAAGGGAGCCAAAGGGTAGTTTTTCCACAAGCTCCGTCTCATAAGGACTAATTCCCAGAAAATGTACAGGGGAGAGCAAGGAAGATGTGGACCTTCTGTGGAGGTATGATGCAGTTGTCCTTGGGAATGCAGGCTGACATGTCTTTCTCCTGTATTCAGGCTGACTGAAACCACCTACAGTGGGAAGGTGTGGGAAGCAGAGAGCACCCTTAGTCCGGCATCTCGCTCCCTGGCACTGACACGCAGCCAGGAGCCCATTTACACTGAGGATCTAACGGTGAGTCTGCTGCTCTGTGGGATTGGATGTTGGTGCTCTTGGTCACAGGAGTGGAGGAAACTCAGTAGTTCCAGCAACCTGGAATTTATGGAGTAACTTACATTGTACAACTTGTATTGTAGATGCCTGGAGTGGGGCAACAGGGGGTGGGCTCTGCCTGACCTCACTGACAGCCCGAGGCAATGATGGATCTGGAATTCACATGGAAGCTGCTTCTGTGTGGCTTTTGTTTTACTTCTCCAGGGTTCTCGTTCCTCTCTGGACACAGTCTCATGCCGTAGTGTGGACTCTGCTCGCCCTGTGGGACAGGTAGACAGGCACATCCAGCTGATGGTCCACGGTGTTGCCCCAGCAGGTAAGTGTTACAGCACCTGGCCAGCAGATGGACTGTGCTGATGCAAAGCAGAGGAATAGAGCTCCAGTCCCTGCCCTCTTTGCTTGAAGAGCAGAGACAGTATCTCCCTCCTGAGCAAGCTGCTTTTCCATAGCCCAGAGCTGCTCTCCCTTCTGTCTGGATGGGAATGTGAGGAAAGGATCTATCACCCACAATTGAACCACCCGCAGACCAAGCGGCTTATGCAAAATTTCCTTATGCAGGAGTGCATTTATCTTTGCCTGCTGCCCCATCAGTCTTTTATGATCATGAACAAGTAGAAAAATATGCCTGAAGAAATTGATGGTGGGGAACTTTTCCCTGTGGAAAGTGACTCTGAGGGTGGTACATCCTGAACAGGCAGGGAAGGGTGTGTGTGGCATT
The DNA here is from genome assembly GCA_028566575.1 of Bartramia longicauda. Classification (NCBI taxonomy): domain Eukaryota; kingdom Metazoa; phylum Chordata; class Aves; order Charadriiformes; family Scolopacidae; genus Bartramia; species Bartramia longicauda. The sequence goes on along the minus strand of JAOXNH010029543.1, from coordinate 1,662 downwards.
GGTCATTCTTACTGGATGGGGTGAAAAAGCTGCCTGTACCTCTGCTTACTTGTCAGGGCCTGAGATCACAGATGAGCTGGTGAAAGTGCTGCGCAGACGCCTGGATGAGGCCACCCTGGATATCATCACTGTGATGCTCGTGCGGAACTGCAAGCTGACCCCAGCAGATGTGGAGGTACCTCACTGGATATCTGCTCTGCATATCCTGGAGACCATAACGCTTCCCTACTTTTTTAACCAGTCTCAGCCTCTCCTGCCCCAGGGCAGGGAAGACCAGCCAGTTTGCTGCATCCCTTTCCTACTCCAGTGCTTGCTCAGGCTAGCATTCACTGAGGTGTATGTACTGTGTAGGTGGGAGATCCTCTTTGCTGGTGTTTGCAGCATGGCAGGGCCTCCCTGTGAATACCCCTGGAACATGTGCCCACATCTGTCTCAGGGTGCTGTCTGTGGACCTGGACTGGGCCTACCATACTTTCCCTTGTTATAGCCAGCCCAGGATCAGTATCAGAGCCCCAGGGCATTGTGCTAGTTTCATTTTCAGCTGAGTTTTTTAAAGCCTTCTCTCTGCAGTTTATCCAGCCCCCTGGGACACCACCCACAGAGGTCCTGCAGTTCACACTGCCACCCTCTGCCCTGCCTTGGCTGCATGCAGTGGCCTACTACCTGCGCCAGAACCTGCTCATCTTCCTGCACACCCCTAAGTACACGGACAGCAATGTGGAGCACCACTTCAAGGTGAGGAGGGCTGTGAGCTGGGACAGCAACTTGCCCAGCTTCTACGTGCTGCTGGGGGGATTTGTTTGGGCAGCATAGTCATTATGTTCCCAGCTCTGCCATGTAGCATCAGAGAGGAACTGACTCCGAATACTGAAGCCTGGAGGAGCTTCAGGGACTATGAGCAGTTCTTGTTTGGCTCAGTATAAATTTGGACAAGCCTTGCTTTGAATATAAGTGGTCACTTGCTGTGCAAAAAGCAGCAGCTACAAAGCCCATGCCCACAGTCTTCTCCCAGGAGCATGGGAGAAGACCCTCCTTGCAAAGCTGAGCTCCTTGCATGGCTCCCTCAGACTGAAATGTCAGGGGGTTAATAAAAGTTTGGGAGGAGCTACCCACCCCCTCAGCATGCCATAGTGAGGATAGAAGAGGAGGCCAGATGTGTAATGTCACTTAACCCTGCACAGAGCTGTAGGAGAGTCCACCTGCTCAACCGTGGCCAAGCCTCTGTTGGCAAGTGTTTTAAGTAGGTCTGGATTGCTTGGTACAGGTCGGGATGAGCTTTGCACACATGTGGACCTCTGCTTCCAGTTAAGGCAACTTTGTCACCATTCTTTCTTGCTCTCCTTAGCACTACTTCAACCACAGTGGGAGCGTCCCTGACCAGGATCTCTATCTGTACAACAAGCCAGGTGGCCAAGGCACTGGTGGCAAAGGTACTGTGCTCAACTCATTTCTGAAACAGGGTGTGGGGCTTCATGTTGGAGAGCCAGTTCCCACACTGGAGAGCTCTGAGTGACTGAGGAGGGTCAGCGTCAGGGCAACATGTTCCTCCGATGGCTGGGTGGTGGGCAGGGGGGACTGGAGCACACTGGGGATGTGCCTGGGGGGGGACTACACACCTTTGCATGTGTGGTGGAGTGAGCCAAGGCCTCCCATAGAGCAACT
>JAOXNH010029539.1:0-20343 GCA_028566575.1 Bartramia longicauda | reverse complement strand
AAGAGAGTGACAGTCAGCAAGATTTTGATCATACTTGTGTTGAATAAATCTGGAACAACTCTGTTGATTGAACTAACCCTGATGCTATGCGTTCAAATCAAACTGTATTTTCCTTTAAAAAAAGATCCTAATGTTTATATGGGAAAAAGATCACATAAATAATATTCTTCTGTGTTTATGCAGTGCATTTCATGCACAAATAGCAGTGCTTTTATATAACACAGAGCACTTGCCTATTTTCCTGCAGTTCCAGTAAAACTAAGGTACAGTGACAGCAGTAGGTTTGCTTTCTACCCAGAGATCGAACTAATGCTTATCTTCTGATCCATTTGTACCAGAAGGGCCAGTGCAAAGAAGCATATAGCTGGGAATCTGGATTTCCTCACTCTGCCACTGTGGTTTACTTCCCCAAAAAGGCCTTCAGTACAGAAGACATTCTGTGATCTTTTTTTGGCCACCTTAGCATGAATGTGTGATGCTGGGGCTGCTTGGTGAGGGGGCCAAATGCAGAGGGGATAAAGAAAACAGGGAAGACAGGGAATCTCTGTATTAAAGGCAGAAGGTGACATTGGTGAAGACAAGTGTCATAGTGACCTGGGATAACACATGATGGACAACTAAACTGAGCCCTGAGTGCCATCAGCACGTGGTGGGGCAAACTGCTATTTCAAACTGGCTGTTGCAAGGTCAAAACCACCATCTGCTGAAAAGGTAAATGCTTTTACCACTATCACATCAAGAAGGGTAAAACACAAATATTCTAGAGCTACTTCATGGCCAAAACTAAATCCTGATTCATCATCTCATGAGAATACAGGAACCTCAGTAGAGAAAACCTGTAACACTGTTTCAGTGCAAGGTTATCTTCTAGGGATCACCTAGTATTATTTTAAATAACCCTTGTGGCTTGATCCCTCCTGGGATTACAGCACAGCATAAGAGAGCAAATGTATTTCTTTCCTATTAAAAATTCCTTTGCTTAATTTCTTCCCTCTACTTTTGTTTCCACTCTACATGAATGTGTCACCTCAAGGTCTGATCTGAAGTCCATTGAACTAAATAGATTTGGAACCTGGCCCAAACACCTACTCTGTGTGGTACAGTGTAAAGGCAGTTTCCTCTTTCATCTTCTGTCTCATATTTCTACTATACTCCTTAGCATTTCTAGAGAGGGAACTATATCACAGTCAATAACTGCATCTGTTTTCATAGAAGGCTGAGTCCAAAAACTATCAAAGCTAATAGAAATCTGTTGATTGACTACAGTAGACTGTGGATCAACCTTCAGTCCATCTGCATTTAGCCTTTTCCCTCAGTCATGCGTCACAATCCAACTTATTATAGATCTATGATTTAAAGAAACACAGATGATGTGTGAAGGTCTCTTTAAAAAACAACAAAAACAGTGCAACAATGTTGTTTTTAAAGCAGTGACTGAGGCTGACAATAAATTTGGATTGAAAAGTTGTGCACTATCCAAAAACTGCAAACACAAGCTCTAAACAAAATCCATATGTGCCTCTCAGAGGTGCAGGTGTCAAAGATATTAAGCCACAAAATTCTTCACATTAAAATAACTTCAAGGACCAGGTTAAGCTCTAAAAACTCCAAGGTAATTCAGAGTTAATCGCAACAGCTAGTCTTTAATATGGTCAGGCAGTAGAAAGTGTATGAAACTCATTGCTTGAAGGAACTAGTAGCACCTTATCTAGACAGTATGAATTTTCATACAGATTCAAGGCAAAGATGTAGTTTCAGTTCAAACATTCAAAAGGGTGTTGGTTGTTTTTTAGCTTTCTAGGGCTAAAGTCAAACTCTTCACATTATTTTAATATATTTTCTGCAGCTTAATTTCCTGTGTTTTCTTTTATAGTGGCATAAAAAATTGCCCAGCAAAACTATGAAGGAGTCATAAAACACTTTCTAGGTTGCTCCATTTTAATTCCTGCTTTAAGGTTGAACTACTATATGAATCTATCAGTCACTCTCCCAGCCAAGCAAACAAATTGAGTGAAGCTTTAGTGAATTTTGAATCCTCTCTGAAACATCTTTGAAGCTCTTGGAAGTTATCTTGGAAAAATTCTAAGCAGCCTATCCTATCCTATCCTATCCTATCCTATCCTATCCTATCCTATCCTATCCTATCCTATCCTATCCTATCATGTCAGTCCAAAGAATGGAAGTTCTAATTCTGTCATCCATGTGGGAAGATACATATTTTTTCAGTGCATTTTGGATGCTGATTTACACATAGATCGTTTGAATTTTTATGGTCAAAAAAGCAGAATGGAAACAAGTGATAACCTCACTGTGTGAGGCTGTGACAAAAAACATTCCTTATGAAGCTAGCAACAAAGGCATGTCACAAACCAAACAGAATTATCTGACTGCATGTCAATAGGAAAAAATTAGACATCGCCCAAGAATGCCTATATCATTATATTTCCAAATCAAATTTACTTCCAAATAAACAATCTACTTGAGCTGTCTGACAGCTACCCATTGCTGGGACTATAAAAAAACAGAGCATCTCACTAATCTCTGATGCTGTGTAGCATTCTGTGAGTCTTTCATATTCCAGATATGAATATCTGCCTTTTTTGTATATGTGGAGTAACCATAAATAAGCATGGCTCTGTAATTCTATGGTACTGCCATAGGAACCAAATGTGGACTAGAAAAAAAGTGAAATTTGCTCTTATCAGTAAATAATAGTAAGAAGTTCTCCATTTATTACTATCAGCTGCTGTGTATGTTGGCATACCTATTCCACAGTCTCCTGTACCGTAACTGCCAAGAGCTGGGGTCTCAGATTATTTTTAATTTCTTTTTCATTATCTGAAAAGTGCAGAGGTGGGCAGTGAAGGCATAGCTACAGCCTTCACTGGGCCTGCAGGCAGTGCAACAGCATGGATTAAAGGTCTCAAGATTCAGATGCTGAGGTAGAGTAACAAGGGAAGGCAGAGGTGAGCAATCAAGGGGATCTGTGCATGCAGAATTTCTTCCATGAACTGAGGCTCATGTCTGGCACGTGACAAAGTGTGCAGAATGCTGAGAATGTGGACAGTTTTTCTAAAATCTGAGATGTGCCTATAGCTCCAAACTCATATTTCCATCTTTAAGTGCCAATTGTCTGTTCCTTGGGGTCAGGAAGATGATTCTTCTAGGACTCATTACTAAGGTGGTTATGAACCTGTAATATACCATGCATCAGTTACAGAATGTATAGATTTTATTCTTTGGATGAACAGTTCAGACAAGCATAGATAATGGTTTCAAATGGTCAAGATTTTCAGGAGTCTAGATTTTTGTGTTATCTCTCAAACAATTCAGCTGCTTGAAGAAGTGTAGATAGTGTTGTATGAGCAAAGAATAAAACCAGTAGGACTTTGAAGCTTTGAAGTTCATTTGTTAATGTTGATTATTCCTGAAGTTTCCCCACTCTTGTATTCCAAATGTAATTGTACAGAAATCTCTTTCTGCATTCTGAGTTTTCTTTTTCCTCATTTTTTTAGCACTGTGGTTTGTATGGAGACACTTCCAGAGAGTTTCAGTTGTACATGTGGCACACTGTGCTGTCACTGATAGATTAGTCTTTGTATGTAACATGCATGTCAGATGTTTGAATTCCTCCAAGGCTAATTGTTGATGGCTATGAAAAAGGTGTGTGAAGGGAACCCAAATTATTATAATGTTGTGCTGCCTTAGATCTTTTTTCATTGGAACATTTCTGCCAAGATCTAACCATTCTCAGTCAATGACTTACACAGAGGTTGTCCTCCACTGTTCCTTAATTCCTGATGGCCAGAGCGCCCTTCATGTGTCAAGCACAGTGCTCCCATCAGCTGTGTGTAGCAGACTAAGAATTCAGTACTCAAATCACTTACAGGCTGCTGTTGTTTTCCACAAATGTTGGATTTTATAAGGTTTCTCCATAATTTATCAAGTCTTTCATAAACTGACAGCTGTTATTGCTCTGCTGTTTTCATCTCACGGACTACATCTAGGCCTTTAGGAGGCACCTTTGTAAGATGCCTTTTTTTATTACTGTCTCAAAATACAGCATGTATCAACCACAAGCTCAAAGACTGTTTATACTGTTGCATGACCAATGGTCTCAAATCTTTTTATGGGGTAAGATGGAAAGTGAGTGTTTAGGCAGCACAGTTCATGAAGAAATTCTGCTGCCTGAGGACTTAGGCAATAGAGCAACTGATTAACATACAGAAAGGAAAAGGGTTTCTGAGTTTGCAACTAGTCAGGGTTGAGAACCTTGAAGATCTTTCATAGTAGAGCAGAGATCTGATCATTTGGAGAGCGGAGAGCTCTAAAGTTTCGCAAGTCATATGTGAAGTCTGGATCCATCTCCAAATTCTCATTAAATACTTAGGTATTTGAACGATGTATATCACATCAGGCACAGCCCTTTGCCAGGTCACTCATAAAAATTCTGGATCTTGAGTATTCCTATAATAGTCTGGTTTTGGTCTGGAATTCAGGATATGAAATGTTTCTGACTTTAATTTCAGAAGTGTGGCATCAGTCAACAGAGATACATTTTATATGGGAGGTCATGACTGTTCTTTTACTAACAGCGTGGAAAACAATATCTGCTCAGTAAGAGACCACCTGAACATCTCTTAATATTGCCATATTTGTGTGGTTTTTCTCTTTTCTACTCAGGCCTCACACCCATCTATTTAAGACAATTAAAATTCCTTGTAACTTCAGTGAGTTCAGGGCCATGAGTTTCTCACTGAAGTGATATGAGAAGGGTAGGTGGTAGCAACAAGAATTGCATAGAGAATGGAAGAGTTAGGCACAGTATACCTTCCTCCATCCCACAAATATTTGTGAAATAGATTGGGTTTTTCTGAATGGAAGGGTAAGAAGAATAGAACTGAGAGCCTGGGAACTCTAGTGTGTGAGCTGCGTAAAACCCAAAATCTCTTCACCAGATGGGTTATTGTACATACATTCTGCAATGGAAAGCTGTTCCATCAGAGCATTCCAACTGCCCAGGTTGAAGATTTTGGTTGTAATTCAGTGCGAGATACACTGTATTGTACGCATGCTTCTGTGTTTACATATATGATGTATATTAGGTCAACAGGTGGTGTACATACTGAGCACCTTGCAAGGCTGAGTCTTTAACACTATCTACACCACAGAGTGCAGTTGCTGCTCAGTTACTGGAAGGAATTGAGAGAAGGTAGCACTGAAGTCATTGCAGGGACATTTTTTCTGCTTCTTAAGTGAGTTTTGCAGCGCAGTGAGTTCTGCACTGTCCTAACTAGGCTGCTGCTAGGCTGCTTCCAGGATTTAAAATAGCTAGTTCAAAGATACAGGTATTCCTATGTCATGCTGCAGTCTACCATGCAGACATAGCCTCATTTATTTTTAGGTGATGTTCTCAGACCACTATTGTGAGATACCTGATCTGGTTCATCTTTGTATTTAATCCAGCTATGTATATATGTATCACCTGGCATTTTGTTGTTATTTCAGTATCTAAAGAAGAATGAAAAGTACATCAGAAAAGTGGTTTGAATTTGATACAGAAAAATCATAGTACCAAAGGAGCTTAAACTTAAATGTGTTACTAATCATGAACGTTCTTGGAAGTCAGTATGTTTAGTTGGGGCAGCAAGCTTAAAAATACTGGAGCCAGATGGGCTGATTCATACAGCAGCATGCAGCCTTATCTGCTAAGAAATCAAACCAGCAAGTGGAATATGGAAACCCTTTCTAAATCCTGCAATTTTGCATTTTTGCTTCAAAGTAAGCTTCCTCCATCTGAGATCTACATATTCCAGAGTGTACTCAAAAATTTTAGATCTTTTAACTAGACTCTAAATGCTTTGATTCACAATTGTTCCATGTAGAAATGATACAAACTACAATACATGTTCCATTTATAAAGGCACTGTCCATAGTAGTGTCATAAAAGGCAGCTGCAGCTAAATGCTTGGAGAACTTGTACATGGCTACCTGAAAGGAGGTTGTAGAGAGGCAGGGGTCGGTCTCTTCTCTCAAGTCACAGGTGATAGGACAAGAGGAAATGGCCTCAAGTTGCACCAGGGGAGGTTCAGATTGGATATTAGGAAAAAATTTTTACACTGAAAGGGTTATTAAGCATTGGAGTGGGCTGCCCAGCAAGTAGTTGAGGCACCATCCCTGGAGGTATTTAAAAGACAGATTGCCATAGTGCTTAGTGACACAGTTTAGTGATGACTTTTCTTAGAGTTAGGTTGATGGTTGGACTAGATGATCTCAAAGGTGCCTTCCAACCTAGAGAATTCTATGATTCTATGAAGTTTATTTTCATGATAGGAGGCAGGAGCTCTGAAGTCCACTCTAGCTCAAAAGCTGATCCAGCTCTAAGAATGATGGTGAATTCTCTCCCTGACTCCATAAAATCTCCTCTCCTCTGATGATGCCTGGAGCATCCTGAGGTGGAAGGAAGGAGTTCAAGCTCAGAAGCACGTGATGTCCTGTTGGGTCTCACTAATAAAAGAGTAAAGAGAGTAAAAAGAGTCCCAATGAATGTGAACCTAGTATTTTTGCTTACATATGTGTGATTATAAGATCTAATTCAGACAGTAACACACTTCTCAGAATATCTAGTTCTGTACAAGACACAAGGTCTGGATTTACAAGACACAAGGTCTGGATTTTGCCAATGCTAGAAAGAATAAGTTTTTTTAAAAAAAGTCAGCAGTCAATCTGTGGTGGAAGCTGGTAGGATTGAACCGCTGGTGAAAAGCAGAAGATGCTTCATAACATATGTCTGACAACTACTTAAGATTCAGGGTGGCTGGTGCCAGGGAGACAGGATACAAACACTGCATCTCTTTGTGTCAGCAAGTCCAGTGTCACTATGGATGCAGGAGACATTAATTCCAAGGGGAGAGCAGTGCCAACTTTTCTCAAAGGAATCCCTTCAACAGCTCCTCCACTTAGGTAGTTATGAAGTTCAGTTTCCAATGAAAGTTTCTTCCTCCTGGCATTACCTCTGCTTCATTAAATAAGGAGGCAGTTATTTGGGAAGTTAGACTCTACAAGGCCTGCAGAAAGGTAGGAGGAAGAGCCCGAAGTCACTGTGACTAGCACTACTCATTTCTGAAATGCAGCTTGAGAAACCATGGGGAAACATACATGACAGAAAATAATAAGCATTTATGAGAGTATTTCAAATGGATGGCTAATGGCCAGAGCTCTGGCACGTTCCATTAAAAAATAACCAGGGAAACCAGAGAAGTGAATTGCCTGCATATCATGGGATGCTGCACAAAAGACATTGTATGCCAGACACATAGCAATGGAAAGCTGGCATAAGATGCAAGAATGCTTGAGATTCCTATTCAGATCAGGCATGAACGTTGCCACTGAAGACAGAGCACCAAATATGATATGCATAATCACTGCAGAAAGCAGAATGCAATTAAACCCTGAAATCACAGGAGATTGCTGGTCCTCTTTTGCCTAACATTGATGCAGATCCATCTGAATTACAGATTCAGTTTGGAAAAAAATAACCCTTAGTGGAATTCCCATTTTTAATGAGATGCTGCCCAGCTAGCAATGTTATGGCCCTTCATATGTAGCAGATGATAGACTATAGACAGATTCTAGGAGCAGGTAACAAGAAGGAGCTAACGCCGCGCCCTCTTATCTATCTAGGAGAAGATAACAGATCACAATTCAGGAAAGGCTCATTCTGATAATTTTCGGGATTTATCAGTTTAAACACCAGTACAAAACTCTAGCTGAAGTCTGTGAATAGCAAGAACTTAATTTGATAAGAAGGATGTGGGAATTTAGAGGGGCACTTACTCTTCCTTACTAGGTCATCATAGAATGTTTTAAAATCTTGATAGGTATCATGACATTTACAGCCTCATGAACAGAAAAAAGCCAAACAATTCACTGCCAAAGCGCACTTGAAGCAAAACCAGTCAATCTAGAAGCATCAATGTTTCCATACTAAATACTGTATAGAGATATTAAAAAAAAAGAAAAAAGAAAAAAGTTCCTGACCCCAAATGCCAATTACACACTGAGTGGGATTTCTGTGATTAAACTTAAGCTGTCAAAAAAGTAAGCAACTAGCATAAGCTATTTGCCTGTGCTCCCTCAATAATCAGTGGAGAGAGACAGGCATCTCCAGGGAAAAATTCTTCTCAATCTGGGTGACAGAATGAATCACCCTCTGGGGACAGCATGTTTCCAACAGCTGTAAAGGGTATCTAGATGATTCCCTTGCCACGTGAAGTTTAGATTAGCTGAAAAAACAGACCAGATTTTGGGCACACTAGTCCTTCTTTTGATCTGAAAACAGAAAAGGAGTTCATGTTGCCAGCATCTTACCACTTCATCTAACAGCACTGGTTGGTCAAATAAAGCACGCTACTTTACAAACTTTCCTTCCTATGTATTAGACCATCATAGGTAAAACTCTACCATCAACTAGATGCCAAAGTGGTAGATCTAAAGTTGAATGGGATGAATCTCCTCCCAGGACACAAGAAGAGTGGCATCGTGGCATCGTGGCATCAGATGAGTTTTGTGCTTAAAACACTGCTTCCTCATCACTGATTAAAAAACGAATTCTAGATATCTAGATCAGATATTGATATACACATCTGTCAGACAGACGTATATAATTGTCAGGATAGATGAATCCTACCAAAAATTGACAGGTGGGTGACATTTATTCTCCAGTAAGTGCAATGAATGCACTCCAATTCCAGCTGAACAGCAAACTGGCTTGTGCAGTCATGTCCTTCCACCATTGCGTACTGCCTCCTGCTCACAGGTTTTGGTCAGGGAGCAGCTGTTTTCCTCAGACAATGAAACTCTCTGGAGAAAGTAAAATAAAACCCCCTTCTATGATGCTGCATGAATACTCTTTTATAAATTGAAATGCCACTAAGACAGACATTTAGGGAAAAGCTCCAGTCAAATCTACCAGCCATTAGGCCATGTCGGGAATGTTGTAACAGCCTCGTGAAAGATCCTGCTTAGTCTCTTTCATACAGTGGCTCTTAATAATGAGCATATAATAAATGTACAGTCTGGAGGAATTTACTATACAGTATCCAATTGGATTTATATAGTCATAAACTTCTACAGCACTGCTTCTATGATTTACAACAGTCTCCACTAATTATGAAGCTGAGATGTAAAAGGCAAACGTTACCAGACTGGTTGTACAGTGATACTGTACAAATGCACATTTGCCACAGCAATTTTGGATTGCTTGTTAACAGAGAACCATTGCAAATAATGATGTATTTCAGCCTGCTCTTATGAAAAGCACCAAAAGCAGAAACCTAGGAAGTTTGTGGGATGGGGTTTCATTGTGGTGGAGTTTAGAGACAGGGGAAGGAGACGGGAGCAGATAGTCCATGGACCCCACCAATGAAAATTCTGCTACCTTCTGCCTGGATTGTAGGGGGACTGGACTTAGTAGCTTACCTGATCCCTTCCCAAATCTATACTTCTGATTTCCTAAAAAGAAACCACCACAGGAAATACTGTAACTCACAGTAGGACAAGCTGCTCATGACCTAAATGGATACAGAAGGGTGTTTACTTCACAGATTTCTGGCACAGACATTTAATTTCCTGTTACTCAGCATATTAAATAACTATTTCAGAAAGGACTGTATGGCATTAATAGATATTACCTGGGCATCGTGGGCAGCACAGCTGTGGTACATGCACAGGGGAAGGACAGTGTAGACTTGGGCATCTTATTCTGCTGCACAGTACATTTCCATTCTGCAGGTGGAAAATAATACAATACTTTAATGAAATGGGCTGTCTCACTAATTTCCATGCTCTGTTCTGCATCTAGATATTTTAAAAACAAATGCCTGTTTACAACATGCTGATTTCACTCATGCCAGGGCAAGCCCAGACTACTTTCAGTGCTTCTGACTTTATGCTGGAGGTCAGAATGTAGCAGAAATCCATACAAACATTAAAATCAGAGGAAGTGCCTAAAAATGGATTGCAAAAATCTTCATTTGTGGTTTTCTTTTGAGCAGATTATGCTTAGGAATTGCATTTCCAAAACTAAGACACAGATAATGAATGGTAGGTCTCTGAGATATCCCCCAGTGAGGTTTAGTTCAAGACCGCAAGAGACAATAGCATCTGTAATTGTTCCTGAAAGCTGTGGAGAGTCTTTTGTTTTCATTTTATGGGTTCCCCAGTAGACAAAAAAACCGAGTTGGTAAGTAGCCATTTTTCTAAGAAATACGAGCAAGTCTTGGGAATGGTGTTCATTATTCATGTCATTAACATAATATTCTATTTGACCACATCTAAGTTTGACTTATAATTAAAACACAGGGAATTTTCATTCTCCAGTGTCTAGTGTCTGTAACCAGAAAAGACTATCCATTTAAAATTCCCATTTCCCATCTATAATTCATCTTCCTAATTTAGCTCTGAGTTGCTCATGTTTATAGCAAGAAAGATCTTTCAGCATGAACACTGATACTATGCCATGACTGTAGTTTTGGGTGGTGTCAGGAATAAACCCACTTCGTTTTCATATGCCTTCTGGAGCACTGAAATGTTTCCAGTGGAGGTGCAGACTTCCTTAGATAGCATATGCATAGGCTTTCCTAGCCATCTCTTTCAAAATAATCCATTGACTCCTAAATATCTGCAGACCACAGGCTGGAATCATATTGTTAGGTCATTACTACCCACAAACTGCATTTGTGCATCTGCTTTGGAAAGAAACACTAAAAATGATATCACCATCTGTTTCCAATGATGATTGAAAATAAATATACTGATTTTATAGAGGAGGAGCAAATTTTAGGCTGTAGGCTCTTTCCGGGATAGGGACTGTCACTGGTCTGCACAGCTTCTTGCCCAGTAGACCATCATCCCCGAGCACTAAGGTAGAAGAAAGGCTGGCAATGCCTGTTGGCCTGGCTCCATGTTGCTTACTTGACCTGTTCCATGGCCTCACTCCCTTTTTAATTATTAGTCTTGGAAATCTCCTGAGGTGAATGTTTACTCTCTGTGCATGATCAGCTGTGATAAAAATTCTGCAGGCCTGTTTCCCTCCTCAGAGCTGCCTGCAGTACTCCACTGTTTGCAGCAGGACAGACCTATTTTAACTGATCTTATGCTTGGTAAGACTGATCTTATGCTTTGATTTGCAGTGATATTTGGGAGACCAAGCCCTACTGACTACAGCAGGACTTGAGCTCCTGTAGGCCTCTGTGAGTCGGGGCCACAGTTAGCATTTCTGCATCACATACTCAAAGAGTTACAGTGCATCTCCCTTCCCGAGCTCTGTTAGCAGTGTTAAGTGTGGAGAGCATTCATTTTAGTCCCTGAAGTCTGCAGGTCTAGGAACGTAAGCAAAAAGCTGCTGTATTTTAAAGAGTAAAATAATGATCTGACAAACGGTGAGTGCTCCAATTCACCTGACAGTAACAGTCAACAGTCTCCACTGTGTATTGGTGCAGGGGAAGGAGGCGTTGTACCTTTCAATATTTTGGCACCCTCGTTTCAGTCTGAGGTTAAATCTAAAAGGGCACGGCCCTTCGAAGTTAAACACAATTTGTAAATGAGGTTATGGGTTTCGCTGATCTTCAAACAAATTTGTGTTTCAAGATTAATTTTAATCCAAACAAAAATATTTCCTCTGTGGAAGGCTCCCAAATATCAAATTCAAGCTGATTTAAAACCGTGGTTACTCACCTGAATTTCTGAACTCAAGAATTTAAATCCAGGAGAAAAACCTAAGGAATTCTCTCCCGCTGGCTTTATTAGCATTTCAGAAGGAGGTCCTAGGTCCTCTATAGGCATAGTCCATATCATCATTTAATAATTCAGGCTTGGCTAGCAAAGCGTGGATGTGTCACAGCTAAAAGTCCAGTAAAAGACACATCCATATGTTCAAGGTACATCTAGAAGGAAGGATTCCCAGAGTGTTTTTTCCAGAGACACACAGGTCAGCACTAAGGAGCTGCTCACTCCCCTTACAGCCCTGGTAGCTGAATGTGCCACTAATAATAGAGCCAACAATAATACCTGACAGGAAAAAATTTTCAGGTCCTTGCCCACTGATTGGCTTATCAGCTACCGAGTAATTATCAATTGCTTATCGATTTTTGACATATCAAGCCAAATAAATACATTTGCTGTGCTGAAGCTGCTGGGTAACAAGCAAATTGTTAGTGTGTAGTAATTTCAAGTTTTTAAAATATTTATTTCCAAATAACCATGTCCAGATTAAGTTCGTTTGAAAGACTTTGGTATTTGTTTGTCAGCTGAGAAACAATATTGTTGCTCTTCAGCTTTACCAGCCTGAAGCTGGCATCACCCATAAGGTCTGCATTGGTTGGTGGTGCTTGGTGCCTCGTTACACAGCAGTAAAACACTTCTGTTCTACCAGACTTGACAAAAATAAAACCCCATGAATGCCATCCACACGACAGCAAACAAAAAACGGCTCCTTGACACCGAGTACGGGAAAATATAATCACAGTTATTCTGGAAAGCTCTGACAGACTATCTGGCAACTTTGAACTGTCTATATAAATCATTAGATTGCAAAACATTTCTGAGGGAAAAACAAATTAAAAGGTCAAGTCTTTAACACACAAACATGCAAAAACCTCCACAATATTAATTATTTTCAGTGTAATGTAATACTAACCATTGCATATAGTTCTGTCACAGAAGAGGAAGAATTTAATTGTGTCAGTGTGATTGTCCTGGGAATTGGGGAGCCTGCCGTAGGTAGGGAGCTTGATTTCAGCCCGCGAACGCATTAACAGCTTGTATTGAAAAGGCATTTCCATTCCTTGTGCCTCTGCCACTGAAAAGCAGAGGTGTCTACCTTCTGCAAGTGCCTAAACAAAGAGGTATTATCTTCTCTTGAGCAGATAGAAAGAACAGAAAAGAAAAATTAAAAAAAAAATAAATATTAACTGCCTACCACAAGCAAAGTAAGAAATGTGGGAATAATGATTGGTGGCCAAACTTTAATGTTTCCTACGTAACAATAACCCGGCTGATTGCAGACTAATTCAGCATCGCAATTGCAGTCACCGCTGCACTTCTCAGGGGTGAGCTTTAGGACCTCTTTGTGCCTAAGGACCTAAGGCAAAATTTTATGACCCGTTCCATGGCCAGCATACACTTGTGAGACATTCTCAATATTCACTTGGGCTTTATTTTTGTTCTCTTTGTCCTGCAGTGAAGAAAAGTGGTCCCAAAGTGTGGTAGCTTTCTGTTCACTTGGGCATTTTTGTTTGTTTCAGTTTTTTGTTTAGTTGAGCTCTAGATAGCAAGCAAGAAATATCGGGTTGTCATTGATATTTTCCTTTGGATTTGTGTTGTTATAACACAAAATTATGAAAACTATGTAGCAGTTTCAGGTTAATTTGTAGTTATATTTGCTGGCTTATTTCATTGCATTATTAAAACATTTAGTACCGTATGTGTCATTAATATTCCAAAAAGTAATTAGCATATTTAATCAAAAACAATTAGGAGCAAACATTGCTTCCCTTTTTAAGTGATAAAATATTTATGGCTGGAATAAACAAATGGAAAACCAAAAAGCACTTTGAGGTATTGGTTTCACGCACAGAAAACAAAACAAAAAAACCACCCAAAAGCAAAAAGGAGAAGATGCCTTCCAGCCTCCAGCCTGCCCCTGCTGGGTTTCTGGCTTTTCTTTCTCTTGAGGATGTCAATCACCTTGTTACCATTTTAAAACAATCAAGTTTTGTTCCACTTTCCCCATATTGTAGCAAAAGAAGAGAGGAGAATCAGGCAAAATTGTGTAAAACCCTCCTCGGAGCCAACTTTGTGTAGACCTTTCCTGTGAGACACGACCAGGGTGGACACTGGTTTGAGAGTCTTGATACTAGGAACAGGCCTGAAAGATGCAAAAGCTGAAAAACATGATTGATCCTGTTGAAGTCGTGGTTCAGCAAAATTCATTGTTTCACGTGAAATGGAGGGCAAGGAAAATGAGACAATGCAAAAGAGTTCCCTCTCTTTCCTCTGGACTTTTAGAGGTCTCATTGAAAGAAGCCATGTAACACTGCACTGAATAAATCTTCAACAGTTGTAAGTATTTGACCAAAACTTCAAAACAAGATTAGCCAATTGGCTTCAAGACCTTGTGGCCACTTCCCCCAGCATTTCCTTTGCCTAATTGCCTCCTTCCATCAGCTCTGTTGACACACCACTTAATAGTCATGGGGATGTTCCACCCATCAACTTTTCCAACTACAGCACCTACCAAAAGGATGATGCTATTTCAATTACCATTGCACTAATAATCTGTTACTGGGTTATTTGTTTTTAATTCTTTGGCAGGACAAGCACTTTTCCAAGTGCTTAGTAAGTGGTTTTGTGCTGAGGCTCTACCATATCAACAGGGACTTCACGTGGGGTTTCCTGGTTGCTTTACTCTTTTGTCTTGAAGAGTAAGAAACTCAACAAGAAGACACAAATCCTTTGTTTTCTGCTTTGCAGAGGACTAGGCTGTTTGCAGTGATTTGAAAAGAAACCAAAACGCCAGCCTGGCCGGGGTGGAGGGAGCTGGAAAGCGGCTCCCGCGTAGGTTTATAAATAGGCTGCGTTTCTCATCCTGAAACATTGCTCCACTTTGCCGGTTGTACTGTAAATTAGCACGCTCCTCTTTAAACACAGTCAAAAGAAACAAAATACATATGTAACACGGCTGCCTCCAACACGTGAGGGGAGGAAAAAAAAAAACCCTCAACTTCTGAAATGCGGAAAACATTTGTTCAAGTCTCCAAGGAAAATGAAGTCAAACCAAACAAGCATATAATATAGATGTACGCCTCATGGGCAAAGTTACCTCTAAGCCCATATGTTTTAACAAATTAAGAGGTAAATAATTTGCTGAAGGTACAGTTCAGCCACGTCAGAACACCTCTGGAAATGAGATATCTCTGCTTTTCAAGTGGTGTTTCTTATCAAAAGCTTTATTTATCTGTTTTTTAGAAAAAAATAACCCACCTTGTTTTGTCTCAAGGAATACCACTGTAAGTAACTATTAACCCTTCAGGGCCTCCACAAATGACGTGGTCATTTGAAGTCTTGCCTGCTTTGCTGCTCTTGTATCTGCAAGCAGCTGAGAGAGATTGATAAAATTCAGGTTTTCAATAGGGTAAAGCCACTGGGGACTTCCTCGGGAATGAAAAGAGACACAGAAAGGTTACTACATGCATCCTACAGTCTTGGTACATAATTCTACCATTAAATCTTTAATTTATGAGAAAACTGCTAGGGTGGTCCCCAAATGGTTAAATTCCACTCGAACTTTTCATTTTAGTTAGTCGTGAATATATCTAACATACAGAGGCCATCAGCATCTCGCCACTAGAGACTATAAAGTCTACTTACATAGGGTTCCTGGGATTTTTCATGTTCTTATGGAAAATATCTCTGAAATCCCCGAGCTGAAAATTTTGATCTCATTTGTGGATGTGAGTGATGCTGAGAAAGGGTTGAAGAGTGAAGAGAACACTTTTCTCGCATAATTTCATTTGTCAGGAGAATCTTGCCGCTGACATTGGAAGAGTGATTTAATTGATTTTAATCATACACCTGAGATTGGGAAATTGAGCCCTCTGTCCTGAAAAATAATTCTAGGCTTCCATGAGAATGTCTAATTTGCAGCTAATAGTTTTTTTTTTCTTGAAGTTTTGTTATGAAGTTTAGAAAATACAGATCAAAGGCTGGCACGTAGAACTGCTTATTGCAGCTGGAGACGTCAGCAAATCGGGGCCCCTGTGTTTCTCTCTTTCAGCAGTGTTAAAATGCCCATTTTCCTGGCATGTAACAAGGTGCCACCGTGCTTTTGGATAGACAGGGAAAAAACAAAAAAGCTCTGACTAAAGACCCCATTGTGCCTTCAGAGAAGAGAGACTTTCATATGCCGACTACAGCCTGGAAGACTGGCAGAGCTGTGATACCTTGCTAGTGTTCACGTTTAATCCTGGAATTTAGGCTGTCATTGAGTATAGTGTTTATAAATTGCTGATAGATGCCAAGGAGAGCCTTGTTGTGTGCCTCAGTATGTGCAGTGATTTATTCTAAATAACTAATTCCTTTTTTTCATCTCTCAGTTCAAAACAAACAGCATTATTCAATGGCAAATATTAATACTGAACACAAAAATGAAGCCAGATAACTTTTTGGATTATGAAGAACCGGTGCGTATTATGCATTTTTTCACAGTAAAATCTCCATGATCTTTATTACCTCTATCAGCTATTATTCAGAGGGAAATACAGTCAGAGAGAAGTTTCCCTTTCCCCAATGCTTGAACACTAAGGAAATACTTATATTTCTCCATGCAGCTCATTCTTGTTTGGGATGTAAAACTCCATAGTCACAACATTTTCTTTTCTGTAACAAGCCTGAAAATTTTCATATTGGAATTATATTCAGGGAATTTTATATTCTGAAACCATACTGAGAATCCTGTTAAACAGCCATTCATTTTTCAGTGCTCCCTCTTGTATGGAAACTAGAAAAAAATGGCATTATTGATTACGTGGCCACTTCAAGGAGGTGGGAACCTGCAGGAGTAACTGGCATAAGAAGTTTTGACACAGGGTATCATTTAAAGCAGGTGCTGTTTTGGAGCTGAATCAAGGCAAATGCCACTTTGCAGTTTAGCACTGAGGAGTCAGAAGTCTTCCACTCTGTTTTTATCAGATGCTGATTTTACATGATAGCTGTAATTTTAAATCTCATTTTTGTACTGAGGAATCAGAATTGTTGGGGCAAGCTTGGACTGGGTGATCTGACAGACCTGGAGTTTTGTTTTCTAGATTTAGGGATGTCTTGTCAAAACTAAAACCTTTCAGAATTTGCCATCTTCCGTGCTTTTTTTTTTGGCAGCAAAGAGACTAATGAAGGAGACACCATAAGGAGCTGATAAGCATGTGATTAGTGTTATTTCTGTAGCAGCAAAAATATTTATAGCGAAGGCCCTGCACAAACAGAAATATTGGCTCCTGTTGAGGCAGGGACAGTTTACATTTTGGCACAGCTGCCAAAGCACAAGAATATCTTTTTTTTCCCGTATTAGTGAAGATTTGGGGTCCCCCCATCAGCTAAATTGGGATGAGTCCTGCTGGTCCTGCCTCTTGCAGGAGCTTCGGGCTCCTTCATAGAGGGTTTCTTGCTTCTGCAAGTGCCAGGAAATAGGGAAGTCTCCCAAACAGCGGTTTGGTGGAGTGGAAATTTTCATATTGGGGTAAAAGAGAGCAGAATAGAACCCAACATGTGTGAAGCTTGGCTTCAGGTGCTAGGACTGGGCACAGCTCCGTTACAGCCAGCACAAGTGTGAAAACTTGTGAGAAAATTTGCTCTGGCTGAAAAATCCACTCCAGGCAGGAATTATCGAGAGAAACCACTCTAAATGGGCTGCACACCCAAGTGATGGGTCCAGCACCCTAACTCCACCCTACTCTCCTGAATTCAACAAGATACGCGGCATTATTCTGCTGCCCTGGTAAATTCAGTCTGTCGACATGGTTTGGGGAAGGATGGAGAGATGAAAACCGTTTAAATGTCTGTTTCCTGAGTTATTTTAAGCACGTGAATGTTTGCAGTCAGGAAATATATTTAGCAAGCCGGCCCCAAATGCTTGTTTAATAATTACTTAATGTTTGTAAAGCAGTTTGCAGGTGACCAGTGCTGTGTGTTAAGTGTTATTATTATATAAAATAATATGTCTCATTGTACTCCTCTTGCTGGAGCAACCACAACAATCTTGATGATGCCTGTTAATTTTGCTGACTCTTTTATCATTACCCTCCATTGGTGATTAAGTGTCATTTGTCTTATAATTTTAATGTTATCTTTAACACACATAATAAAGTTTACATAATTATAGCCTATTAATATAATTTGCATGCACGTTACAGGCAAGGCAAAGAAAATGTTTCATCACCCAGTATGTAATTTGGCTTATTTAACCATTTCCTTATAATTTTCATCAATAGATCAGTGTGCCTTATAAATGGAGATAACCTCAATAAATTCTCTTTTCAAGATTCTTATCTGTATTAAGTCTCTAAAGGTCTCGGTAGCAGGACTATGAAGTGCTGAAGGGGGAACGTTTCTGAGTGCCTGCTATGGGAAGTTTTAAAAATTCAGACTTTCTTCAGATAAGCATGGGTCTTCCTAATGAAACCGGGGAACGAGGTGCTCTCGCGGAAGCTTTGAAAGCCTGTATGCACTGCACTTCATAGCTGAGCTATAACAAGACTTTAAATGAGTAAACAGTGTTTAGATTGAACATGAAAAGAGTCAGCATGAAAAGACAGGTTCAAAATATTACATGATGCTTTGCAAAAGTGTAAATGTGCCTGCCTTTATTTTTTTTTTTCTCTCTTGGTAAATGGCAAGCGTTTACAACCCAACTAAAACAGTACCAAGAGAAATCCTGTGTTTGCTCTTTGGAAGATATTCAATAAATTATAGTGAGCTGCAAATGTCACTGGATTGGGAACTGTAAGAGCTTTACCTTTAAGTCTTTAAGTAAAGACTTGCAGCTGGTGCAGTGGCTAGGTAATCCCTAATGATAAGCTGCTTTTAATGTGGGGGTGAGGCAGTTTTCACACAGATATTACTGCATTAACCTTACTCTAGGTATGGTGCAGGTGTGCACAATATTGTGCTTTGCAGCCTTCCCTACTTTATTCTTCCAGTGTGTCTGAAGCCTGCTTTAACAGATCCTCTTATACCATGGTGAAAAGATTGCAGTTCAAGCCTATTATCAACAAAAACCTGCCAAAAGGGCTACATTGTCAGACTTTATGATGGTACTAACTATTCTGTTGTTCTCTGGAGACCAAACTTAGACCATTAAATTCACTTCATTTGTGATTTCAGTGACCTGGACTGCAGACATAGGTCTTTTGATGTAAAATGCTAGTACAAGAATCAATGGTACCATCTAGTTCTCCTTAAAGTATATCATAAAAGCGTAATGGTACTCTTCTAAACAAAAGGTGACACTACTCTTGTATAATACAATTATATGAGGATGATGTTTTCAGCAGAGTTTATTTGATATTATGATGTGCAAAGACTTTACACATTGAAATAAACTGCGTAGCTGAGTTCACTCCATTATTTTCAATAGACTGACTATATTGTCTGCACTGGAATATAGATAATTTTCATACAGTGGGGAGCTATTTTCATATCCTCTCCATGAAATAGATGAGATTATAAACAGGCTGGGATTACTCAAAAACCAACACAAGCCATGTCTACAGACCCATTTAAGACAAAGGCTGCCTCTGAAATGGTCTCCTTTGATAGGGAGGCTCCCAGGACTTGCTCCGTTTATTTGACAGATGACAGCTATTTATAGTAAATGTGTAACATTTTTGAAAATTAAAATTTTACTAGTGGAATTTAGGGGTTATTTTCCACTCGAGGGACTAACATTTCTGTCGAAAGACCCTTTTTATACAGGCACCGTCTTCGGTGTTAAACCTATTTGTAAACAAACCCATTGCGATAGCTCATTGTCAAACAGTGAACAGGTTTACAATTAATGAAATAGCTGCAACAAAATAAATGGAGAGTTACTACGGCTGCCGGTATGTTCATGTTGCTGCACAAGCAGGGAGACACTGCTCCTACCATAGACTCAACACTGGGAGCTTTTTCCACCAGACCAGGGTTGAAAATAAACCCCCACCACTTTCCAAGCCAAAGGCAAAGCTCTTTGGTGGTTGCCTTTGCCATTGGTTCCCAACTGAACCAAAAAGCTCACAAATGATAAATCACAGGATTGTCCAAAAAAAACCACAGATCAGGGTCTTCTCCACCCCCAGCTCTTCCTTTTTGAACCACTTTCCCATTCAAACATAGGAGAGAAGTTGCAGGAAGGGTGGCTCTGAGGCAGGGTGAGGGTGAGGTGGTGTCTGATCATGTCTTTGGTGCTCTTTGCAGGACACTTCGAAGGGTCACACGAAGGGTGACGGCCAGCCCCAAGAGGACATCGAGAGGATGATGCCCATGGATGATGGTAAGTGTAAGATATGCCAAATACATTCAGTATCATGCTGAAGGGATGGTGGTGGGAAGAGTGAAGGGGTGTGCTGAAGGCACTGCAGTGATCAGGGACCCGGACACCACCTTTGGCATCACATTGCTCAGTGTGGACCTCTGCTATGGACATGTGATTTCCTCCCTGCTGTGGTGTGGCTCTGGGCTGGGATCCTGCCCAATGGTCTGGCATGCATTTCCATTTTTCAAAAATAATTAAAACATAAATATTCTCGC
>JAOXNH010029531.1:0-20451 GCA_028566575.1 Bartramia longicauda | reverse complement strand
GGGCAACCCTGCTTTGGCAGGGGAGTTGGACTGGATGATCTCTATGGTCCCTTCCAACTCTAAAAAATTCAGTGAAACTCAGTGAAAAGCTACATGTGTTACGTCAGAAAAGCACCCAAAATACTCTTAAAGCAAGCGTATAAAATAAGACATTAAAAAGTTGCCTGGGAAAAAAAAATACCCAACTTAAAATTGATTGGCACTCGAACTAATTCTGCTTCTGCAGAAAAGGGTTGTGCTACTGACTTCAGGAGGGGCAGGAGCATGCTCAGTGTCCCTCTAATCCTTTCAGACAAGGAGTTGGAAATTCCAGATGCAGCGCTCCTTGTTGTTAATGGGCATACAAAAGCTGTTTGGTGACAGTGAAGAGAAAGAAGCAAGGGATATAGACACCATGAAGCACGGATGAGAAGAGCTAAGGTTTGACACAGATGCATTGACTGCTGCCCTGAAAGAAAGGGAAAAAACAAAGCAATATAGCCTTTTCTAGTCTAGTGAATGAATAAATAGAAGATGACAGAAAGTCTTTTGGATGCTTATGAATGTCAAATACTTTTAAGTGTCTGCCTTTCCTTGTCACTTAACATTAAAAAGCCATACAAAAATACACTTATGCTCAGTCATTTGGCTAGGGACATAAGGCTTAGCTGACTTATAGCTTCCATATCGATTAGATACAAATGTTAAGGTTGCCTTTTTTTTTTTTAAAAGCCCCCCTCCCCTTCCTAGTTTATCTTTGTATAGTTCTTCCAACATCTGTGTGTATTACTTAGATAGATTAACAAGTAGAAGTATAAATTAGTCCCAAAAGAAATCCTTTCAAATTCAAGATCTGTTGTTTTTTCTTTATTCATTTTTTCCTTCCCCAAAAAGGTGCCTGTAATGGGTATATACTTGAATACATTTCTACAGAAGGTTTTGAAAACCAATCATAGCATTTTGCTGGCGAGCGAAAACAAAACAACCTAACAAGAAGTGAAAACATCTAATCCTTCTCAACTAGAGGTATAAACTTTGCTTTCTAAGTGCAAGAAGTAACTGATCAGAAAAAAAAAATAATTATTTTTTCCCATTCTTCCATTTAAAATTTCCATGCTTTCATCTGTGCTAAAATTTAAATTAACTCTTTGGTGACTATTCACAGACTGAGTGAGCAGGAATAGGTGGTCCTAATCAGAAGAGGAATAAACATCAAAGGCCAGAAAGCCTATAACAACATCAAGCAGTTGGAACAGTTGTTGTCTGTGAAATCTGGTTGGGTGGTTCTAATTCTAACACAGTAGGTGAGAAAACCCAGACAGAAACCAAACAGTACTGTTTGTACCAATAAGGAGTTAAAGTTTTCCTGCTTGTAACAGTGCACTGTGTTATTGCTAATTAGGGAAATAAATTATTTTTATCTCCTTCCCCTGTGCCAAGCAAGCATAGTTCAGCTGTACCATTCAAATCTTTCTCTGTCACTGCTTCCTCCCCCCCCATCCCCACCCTTACAAGTCACTCATCTGCACGAGCAGATTCTTCTCCTTGTGCCATTCAAACTCAGCTTTACAGCGCATCAATAGCTTTATACTAAAATTAAATCCCAACAAAGAGTTAGGTGTTTGGGTAGCTGCCAAACACAGTTTCAAAAAGCCACTTAAAAAAAAACACAACACCCCCAAACAAACAAAAACCCAACAGTGTATCAAAAAAACCCCACCACTTCTGGAGACCTCATATTACTGAGAGTTTTAGACTAAGGAGCAATGTTCACAAGGTTTTTAAAGGGATAGACACAAAACCCTAACTACATAATTATATATATATAATTATATAATTGTATAATCGGCTGAAAAGAACTAATCCCGTTAAAAGACAATGACTTTAGTGGTATTGTGCCTTTCTGAGTAGACCAGGAAGGGTGCAGACCTACCTGTCTCACTACAGAGCTGGGGGAGCATGCACGAGACACTTCCCTGCAACACTGCTTTCTGCCTTGGTTTCTGTTCTGCGAAATAAAGTTAATTATACATTTCTCCCTTCATTTTTACAGAGCCCTTTGAACTGCACTCCTGAAAAGCCGTTGCAGAGCAAGGCATTAGAGATCAAAACCAGACTAGAACTGCAAACACCAATCCATCATCCATGAAAGTTTTGATTTGGACCTCAACTTCACACTTTGCTCTTTTCTACCAATTGGGCTGGCTGAGGATGTAAATATCCCCACACAAGCTTCAAGAAGGTTCAGATGCGAATCTGAAGTTGAACTTTTTGTCTCCTGCCCTTCTTTTTACTTTAAAGCTCATCTCAACAGCAGTCTCCTGCACGTGATACATTCCCATTGAAGTGCATATTTTCCGGTGTAATACCAAGCACTTCAAAGCACGCTCCCTTCTTTCTTCACTGCTCATTGGCTTCATCGGTGAAGAGCAACTAAGTTGCTAGTATTATGTCTGGCTTCTTCTTCAATACAACATCAAAGGGACATATGTATATTTTAAAGAATTACAACTAGATCTGTGCAAAACTTGCCTTACAAGCCCCGAACCTTAGTAGTATGTTTGTATCTTCACCTTTCTTTATATTAGCCATTTCACGCTCTGTGTTAGGATCACAGAAAAACTGTTGATAGAACAACCCCAATTATCCCAAATAAAACCAAGATACTTTAAAGGTTCAGATAATGAAGGATGTCCTTGGTGTGCAGAGGCACGGGGGAGACTAAGTTGTTTCAGTTAAGAAGGAATGCCAAATAATCACACAAATAATACATGCCTGAAGTTTGTTACATGCTTGGTTTCCTTCCTTCCTACTCTGTCTGATGTGTATTCCCCCAAGTTCTCTCATTTTCTCCAAATCATTTGCATGACTACCCTGCCTCCCTGAAATAACAAAACAAAAGAAATCCCCGCTCCACAAAAAACCAACGCATAAACCGTTTGAGAAGCTTTTAAACGTACACTTGACATTTTTGAGTTTAGTGATGCAAGTGGATGTTTTTGCTGAAGTTGTTTACCTCGAGGTACTTTAGGTGCCCCCATTACTGGGTCACCATGCAGTACCCACCGTTCTCTCCATCTTTCATGTACTCATCTTCCCAATACCCCATGGGAAGTCAAGAAGTGCTGTTATCTCTGGTTTATAAGCGGAAAAATGAAGAAAAGAGAAGCAAAAAGTGTGGTTTCCAAAAGTACTTCAGATCTTAAATCACTTAACCCTCATTACAAGCGGTACTGTGCTGTGCTCCAGTAATGGTATGGATAAGCCAGCAGCCTTTTCTATATGGCTCACTGGAACACAGCAGAGTGTTCCTCTGGGGAGCAGCCTACGCACTGTTTCTGGGAAAAGAAACGTTAGACATGTTTACATATCACTACACCTAAACCAGAAAGGCCTTTTTGAGAACAGCTGACAGCTTTCAGGCCTCAATTTGAAATGTTTGCAGAGTGTCACTCTGTATTACAGCATTCCTACCAGCTTGTGATCCTTGCACCGTTCCGGCTTTCTGCTGCAGACAAGTCCTGTTAAGTGATGCTTTGAATTCGTAAATGCCATTTAGGCTCCCGCAACTCAAACGTTCCTGAAAATTTTACCCTTGCACAAGTTGGTTGCAAAGAAGGTTACCTGGATCTCCACAAACTCGAAGCCCTGTACTAACTGAAGAACCATCCTCAGACAGGCCATGTTCATGCATAAGTGTACACACGTGTGTGCATGTATGCACAGGTATATAGTGTCACTGGTTCCTTCTGCCTCTGTTCATTGCTCAAAGCCTCAGCAGGAAATTAGTGACATACAACAAGGCTTGTTTGGTGCATTTTAAATTACTGGCCATGAACCACTACCAAAATTAACAAATAAAATGGTAAGCTTCCAGTGAACTCATCCATTTGCACTCACGAAATCCATGAAGCTGGTTAAACCAGTGTAACTTGAGACGTTTATTTTTTTCCTTCTTCCAAATAAACAGAGAGATACTCTAGTGAAAGAAAGAAAAAAAAAACCACCACACTAAAACCAAAACAACCCTCCCCAAAATAACCTCAGGAAAAGCAGTAGAACATAAAACTTTTCCCTTTTGCTGGTATTTCATAGATGACAAGGCATGAAATGATTGATCATACGCTGTAATGACAGATAAGGACAATTGGCTGAAAGGTCAAAACTATTAAGTAAATAGTGAAAAAAAAAAAGCAAGAGAAGATGGTGCATTTCTCTCTGGGGCATAGTAAGTTAAAATGGCAGGAAACCTTCATATCATAGCCACACTGCTTCCATTTAAGCTTAAAGAATACTAAGCTGAAATATCAGCAGTTAGTTAAGCATTTGGGGTTGTTCTTTGACAAGCAAAATTTGGGCAGGGTTAAGGGTGTTTGGATTACCTTCAATGCATATTCCTGTTTTCAAATTTATACTTTTTTTGCAAAGTTTTTCTTCAAAAAAGTGTATCATAGTATGATATCCTTACTAATGTCTTCTCCTTCATTTATGAGTATGTATCTACATAGTCAAGCACAAATTAAAAAAAAAACAAACAAACCAACAACAAAATTGATGATTACCAGCCCAAATTTATCCTTATTTCAGGAGTTACAGATCTCCCTAGACTTTAATATAGTATTCCAAGGCTGGATTTAACCAAATGTATAGACCTGACAGTTCGCGTGCTGCAAAAGTGCAGAGAGGTTTTCAGTGACAGCAAATCCTCTCTACTTTGTAGCCTAAGATCACCTACCTCTGATAACGAAAATTCAGGGAACTTGATGCAGTACCAGGCAACTCAGCACACAGGAGAACCCTGAGGAGCTAGAGACTGCGCTCAATGATCATCACCCAATTCTCCTGGATATGATACTACGGACTGAGAGGCTCTGTAGAAGTTCTCAGTACCCCCTAACATAGCTAGACCACTTTGTGAAGGCAGTGTCTCACCGTATCAACCATCAAATTGATTTATCTCAATTTTCTAAAATCCTAAGGATTTTTCATTAACATTAATTCTCAAACAATCAGGGATGGCACATTTTTTGTTTATAAATAGTAGTTTGGGTTGGTTTAGTGAGTTTTCTTTTTTCTTTCTTCCTACAGAAACCTCTGCAAAAATATCTCTCTTATACCCACAAATCACTGAATCTACTTAGCATTTCTTAAAGAGGTGCAACTTTTTTTTTTTTTTTAAATATGACTTTTTTTTTTGGTGCTAGTGCATTTGTCAACATTAGAGTAATTAGCTCAAGTTTCATCAACTAGCTGGTGCAATCTGTTCAGAAAGCAACTTGGAATGCTAAAAATCCTCATAAGCTTCTCCAGCTTTTCAGTTAAAGCCTGAGGGATTTGGTTTCAGTTCTGTCTGAAATCAGAGGAAGTCTTTCAGAAGATAAATCAATACTGCTGCAAAACATAAATGAAAAACATGACTAAGTAAGAACGATGCCATTAGGCGAAGCTATTTTTCTGTTATTTTAGGTTGGTACACACTTTTTAAAATTAAGCAGTATTTTACACAGGGAAAACTGAATTAGAGCAAATTTTGAGCTCCAGACCTGTAAAAGCTTCCATCCCTCAGTAACCTCACATTTGTGAGGAATCTAACTGAATTAAAAAATATTTGGATCAAAAACAAGAAGTTACCCAATATCTACTAATAGTGAAATAGATGTACAGTAATTTCTGTACTGTTCTTGGTTCTTCCTTTTCTTGGGGCTGTTTGTGTCTGCGCACACATAGATTTGTGTCTTTTAAGTGCAGATAAAAATCACTTAAGGCAGAAACAAGGAAAAACATGCTTTTCAATACATAAAAAACACTTATTGATAGGGGTTTGTCTCCACCAAAAGGCAGCACAAAAAAATGGAGCCTCTGGAAACATCTTAAACAGCTGCCTGATCAAAAGCAAACCGTCATTTTTAGAACACCAAGGCAATCTTTCTCCCTTAGCAGCCATTTACTAACACAGTTCAGAGCCAAGAGGCTTGAAAAAACTTTCAAGTCTAGAAGTCACTCAGAGAAAGTGTGTTAAGAGCACTAGATTGTACAGTAAGAATGACATGGGGATATACATTAAGGTGCACATAGGTACACCTTGGGTAGATGGTGACTTCACCGAGGCAGTTGTAGGGGAGAACTAGTATGGGAATGAGACAAGGATGAACACCAACTTGGTGGCCTTGATTCAGCAAGGTCCCACAAACCATGAGATGATAGAACGCAGCCAGGCACAGCCTCAATAGGGATGGAAAGGGAGACAAGGAAGCCTTGAGAACAGTACTGCGCTACGAAACTCTGAATAAGCAGTTGCAGTGGGGCTCAAAACTCCTGATCCCATCCATTGCATGTTCCGATAGAACAGAATTAACGGGCTTCTGCGTGTGCTATTTGCACAGTAATAGGACCAACAGATGAGGAGCAGAGAACAACTCTTCCTGAAAGGAGGAAGGAAGTGGAAAGAGCTAGGGAACAGACAAGTAACAGATGCCAAGGACATAAAATAAGAGCATTGTGCTTCAGCAGCAGAAAGAAGGAAAAAAGAAAACCCTGAAAATAGCCTCCTGCCTGTTTGATCATTTCACAGAAAATATCTTTTTCTTAAAAGGTGCCTTCTCTGAGAGTTCAAATTAGGCTATAATACATTTACTAATTAGCAGTAATACACTAAAAATTACAACTTGCAGGGTTTTAGCCAGTACAGATTATTTCTCTTGCAAACAAAATTAAACATGCTTTTACAATCTGTTCCCTGACGATTTTCCTGGCTTTCCTTCTGTTTTGCCTCACACCAACAAAACTAGAGGGCAATGTTTTGATCTTTAGGCAATACACCTGTGCACCCATCTTCTGAGCACTGCTGGGCTCCATCGCTGGGGAAGCTGGGAAGAGATACTCCTTCGTTGTAATGCTGGGTAAACTCAGACATAAATTACAAGTCACTTTTTGGGCCATGCCATGTTTGCATGGAGTACAGATACCATAAATCCAGCCCTCAGCGGTTAGCCTGTAAAGCTGAATCCACAGCATCCCCTTCCCAAGCAGGGCGTGAGGATGCCAGAACCATGCTGCTCTGAGGGCTGCACAGCAGCAGTGCAACCAAACTGTTTTAGAAGAACTTTAAGGTTGCTCTGATTTAGACCGGGAACGTGGGCAACTGCCAGGGACTCTCAGAAATTCAGAGGCCAGGGAGAAGGAGCTTAAATCCCATGCCTGCCTGTGCTGTAGATAAGGAGTTGGGCCAATGTTCGTTGTACTTCCCCATGGCCTAAAAGCTGTACACAAGTGAAATAGTTTTCTCACTCCTTTGCCAACGTCACACTGATCAGCAGCTCCAATAAGTGGATGTGCAGGGGACAAAGCTGAAGTCCTGTTGTTAAAGGCCACCCCAGCAGGAAGGGTTGCATGGGGTCACCAATGTCCCGGGGGAAGGCAAGTCCTCAGGTGCCTGGTTAGTAAGTACCCTTCATATCTCACATCCCACTATTTGAAGTTTGGGGAGAGGAGGGAAGTTTTCCTTTTCAGATCATAGTGGTAGGTGCCAAGGAAAGGTTGTTTTGGTTTGTTGCGTTTGTTTTTTTTTTTTATCTGGTTGGGTTTTGTTTGTCTTATTTAGCATAGTACAGAGCCTACTGTTATTCACTGCGATACTGATAATGACCTTGATATTTCCTGTTATCTTTCCTGCTTCACTAACACAATTGTGGCCTTTGCCAAAACATACTTTTTTTGGGCTATTTTTCTACCTAGTGCCCACTTTTTGCTCACTCCTTTTGAAAGCATGAAATATATTCTATGTGTCTCTGCTCTCTCTCTCCCTTCCACATAGTTTACGGTGAGTTCAACTTCTTCCCCATAAGAGGGGCAGAGTATACAATTCAGTCATGCAAGTGGGCCTTGACAACCAGTCCCAGGATTGACACTTTTAATTCAGTCTTTAATAACACGAGAAACACGTGAGCAAGCATATACAAATTGAGAGAGCTACGCTTGTAAGTTCTATTTGGTTTTTGTTGTTGTTTGTTTTTGCAGATCTACATGAATAAGTGGTTATGAATAGTAATCATACATTACTATTGCACACAGAACATCAATAAATAAATAAATGTCAATTGCCTAAACTATATTTATTGTTTGAGCTTGTTTAACATGCATTTTTCAGTCTATTGCTGTGTTTTAATAAGAATTGCAGTACACATTATTACTTGTACTGCTCTGGTTAGCTGGTTTCCTTGCATACATGGCAGTTATAGAAGTAACCTCTCTTTCCCTGAGCTGGTAAGTATAAATGTTATGAAAAACACTCCAATGTAGAGCTCTGTAAGACTCAATGCATTAAATACTTTCTCAGCTCTATTTGGAATTTGTTTTTTTATTTCAGCCCTTCAAGCCTTAGGTTGAATTCTGCCTATTATGGAGTACCTTGACTGCAGGTTTATTTGGTCCGCTGTGCACAGCAATTTAAAGATGGTCACAATCTGAGAAGAGAGCGATATCTAATCAAGAAATGAAACTAAATGTTAAGGCTGGTGCTCAACAGGGTGATTCAATCTCACAGGAGCATGTCTATAACATCCCTTCTTTCCAGGATGTGGCAAGTAACAGTCAATATTCGGCTGGTCCTATCTCAGGTCAGGATGTCGACCAGACTTCAAGGTTGCTTCCAGGCCTATTTTCTCTCTTAGCAAAAAGCTGCCCTAAACTTTAAATAAGATTCTCCTCATGCAGGGGGAGTCTATCATGATATAAAGACTCTCCTCTGATGTTTTTCCTTGGTGGTGGTACAAGACATACAGCTAGGCAAAGTGGTATATGGAAGGAAGATCTTTACGGTTAGCAACCCCTGGCCACAGGAACAGTGTGCTGACAGCAGTTGTTACAAGGCAGAACAGCCTTTAGATTTCTCCGATTTATGCTTCTTCCAATAGCCAAACAAACCCCTTGAGAAGAGGGCAGTTACTGAGGTGGCTTAAAATCCTTGTACAGTTTGGCAACATCTGAGGATCTAAAGAACAGAGTTACAGATAGACATATTGAACAGCAAAAAGAAGTGTTGGGTGACAGTCTTACTGCTCCATCCTTTCTAATACGGTCTGTTGAGACAGTAACAATCTGTTTGTAGTCTTTCAAAGTGGTACAGCGTGCTATATTTCAAACAAGATTAAGTTTTTGACAATACAAATCTTCCAATGGTCTGTGTATTTTACTGAAGTGCTATAGCTTCTAAGTTACCATAAAATCTTTTTGTTGGTGGTTTGTTTTTTTTTATTTCCATCTAAGCAAAAGTCTTTACTTTTTGAATACCACTTGATCTATCAGAAGGTGGCTGAGAAGATTGGATATCCATCTGCAGTGAATGTAATAATTCCACTATACTTGGTTATTATAATAATAAAACTGTTATTCAATAATTCAGCAATGGTCCTAAAGTCAATGGCTTTTCTGCTGTCAACGTATTCAGAGGGTAAACCTGTATCGTAAGTACAGCAGCGTAACGAGTAAACAGCTACACATTTCTAAGCTGCTGTTCAATAAGAAATAAAATGGAAAGCCTAAACAGCCTTCTTCAAATTTGATTTTGCCAGCTAAGGCTACCATTGATATACAAATGGAGTCTCACCAAGGTGAAAAAGAACTAATTCAACAAATTTAAAATTGTAAAAAGAATTTGGTTTGTTATCAGACAGATATCTAATGTTTTTCTGGCTGAAGTGACTAGTAAAACAGATTACAGCTGGCTTTTACATACTTTTTTTGCTCACTTGCCTGAAAACGACACTGAACAGAGAATTTGTCTTGAAGTATTGCTTGGCATCCTTAGTTCAAGAACAGAACTCTCCAAATTCCCAGAGTATTACCTCTTATTTATATTACTGTAGTGATGCTATCTGTGGGCCTCCAAGTTCTCCCTGTGCTGCCAGGGTCTACCTTGCTCCCAGTATAAATCAGAGCAGCCACAGAGAGTAGCTTCTGCCCAGGCTGCTGTAAGAGGGGAAAGAAATCAATTTTTAGCTGTGCCATGGGCTCTGTGCCAGTGGAAGACACCCTATAGATAGTTTCAATCAAGAACTGCATGCTCAGAGCAGCACAAAACATCTAGGGTGAAAAATGAATTGGTCCCTTTGGTTCCTCCCCTTTAGAGCTACAGAAGTGAGCTCAAGCCTGTTTATCAGCTCCAAATATACCAAAACTTCGGAGAAAGTTTGTATCTATAGCTGTGTTTTATAACATGAACCCATTCCTACTCCTGACATATCTTGCTGTGCCTGTGATTAGGAAAGGTTATGGCTGTGAATCACGGCTTGAGGAAATGTGTAGTACACCTGTGTACAAGAGTAAACTAAATTCAGTTTGCTATTTATCTACTGTATTTATCTCAGTTAAGTAAACTTTGAGTTTGTCAAGATTTCCTGCTGGAAATTCTCATGGTAATACGAGTATAATTGCCTTTTTATTGCCACAGACATCTGCTACAGTTTTCAAACAAAGAAAATACTTTTTTTTTCCCCTCCCCTGGCTTTCTCTATAACATCAGAAAGCTCATCTCTTATTTTGTATGTGATAGATTACAAAGCCAGCTAAAAGGCAGTTGACCAACCAGCCAACCTTTCTT
Organism: Bartramia longicauda; assembly: GCA_028566575.1. Lineage (NCBI taxonomy): Eukaryota > Metazoa > Chordata > Aves > Charadriiformes > Scolopacidae > Bartramia > Bartramia longicauda. Next base: position 9,875 of record JAOXNH010029531.1, on the reverse strand, counting down.
GCTCCAGACCCTCTTACTTTCCAGGATGACAAGAAATAAAAAGCTATACAATAAAGGTTATAGTCCTCACACTTGAACGTGGAATGGATCAAACAGTTCCATCCTAATAGTCTATTATCCTACTAAGAATCTTGGATACAGTCAAACGGCCTGTGTCGAAGGCAATGTGGCCAAAGAAACATCTCCCTTATTCCACTGGCTGTTCTGCATTTTGCAAAGAAATTCTGACCCTAAGGTGTCCTCCTGCCAGTTGAGCAGACTGATGTGAAAGTACGCAGACACTTCAGGCAAGGCTAAAGGTGTCATATGCCCCCCATGCCACCTGGCCCCACAAGCAGACTTGTGCCCTCATCCTCACTGAGGGAGGGTGTGGGGATCACAGCTTTACACGTATGTGCCTTGACACATTTTGTTATGAGAACTATACTAAAGAAATTAAAACAAAACTGGAGGCTACCAAGGAAGGCAATACTGTCCTTCAGCTAAAAGACACTCCAGGAATGTTTTGGGAAACAGTGCACGATGCCCATGCAGAATATGTCTTTAGTGGGTAGAGATTCTTGAACTTTCATTCACAGATGTATGTCTAGAGGGACGTGCAGTGAAGATACTTAGAAAAGCCTCCCTCTTGCTGTAGGCTAAGGTAAACCACCATCTGCCTTAGTTCATCATCACAGGGGCCAGGAGTTAAATTGTCAAGCAACCTGCTCCAGGACTGACTCAGAGATATAAGAGCAATCACCCACCATATGGGGATGAGCAGGAGCTGAGTGCTGATGAGTTGTCTCTTATACCTTGGAAACAGAAAACTGGATGAGGAATGAGAATGTAATCTATAGAGGAGACTGAGGCACAAAAATCAGACACGTTGATTACTGCGATATGCATTATTTAAGTTAGTTTTTGATCACAGCCTTGCACTGGCAGCTGGACCTCTGCAGGAGAAGGGCTGCCACTCAACATTGGCCTCCCACATGCAGATACCAATTCACATAAGCAGTTGCATGCCCAGCAGTCACTTGTCCGGGAGCATGACATGGCCTCACAACAGCATGTTGAGGGGAACAGCCTCATATCTCATGGTTTGTTCCGTCACTGCAGGGAGCAGCAATATGAAGGCACTGCTGCAGTTTGGCAGGAGCGCTACGCCCCTGTTTCAGCAGGCTAGGCTACAAAGAGCTGACTCAGAAAGCTTAGGTCCTCCAGTTGTAGCAGAAGATTTCCGACCATGCCCAGAGAAAGACAGAACCCTCAGCAAGAGTTCCACACTGACTGTAGGTATCTAGAGGGTCAACATAACAGGGGCACGAGGACATGGCAGCATAAGGCAAAACTGGTGGCACGACTATAACCATGGACTTGGCTCCTAGCTTCCTATATTATGAGCTATCTGTCTTCTACTTTTTTTTCTTTTTAAAAACAAAACCAAACCCCAGAGGTCTTCAAAGTAGGAGAGAATTCCTCAAGGACTGCTAAGTGTGTGCTTACTTTCAGGGCCCAGGCTTCGTCCGAAATCCATTCAATTTATTTCCCTTAGCACGTAGGACATTTAAAATGAGATTGTCAGAAAGACAGCAAAAGGGCAAGCTCTTCAGGAGCACTGTGGTGCCTAAATCCCTACAAACTCATCACTATGTTCTCAAGGCAAACCTCAGAATACAGAACGCATTAGCACAGAAGGTGATCATTTGCTATGATAGAGATCACAGGTGAAGTCTGTATAGGTGAATTATTTCACTGTTCAATTTATATTACTTGTATTAATTGGCTTAAAGTATATAAAAAGACCAAAGCTCAGCACTTAGAACTTAACCTTCATTAGAGGTTAAGCTTTTCCCCAAACTTTTCATTAAAAGTAATGGTTAAACAAACACATTGGGATATCTGGTGACAAAATATGAACTAATGTTCAGATGAACAAGCATTAAAAATCTGGAAACAGCACCACTTTGTTAACACTGCACATAGGAAGAACAGTTAAGTGAAGTTTTCAAATATTCTGGGTTTTAATCAAATATATTCCCAATGATAAAAATCATTCTTATAGTCAGCTTCCAGTGACAGCAAGATAAGTTAGACAGCTAGCTGGTAGCCATAATTATGCTCCGATATAAAAACATAACCATTCTGTTTGCTTTGTTAATAGCTCTGGAAATTCGAACCAACTTACTAAAAGGAAAAAAAGGTATTTGGCTGTCTGAAAGTCATCATACAGCACTTGTATGTGCAATGCTCCCTTTAAATAAACCATTGACACTGTATTATAACATTACATACCAGTTACAATTTTTCAAGGGACAGAAGTGGTTGTTAAATCAGGAGTGAATGCATACTGGAAGTCTCTTTTGAAGACATTCATCACTGTTATCCCTGTGAGTGACATGACCATTCAAAAGCCCCTGCAGCCTCATTAGAGACATGGCCTTTAGGCAATTTCACCAAATTAAGAACTGAAATCTAGGGGGTGGTCAAGGATCTCTGAATAATATAGCTGCAAACATAGGTCATTTAAACAAATAAAAAAATTAAAAATGCCTTAAAATAATAAATCACAAGAGCTATGAATGGACTCTGCTACGCCTTTCCACTTTGTTTTATCATTTGGCCTGAAGAAGAGAAGATGTATCCCCACAATCCTAACCACATCAGAAACAGTGACCTCCGTTTTGTAGCGCCCATGAGGATATAGTGGTGGAAAGGAAGCAAAATCTATCAGCATAAAGAACCCATTTCTTGTATGCTGCCCTGTACGCATTTGGATTTCTTCCCCTTGAAGAATAACTTCTACCCTTCAGATTTAAGAAGTGCTTAGCAGTATGGGGAAAAATAAGATGCAAAATTAAAAGGAATTGAATGTACCCCCTCAGGTTTTCCTTTCCCTTGAGATTAGAAGACACTGTCACTACCACATTCTCCCATGCACTTTTCCAGAAAAATATTGTGGGGGTACATCGAAAGATAAGTCTGCTCACTTAAATCAGTACCAGTTTGGCTTAACATGCTGGGGATATAAAATGTACAAATGATGAAGGGCTTCATGACAGAGAGTAATTTCTGGGTGACATACAGCAAGCGCTACCTGCTTATTCCTCCCTACTCTCTTCCCATATTTCCCACCCACTCAGCTTTGCCAATACAACTCTGTAGAGCTACAATCTAAACTAGCTCCATGGTAAAACCAAACAAAACCCCCAAACCGCGTCCCTTGAATTTTGCTTTTACTTTAGTAGCAAAGGTATCCAAGTTATCTTCCTTTCCTTGTCCATCAGTGCAGTCATATTTAGAGGAAAAAGCAAAACCAAGACAACCCCCTACACCCCTTCCCACCAAAAATATAATAATAATAATAATAAATCACACACTAAAACAATTAAAGACCACAGATTTGAACACAAGACTGACTGCTTAGCTATGAGTTTTGCCACTAATTATCTTCGGCAATTCATTATAAACCACCTTAAAATTCATTGCTTCCCTCTGCTGTCCCCCCTACTCTCCCCAGTAGCAAAACTCAACATCCTTTTGTTTATATGGACTTAAGATCTTTTTAGTAACATTAATATTAGGGGACTGGAGTGAGGGTGGTTACATAATTTCTAGCACACTGAAGTCCTGAGCTGGGGCTGGAATTACTAATATTACTGTAATTCTCCTATTCCTAATAATAATAAATTGAAAATGACGGCTTGGATTATCTCTGTAAGTAATGGGATCACATTAAGAGAAGTGCACTGAAGATAAATATTGGATATAAACTCCTGACAGCAAGACATCTTAGAATAAGAGATTGGAAGTTCTCTTCCCTGAATTGTATTGATTTAGAACAGGGGAAAAAAGAGCAGAAGTTGTAACACTAGAAAAAGCACTGGACTGGTCAAAGCACTAGAGGAATGGCAAAGAGGGAGAGAATATCATGACCTAAATAACTTACACTCTAAGCTTGCAGCAGTTCAAAGTAAGTGTTGATCTAAAAATCTTGTGTGTGACAGGATGAAAAAATAAATCAGGAAAGAAAAAAAAACATCAGGACATCAGGCCAATTTATCTTTACCAATCAATCCACTTTAGACTGTTTTAACGGGTTGAATTTAGACCATCATGAACAGGATCTGCCTCTGACATAACTTTAAATATTCTTGCTGAGTGCATCTGTAGTTACAGATACAGGAGTTCTCTGAATAAAAGCAAAAAGGGGAGGTCAGTTTGTTTATTTGTTTCTACACAAAACTTAACAGCTGCAAGAGAAAGTCCTCTGCTTGTATGGAGACATAGGTTAAAAAAAAAACCTGGAAAAGCAAGTGCTATGTTGTCTCATGATAGAATATTAACCTTTTATCAACCTGCCTATTCTATTTCCAATTATTAAGCAGACCAGCTTTTAGTGTCTGATCGTCAGTGAAGATCCAGTCTTCCTTCTTGGTCGGTGTTTACAAATACATACTGTGGGCCAGTATCTGCACCTTTTCCCAAGTAAGAAAAAAAAAGCAGTTGCCAATTACTTCATTACGATTTTATGGGTAACTGCTGACTTTCAATTGAAGGTTTATATTCAGGTTAATGGTAATTATTGAAGAAGTACCCAAAACAAGAATGTGATACCTGCATCTTTACCTTGTAGTTATCTCACGTTGCAATTCTGGACAAGCTTGATGCTGCTGTCATGTTTTAACCCCATCCAGCAGCTGGAAACATGCAGCCCCTCGCTCCCTCCCACTCCCGTTGGGGTGAGGGGGAGAGTCAGAAGAGTCAAAGTCAGAAAACTCATGGGTTGAGATAAAGACAGTTTAATAGGTAGAGCAAAAGCCACTCACGCAAGCAAAGCAAAGCAAAACAAGCAATTCATTCATTGCTTCCCATCAGCAGGCAGGCATTCGGCCACCTGCAGGAAAGCAGGGCTCCATCATGGGTAACAGTTACTTGGAAAGACAAACGCCATGACCCTGAACATCTTCCCCCTCTTCCTTCTTCCCCCAGCGTCATGTACTGAGCATGACATCATATGGCATGGAATATCGCTTTGGTCAGTTGGGGTTAGCTGTCCCAGCTGTGTCTCTTCCCAACTTTTTGTGCATGCCCAGCCCTTGCTATCAGGGTGGTGTGAGGCAGAAAAGGCCTTGAAAGCTTAGAACAACCAAAACCACCAGTGTGCTATCAACACCATTTCTCATCCCAAATCCAAAGCGTAACAATATAACAGCTTCCAGTAAAAAAAGTTAACCTCATCCCAGATGAAACCATGACAACTGGTTAAGTGGTGCTAACCATATGTAAAGCAGGAGTAATTATTTAACTGAGGAGAAGAATCAATGTTTCATTTACTACCCAGACACTTGAAACTCTTGTCTTCTGTACAGTCATTTATAAGTGTTAGAAAAATAACTCATTTTGTCATCTGTAGGTTTCAGTGTTAAACAATGAAGTTTCACAATACTCCAATTTTCGAGGCAAAATTTGCCTTGAATTCTTTTTCCCTTTGAAAATAAACATCCAGAAGAAAATCAATCTAGTTAAAGTTCTTCTACAGTTTGGGTTTTTTGGTGTTTTTTTGTTTTGTTTTTTATCCTAGATCAGTGAACTTGTCCAACTTGTACCACATACCCATGGTCATTTGTAGCAGTGCAAGCCCCATTCTGGGCTGGGAGGAGTTGGAGAGTAGGACCCGATGGCATGATGAGCAGGTGAGGATTCCTCCATTATGGGCTGGCATTACCCCATAAGGCAACAAATGGTAAAATTACATTGTTCACCAGTCAACTGACAACTGTCAGCCCCTCTATAATAAACAAAGTGAGAAAGAGAAGGCGAGAAGATTCGTGTCAGGAACTTCACTGCATACCCCAAATCACCTCGGAAGTCCCGCCTACACGTTGTAGTGGTGACCTTGAGGAGGACCTGCCTCTATGGATACTTTCCAACCCAAAGAAACACAAAAAATCTCTGCATTCAATTAGATGACATCCATATTGGCTTTGCTATATACCTATGGAATTATTTGTAGGAATCTCCTCACCCCAGCCAGGGCTCTGCTATAGGGGTGACTTCCTGCATGAAAAGAACAACAAGCCAAATTTATTGAAGTTGCATGGCTACAGCAGGGTGGGGGAAATTTCACTGTTGTGCTGCATTTCTCTTTTAATGACTAATGACAGCTCCCAGTGACTGTTGCCATCCCCTCTTCCCCATCTTTTTTTTTTTAAAACAATAGTGTTAATGAGTCATTGTGTTTTGCGTAGTTGTAGGCAGGTTAATTTTAAGCTACCTGCTAACAGTAAATAAAACTCTACAGGGATTTTGTGGTTTCCCCAGTGCCTGAGCAGTCTTCTGAAAACTCACAAAGCAGGAGCTGGCTACTGCCAAGGCCAGGATTCCCACGGCAGCAAGCGGGGAATGAGAAAATTCAAAAGCAGTAATGACCCAAGATCCAAGCTATCCCAGGCTGTGCAAGGCTAAACCTAGCCTTTCAAGTATATTTACATTGCATATAGGCACCTCACTGCGCTGACCCTTGAGGGCACAGCAATTTTCAGAAGATCTCAGAGCAGAGGAGCACTGAAATCTGGTTTTAACAAAGTCAACAAGAAGTAGTTCAGGCCTCAAACCTGAGGATCGTCTGGGCTTCACTTGCTATGTAAACATGCCCTCCCTTGGCCAAAGAGGAGTCTGGAGAAACTCTGACTAACCTACTGGTGAGTGAGGTGAGCATGCCCTTAAATGCTCACCTAAATGCCCCTGCTACCTATTACAGCCTTGAACTCCTGACGTGCTGAACTTATTCTGGCTTCCAGTCAAGTCAACGAGACCACAGAGCATAACTTGCCTTCCTGGGGTGTGCAATCACAGCTGAGATGTAAAAGTAAAGATATAGGCACCTACAAACACCTCTTGAATGTCTCATACCCTCTAACTCACCTGGTCCCAAACCCCAAGGACCTACCCTGCTGTTACTAAACCAACAAAACCTTTCAATTCTTGATACCTTTTACCTGAGACTACCAGCAGGAGAGTTGCTGTGATAGTCTTTTTATTCCCCTTTCACTAGGAACAAATTCAGGATCACTTAGTTTATTACAGACTCACAAATAAATGTCTGCCACTGTTTAGCTACTATAATATTGTCATCACCGATCAGTTGGGGCACAGATAAACAAATAGAAATGGAATACGTTCACACACATCCACTATCTTCCTGAATCGTAAATAAGATCATTGCCAATATTCTCTCTGAAATGATGACAGCAAATCTGCAGGAAGAGTTATTCATACAGCAATCACAGGAAAACAATGCAACAGAACTATATTTTTAACTTGAGCCTGGTCAGAATAGAATAATGCCACTGAAAAAACATACAGACAACGTGGCTCTGTCCATTACCTATTGATAAAAAAAACCCTCTTTGACAAGAGGTGATGTTTACAACTGCCCTAATCAGATGCTTCTCGCACATTTTTATTCCACCCTGCACCTTCTGTTGTAAATCAGGCTTTAAAAAGCAGATAGCAGCACTGTGATCTTATGTCAAGAATGAGAGATGTTTGTTTAATGGGCCTTTAAATTGTTTGTTTTAGAAAATACATGTACCACTGCCAACACAATAACTTCCCACCATATTTTTTAACTTGCTCTGTCTTTATGAGATAAAAAAAATGACGGCCTAAGAATCAGTATAAATAACAATAAAGCCTTGTTTGCATTTTACCAAACCACCTAGTTCCTCTGTAGTCAGTTTGTGGTTGCAATCAGTTTTTGGACTATATGCTTTTCAACAATTCAAGAATTAAAAAAACCCATCAATTGCATCACTCTGAGCTGAACAGGTGCTCTGTTTCACTTAGGAATGTTAGTGCAGCTTTGAGGTCAGAATCAAAACCAAATCATGGAACACATGAAGAAGTTAAATCTGTGAATCTAGAATATGTCTAGGAGACTTCAGCACTTGGGTTTTGCATTTAATTGTCTCAGATTCTCTCAGGCCTCCTATAAGAAATTCAGGTTTTTTGTTTTTAATAGTTACTTGACATATACTGTTTAAAGCACAACAAGTTGTCTTACTCAGCTATGTTAAGTGTATTTCTTGAACACTTTTTATAGATCTGATAAAATGTAGTCTATTATGTACATGCATCATTTTTCAGAGGTCTTTTTTTCCCATGTTACTATGTAAACTGCTGCAAATATCAGAGCCCAATTGGCTTTTGTTTTCCTTATCAAGTCACAACTAAAATGAAAATAGTTTTCAGCTTTGCAACAGGTTTGCACATTTTTACCCTATTAGGTCCAATTTGCAGGCCTCTAAAACACACAGAAGTTTTAAATACAATTTGTTCTTAAGGACAGAACAATTCTTTTTTTTTAATTGCCTGCGGATGGATCTATGTAAATTCATGCCAGTAGGAGTAAACCATTTCAAGTAACAAAACCACTCAGGATATGGATAGAAAAGAAAAAAGTTGGTTGTGAGGACCTGCTGCACCTCCTAGTTTTCCTTAAAAGATACAAAATTATTGTGCTGATTAGCTTAATAAACTAATTATAGAAAGTTCCAGAAGACCTCGGATAGCCAGAAATTCCCTAAAACTAACAGCAGGTGATGCTATTTGTACTTTATTTTTACAAATTACAAAATGTTTTAGAAAATAAGTACAGCTTGAGGTGATTTAACCTAATAAGGTGATTTAACCTAAATTAAATGGAAGAAGCATCAAACACCCCTCCCTCCCTGATCTGTAAATAAGGTCTCAGGTTTCAAAAGACTGAGAAGGTTGATGAACTAGTTCGTAAAAATCAGTTGGATTGAGAAGGTAAGAAATTACACAGAACCTAAGCTTTCTCCACTTGTAGCCCGAAAAGCACACAAATTAGATATAATTTGTATTTTGCACAAATAATTCTTCACCCATATGAAATCAGAAGGAAAAAACAAAACTGCTGCTACTAAAGAAGGACGAGTGGAAACTGAAAATAATTTATGTATATTCATAAGCTAAACTTTGGCTTTCAGTAAAAGTCATATTGCCAAACTTGGTGTTAAAGGCAGGATGGTTAAAGAAGTGGTAAACAGAGAGCTGAAGCAGGAGAAAAACAAAGGAGCTCGACGCATTTGTGTCAAAACACCAGCTAATGTCTGCCCAAGGATTATGAAAAGAAGGACATGAAATAGCAAGTTATTTCATGAGAGTTTAAAAATAAAATATCGACGTTCAGGCAGCATGATACACCATTAGGAACTATAGTGTCATACCTGAATTTAAGAACCAGGGAAGAAGTGAGCAGCTCTTTCCCTTCCTGAATCATCTGACCTTAATAGTACACAGAGCTTCAGGAGAGAAATTTGAAGTAAAGAATTTTGACAAGAGAAATGCAGAATAAAAAAAAAAAAAAGTGACATAAGTAGAGAGTAAGATAAAATGCAACACAGGTTCACTAAAGGTGGTAGTTGACAAACTTGACATCCTTCTTTGATATGATTTTCTAGACAAGGGCAACACAGCAAATCTAATCTATTTGGTATTGAGAAAAGCACTGGATTTTGTGTTACATTTGGCATTTCTAGTTAAAAGGGAGAAGATGGGGATTTGAATTACATAGTTAGTAGCTATACAGCTAGCATAACACAGGAACCAGCTAAAATACAAGAGTTAACAGGGGTGGCAGTGGTAACTGCCAAGCCAAAAGGGATGTCTGAAAATACTTTCCCAATGGCTGACCCTGCAACCACCTTTGTTTTCATTCAATACCCTGTCACATAATAAAGGGCCCTTTTGAAATTTCCCGAGAACCATGTAATTCAAAAAATATTGTCAACATAGAGGAGGATCAAAATACTGAACAGGAGGTGGGGTTGTATCTGCATTAGTGTTTTCGTTTGGAGCAGTTA
>JAOXNH010029512.1:0-20798 GCA_028566575.1 Bartramia longicauda | reverse complement strand
AACAGACTTTGGAATAGCTGTAACCTTTGCTTATGATTTCTGGTTCCATTTTTAATGTTGCCTTTCCCGTTTGCTCTTTCAGAAGTTCCCAAGTATTTTAGTAGTTGGCTTGTTACACCGGGATGTTGTCATTGGCAGATTTGATCAATTTGGTCTTTGAGTAATTGTTAGTGTAAACATTTATCTTTTGGAGATGAAACTACTATTTGAGACTGGAGGTGTTTTTCCTACTATCATCCTCTTAAGCTTTTGTTGTCTGTATTTTTCTCAGTTGTTTCTTTGTGTTTGTTTTATTTTATTTCAGTCTTGATAGTCTCAATTATGACCTGTTCAGAATAATTATAACTTATGCCGAATCCTTGACATAACGGGATATCTGCTGAATTTTAGGTCAGTGATTATCTCTTCTTGAAGGCCTCTTTTGTTGACTCGTGAAGGAGTTTGCTTCTTTGCGTCTCCTGTAGGAAGCACAACTAGATGTCTGTTTCATCTCAGAGCCAGATCCTTTTGAATTCCTCTATATTCAAATTGTACAAACTCAGGACATGGTGTGAGAGACAAGTTCCTTTCATCTGACCACACAGAGGACCACCACATTTGTTCCGATCGCAGTCAGGCAAGTGCAGATTTGTCTGAACTGAACTATTCCCTTGCTCTCTTAGTTTTGGGAATGGATTGTTGCATGGTTTCCACCCAGATATGAGCAGGAAGGACTCATTTCCTGAGATGTTAGGGAGGCTGTTCTCTGAGTGCCATGTCATTAAGTAATTGCCTTACCCCTGACTGCCCTGGGCACAGCTCAGTTTTCTGATGAATTTATGTCTGTGTGGATTCATGCAAGAAGGAGCTGCACAAAAGCAGAGGATGGATACCCAGTAGTTTGAAGCACTGCCGGGAACAGCATGGGCTGTCACTCATTTCTTTGACTTTGACGGGTGTTACTGCATTACTCAAGACATTCATCCAGTATTATGATATAAAATAGTAAAATCTGTCTCGAACTGTACTGCAGGAACTACATACAGATTTGTGTGTGTGCATATATAAAATCTTTTCACACAGCCACTTGAATTGTCACCTGCTTGGGTGACAAATGTTGGCGTTGCCCTGGATTTTTAGCCCATCTCTAACCACGAATGTTGGGAAACCTACCTTAAGTTACCAGATTCTGGGCAATAGATGTCACCAAAGAAAACAGAATCTCCTCTTGGGAACTGTTGTTGTGTTGATACCCCACTCGAGTTGTTTCTGAAGAAAATTTATCTCTCTCCCCTTGCAAGTGGAACATGAGCATTGCCATTTGGGGCTGTGCTTGTTCCCACAATGCTAGTCTGTTTTGTATGGAGGACTAGCCTGGAAATGGGAATTTGGATTCATAATGAGCTGAGGAATATTTTTTTTTTCTTATTCTCAACTGGTGACTCCAAAGAGAATTTACTTGCAGAAACTGAATTGTCGGCAGGGTCGTTGGATGTCATTTGTGGGCCCCTTAAATGGACATCTGGAGTTGATAGCGCTACTCACGGCTGCCATCTGAGACATTTCCTACAAGAAACTCCTTTTGAGTTTCCTGAATCTGTTTGGTATTGGGTCATGGATCAATCTATGCTCATTTGAAGGGTACCCAGGCAACCTTCTACTCCCTCAGCTCAGTGCTGAAACGAGAGATCCTTCACTTGGTTCTGTTTCTTGCTTCTGTCCCTTGCCTTTGTCTTTACCCAACAGGACTCATAAGAATCAGCGACTGGGCCTGCAACTTCTTGATTCAGATTCTGGTTCCTCCACAGTATAATCTCTTAAAAGTGTGCTCAGGAGCTGTAAACTACTTTGTCCATGTGAATTTTCTTCTTTTTCCACCTAAACCTGTCTCTTGTGTCTTTAAAGAATCAAATTTTGAGTTTTGTCTGTGTAGCATCGTGGACATTTTAGGCTCAAGAGCTCACTCAAAGTTGTGAGTAGCAAAGTACAGATCTTCCCAAATGTCATTTCAGAGATCCCTTATGAGCACGTTGCTAACATTCTTTGCTGTGGAGAACCACCCTACCAGTTTCCATCAACCTCAAACAGTGGGGTTAGTTTGTCTCAATGCCAAAGCAGAAAGAAAGGTGTAAAGATGTACCAGATGTGAAAATAAAATAGTTTATCCGCATCATGAACTCCACGCTGGCAGTGTGAGCTGTGATCGTGGCCTAGTCCGATAGTAAATGGTTTGTCTGCTTTAGGACTTGGCAGCTGTTTCCATGTTGCTGTCAGATGCTGCAGTAGATGTGCATGTGGCCTGGACCTGCTGCTGTGCCAGGTTTCGGCTGCGGGGCTACTTTTTTTCTTGAGATTGTGTAGGATGAACAAGAAGCGCTCGTATTTGGAGAGAGGAATTTTGCTTTTTTTTCTCTGCTTCATGGATTGGGTAGGGAAGGAAACCTTAAGTAAGTCTCAATTCTTCACATGCTAGTGGGTCTTCTGTCTTTTTGGCCTCCTCCAGAACTACTAGACAGCTTAATTTGAGATGAGTACTGATTTTAATCTTGATTTATATTCACGACAACTGATGTTTCTTGAAGCTGTGTGGCTTATCTGATTGGCCTTATTGCGTAGTGTACCAAAGTACTCTACAACTGCACTTCCATCTTCAGTTTCTGTCAGCATGGCTTGTGCTCAGCAGCGTGAACCTGGCTTTCCATCCATGAGGTTGTCATTTTCTTGCAGTGACGGTGAAATCCTTCAAAGCTGTCACGAGCGTCCCCTCAGCTGTCACTGAGGGTGATGGAAGAACTGTTTAGAGGGAAAGGATCTGAGATAACCCGACAAAAAAGCCAGGCTGCTGCATCCTTTTTTTTTATCTGATTCAGATTATCCTTAGAGATTTAGACCTTGATGTCAAAAATTAAATTCTTGAGTTTTTCATAAGTTTAAATGTAGTAGGCAAGCTTCTGAAGTGTGTCCCGCCAAAAAGAGGTTCAAGAGCTGGAGTCACTATTCAAAGATTGTCAAGGTGGATAACAGGCAGGTTAGAATTTAAACAGCCAGCATGGAACTATTTTCAGGAATCACAGCATCTGCCACCAGAAGTCAGATGATACCAGCAGCCTCACTTGAAAACAAAAAAAAAAACCCAACAACAACAAAGTGTTTGCATCCTGGGTCTATTCAAAGCAGCCACCTGGAACTTCTTTTACGCTTTCACCAGCCAATATGCCATGGTGGAAGCATCCAGGATTGGTGCTGCATTCAGCAGAATTGTGCTGAGATTTTGTTTGCATGAAGGATTCTGAGCCCCAGCTCCAGGTAAATATGAAAGTATCGAGTACAGAGTCACCCACAGTGTGAAGGCACATGTGGACTAACACTTGAAGATGACTGAAGAGGTTACTGACGAGTAACTGAAGTTCTTTGAGATGGATGGTCCACATGTACATTCACCTCCTGTCTTCATCCTCCTTGGCCAGAGAAAAGTTGAGAAGAAATAAAGGTCTGTGGTAGCTTCTATACTTACCCAAGAATTGGCAAAGGGAAGAGTTAGTAGGATTCTGAGTGTTTTGAATAAGGCAAAAATTCTTTGCGTGGTGCTCTACGAGTCCTCCAGTCAGCCCAAACGTGACATACATGTGGACTGTCCACCATAGAGAACTTACTACTGCAGAGCTGTGCTCACGGCTTATTCATGCTCTGCTGTGCTACTAATCTATGGATTTATTTTTTTTTAATTCATGTATGATATAAGCATTACCTACAGTAAAAGTTTGTCGTAGTTCTTGCGGAGCTGACATGGAATCACTTGGTAGTACGACCTGAGGCCCCAGCTATGGGATTCAAGGGAATAATGGGGAAAGTGTGACTAAAAGCTTGGATACCAGTATCTCCAGATTTATTTGCCAGAGTTAGATCATAGTACCATCTGTCATCTGCTTGTCTTTTTTTTCTCTCATGTTAGTTCTGTAAATTTTACATGAATTTGTACAAACGTAAGTTTGTGAATTTTAATGATGGGTCCAACATTGCACAAAAATGACTTTTAATAATTCTTCCAAGAATCATGCTATTGATTAACTGTATCATTCTCATGAAATACTTCAGGTTTTGTGCTCATAGAGGTTTACTGACTTGTGCTGAAAAAGCATTTTTATGAAGTTATATTTCTTAGGATAAACTAACCATTTGTTTACAATAACTTCTGAAATAGACATCATGCTATAAAATATATTTATAAAATGTTTTAAAAACCCAAAAAATCTTACCCTTAAGACTCTTCTCCACCCTAGACTTGCTCTTGCAACCTCAACGCTGTTTTTTTGTCTTTAAATGTCACGCATAGTTCAGTTACGAAATATGTATAATTAAAAATTGTGTTTTGAATGAGCTTTCAAATGTTAACTGTACTGATTAGAATCACTTGGATTAGAATGAAGGCTTAAGAGCTAATATGTAGCTTTAACCCCGAGGTATTCCTATATTTTGTTGAGGAGATAACAGAAAATGTTCCGCTGCTTATGCAAGGTAGGCTGGCTGAAGCAGTAAACACTGAAGGAAGGGGATTACTGAGAACTAGCAGATAGAAAACAGTCTCTAATGCATTTAATAATGCAGTAATCATAATGATAAATCAGAGTGAAACGTCTTGGGTTACCAATATAGCTTAAAATCTAAGGTCTTCCTGTATCTTGTTGCAGAAATAAGGTAAAATGTTCCGAGCTGGGAGTAAGCACTGTGGGTGAAGGGATTATTGGTACCTGGTAGGAGGAAGAGCAAGGCTAAAACTCTTGAATGTAATCAATCACTGGGTCGTTTGTGGGTTGACAAGGGTATGAACGTGTTTTATAAGGCAATAGTAATGACATTAAAGGAACATTTATTCTGTTGCTTAAAAGGCCCTCTACTAAACGCACAAAATGGTTGCCATCTCCTGATTGTCTGTTAGAGTTCTCTAGTTTTCCTTTGTTCCTACACGAAAAAAAAATCAGGTTGTATCTTCATTGACATGGAAAGAGGAAGAAATAATTTATTTAACTGAATTTTCTGACACGTCAGTGAGCCATGGATGATCGTTTGTATTAGCGTGCAAGGATTCTGAACAAATAACTAACAATTTGGATGAAATGATAATTCAGCCATAAATCGGAAAATGCATGAAAGATAATAATGATGGGGTCTAACAGGCATGATTTCTGCAAAAGGCAGTATTTTCAGCCCTAAAATCCTGTGCGCTAAAATGATAAAAAAGAAAACAGTTGACCTAATTTCAGTTGCAAGATGGGCTTTTAGTAATATCCTGTATAAGTAGCTAAAAGAAGGGGAAATCATGAGATAAAATGAAAGACGTGAATCAAAAAACTAACTAGGACGGGAGGAAGCAAAGAATAAAATGAGATGATCTTTTTGCTTTCGGTAAACCTTGTGTTCCATATGCTGAAACTCCAAATACTAGAGAGGTAATTAATTTTGTGGATGCTGAGATTACTTAATTATTTTATCATGACTGAACAGGACTTTGACAGTCAAGAAAATATAAATTAGGTGAATGGGCAACGTGATTGAAATGAAATTAATTTAAGGCGAGTGAGTAAATTAAGAGGACTCTAATGAATGTTTCTACCAAGATGTGCCAGAAGGTGAGCACCACAAATGGCCAGAAGGTTTCAGGGAGGGATGATGAAAATACTCCAAAATCTCAATTAGAAAAGATCAAGATTTTACCCTAACACTTTATGAATGTCAGGAATCTGCTGATTCCTGAAATCTGCTGAAAGAAAGGAAACAAAAACCAGTAGAAAATTGTGTTTTTAAAAGATAGGAGAATTTGTCATGAAATTGAGATGTGGATAATTGAAAAGCTAAAGGATTTTCCCTGCAGTGTGTAAGTCGCTTGTGGAAAGTGTTGTCAAAGGGAGGGGTTGGTGTCAAAAAAGGATTAAACAAAATCCATTGTCTCTGTGTCTATCTGGCATTAATAACTAACTCCAAATATTTTGGAGGTAATACTAAACCTCATTGCTTCAAAGCTGAAGCAGTTTTGATCTTGAAGATCTAGGCGAGACCCAAGATGTAGATGGAAGAGTAGGAACATTACCCTGCGTTCCCATTTTTTGTAGGATTCTTACGCCTTCCACGGAAGCACCTGGAGTTGGGTTGTTAGCACAGGCAGGAGAGTTTCAACTCCGGTAGCAGCACATCTACAAAATAGAGCTGAATAAAATACAACCATTCCTGTGTCTTTTGAGTTTTAAAATACACACTGTTGAGTGTGTACAAGATGAGCCTCTTTTGGGGGAAAACTTGGTTGAAAAACTTCTAAAGGAGTTTGGCTGCATTGTATGGATGCACATTATGAAGGGTTTAACACCAGCAGAAAGGACTTCAGATAATTCCACACTTGTCACGTTTCTCCTTTCAGAGCAAGGTCTTGGAAAGGCAATTATTAGCAGAGACGAAGGATGTGAGAGTAGTGGCTTTGTATTATTTGTCTTTCGGTAGAACTATAATCAAATGTTATCTAAATACTTTAATATTTATATGCTTCCTAAATCTGTTTTGCGTGCAGCTATTTTGCCAAGAAATTAGAATGAATTAAAACCTGCAAGTAGATAAAATAAACAAGTACAGTTCTTAAAGACGCTTTTTCTCGTCTCTGCCTCATGCCTTTTGTGCCTTCTTTGATTTGTATAAATTTTAGGGGTTAAGCATGAATGAGTAAATGCCATCTGTTAACTCTGTTAACCTGCTGTGAAACGTGTATGTAATATTTTGGCTTGTTTTTTTTTTTTGAAGTGAATGAATTTTTAGTGTTTGAAGGCCCCGTCCTGCTGGATATGCGTATTAAGCACCTAATGAAAACAAAGCAATTAACACAAGCTACTGCCCTGGCAAAACTGTGCTCTGACCATCCAGAAATCAGTGCAAAAGGCAATTTCAAGCAAACCTACCTGGTCTGTCTTTGTTCAGGATCGCCAAATGAAAAGCTAATGGAAGAAGTAAGTAAAAAACGAAGAACTTTGTTTAGACTCATTTCTTTAAGGAGATTTTTCTTTTAAAAGATGATCTAAAATATTTTTTGTATTTTGTTTTTTCTTTTCCCTTAAGTTACTTTTAAACCGGCCAGTAATGACTTGATTAAACACTTGTGGAAGTGTAGTATTAAGTCACCAATAGGCATTTTCTGGCTCTGCCACAACTTCGTGTTTAATTTTACTTGAAGTATTTTAAAATTCTGCCTCAGATCTTGTTATTAAGGGGAAGATGATGGTTTTCTCACTCACACTATTTTAACTATAGCTTTTTCTATAGTACCTAGTACTTAGAATAGGGGCCTTTAGATGCTACTTTCATTTAAGAGAATAAGTGTAACCTTTTCTGACCCAAATGTCCAGGGGGAAATTGAAGGTGAAATCAGATATTTGATCTGGTTTGAAATATAAAATCCATCTTATTTAAATGCAAATGTCAAAGAAGAGGTGACAGCTTTGCTCTTCTGCATTCTTTCAGGTGACATCCTCCATTTCTCACCCCACACCAAAGTTTTATCTGAGCTTTTTTCCTTCTTAAAGAAAAACTTAACTGCAGTTGTCAGTTGTCTT
This sequence comes from Bartramia longicauda, assembly GCA_028566575.1. Lineage (NCBI taxonomy): Eukaryota > Metazoa > Chordata > Aves > Charadriiformes > Scolopacidae > Bartramia > Bartramia longicauda. The sequence goes on along the minus strand of JAOXNH010029512.1, from coordinate 13,230 downwards.
GACCATCTGCATCTCTGCTGTCTTTTTTCTCTGTTTATGTTAATAATAAGTATTAAGCATGTTGAAATTGATCTTAAGGGGATTAAAACTATGGAGTGGCTAGAGTTGGAGAAGTTTCTTTCTCTAGATATAGATGAAAGATGATGGCTTCTCACTGGGCACGTTCTTCCGATGGGGTAGCCTTGTTTCTTAGGGTGCTGTAACATACAGCTAAGTTCCAGCTGGGTTAACATTGGGAACCTAATTCAGATGTTTCCAAACCTTGGATTGTTTGGGGTTTCTCAGCTTTGCAGCTTCAGCTGCAGCACTGTTTGTGGTATTACTAACCATTCTGGCAAGTTGGTATATTACCAAGAGAAGGCAGATACACTATTAACATGTCCAGATGGATTTCTGAACTGAGAAGGATAGACGTTTCATAGTCTGAGAACAGGAAGAAAATGTACTGTAAAGAAGTACATGTCACTCTTTAGTGGCATGGAAATTTTGATATCCATTTGGAATAGGCAGAAAAGTAGCATCTGAGCTCATTTTTGGCTTGGATTAGTCTTTTGCTTCAATAATGTGAAAAATTCAGATCTGCAGTACGTGAAATGCTACTTACAGATTTAATGGCTGGACCTGTACAGACCTTTGCTGGAAGCTGGGTCCCTTAGGAACTCTGAGAGGCTGGAAAAAACATTTTAGGAAAAAAAAAATGCCCTTTATTCTAAGTTGTTTCCCATATTCTTCCCTAAGCTTTTAACTGATGGTCCCTGTCTGAGATGGGGCACTGAGCAAAGCAGACCTTCAGTCTAAATTGGTATTTAGACCTCTCTGAGGTCTTGAGAAATGGAGGGAGTTTTTAGAAGATGACCGAGGTTATTAAACCTCAAATGTTGTTCAGTGAGGGGTTATTAGTATCTTTACTAAGTGTCAGTTTAGAGGAAAAAATGAGTTGCTGTACTCTTCAAAACTGTAGTTTGATTGCTGGACTGATGGCTGGATTGGTCCACCTTATCGCTGGGCGGTTGGGTGGGCGCTTCTGCTTCTTGCTTCGGGTGGCCTTGTCCTTTCTCAAGAGAGACTTCCAGCAGTGCCGTTGCAGTGGTCAAGTTATTCTTCAGCTGCCAGCGTCAGGAATAAATATCAGCATGTCCTGCCAGATGCACTAATTAGTGTAATCAAATCAGTCTGCTGGGAATTAAATTAGGCAGTAGTTGTTTTAACAAGTGCACTGAGTCAGTGATACTACCGGGTGACTGGTGTCTCCTTTGTTTTGCTACAAAACTAAGTGCTTCCATCGTTGTTTGAACAAATAAGATAGGTTGCAGAGACTGTAGTGGGGTTGTAGAAGAGCACCCAGTTGATCTGCTTCTTGCTGTACAGCTTCCCTTTTCTTTTTATCTTTGACTTTTTTAAAAAAATACCGGAACATTCACGTTAAACTCGGGGTTCATTAATCTCCCCGTTACTGTATATAAGCCACAGGAACGTCAGGGACTAGTAAACTGGGTTAGAATTTCAGGTAATAATCTTTTTGTGTTAGGCTGCAATTTAACATTATAAATCTGCTTATTACAATTATCATATGTATGTAATATATAGGTAGGTTAGAATTTTTTTGTGGCTGGGACAGTAGATACAAATAAGTTATGTCTGAGAAGTTTATATTCACTTTAATAACACAATTTTTCTGGCGGCGTAATCAGTTTTGACACTATCTAGAAATGCACTGATTTGCTTTCAAGCTTATCTCTATCTGATAGAGTTAAATATTCACTAAGTTCTAAATTACTGTCTTTTTGCAAAGGACGTATGACTGTACGTCTGAAATCGAAACCACTTTCTTAGTCTTGGTCTTGTTTTCTTTCTTCCTTTCTAGATTGCAGAAGTAGATTGCAGAGATGCTCTAGAAATGATTTGTAACCTAGAATCGGACGGAGATGAAAAAAGTGCTCTAATTTTATGTGCAGCATTTTTATCTCGCCAGCTGCAGCAAGGAGAGATGTACTGTGCCTGGTGAGTTCGGATATTGTTTTCTGTCCAGTGGAACAAAAATCAGTTTGGGGAAGATGGAGCTGGTACATGAGCCATAAGTTTAATTTCTTTAGCTGATAAAAATCTATGAGCTAAACGGGAAGGAAGCTAAGGTTCTTGGAAAGCTAAAAAAGAAAAGAGGAAAAAGACCAGAATTTGACAAGATTATCTCCCATTATGGGAATTTGAAGGCTGGATGTTTGTATTAACCAGTAGCTGGTTAATATTTTTTCTTGACCATAATCTTAATGCTATAGAAATAAGGAAAATAAGATCTGCCGGCAGCTAGTCAGCACTATGGCAACATTTAAAGCATAAATATTGTTCCTGTCTGTCCTTTTTTTCATAACACAGTGTTTCTGTCTCTAACAGACTTCTAGAAAAGAAGGAGCTCTTTACTACTATAACCAAAATAATAAGCTCTATGAAGATACTTATTCTTTAGAGTTTGCTTCCATTAATGTGGGAACAAAGAACCGATCCTTCTTAGCAGATATTTGAGCTCTTTGGGTCTGAATTTCCAACTGCTCCCAGTTTGGTTGTACTTCCAAACCTGTACAATTCCTGAAGAATTTACTTTGTTTGTGCACTTCCTTTTTATGTGCAGCAGCAGGAGAACATCTGCTAATGCAGGATCTTGCTTTCACAGATTCTGCTAAAGTTTTGGGGGTTACACCGTTCCACGAGGTACTAAATATAAATACTCTTGGCTATTTGGAGGAATGAACTAGTGAGTTAATGCAGATACAGTGATACTGTTTGGCTTAGGGGGCTAATTTCTCATTAAATCACAGTTAGATTCAGCTATTAAAGGAGAAGAGCTCAAGAAAAATGTATCTACCCCAGAGAAAAGCTGTTCTCCTATAGCTGTTAGTAATTACTAAGGATTCAGAAGATTAAAATGCTGGTCTGTGAAGTGTAAGCTACTTTGCAAAACTTTTTTCAAGGCCACGTCATGAGTATGGAAATTATGTAGCATAAATTGTGGTAATACTGGGTTCATTCTGATCTATCCTTCTGGAATTGAGTCATTGTGATAATTTTGAAAATTACATACTAATAGCGTGGGTATATTAATAAAACCTTCTCTCGGTAAGATAAGATGTGAATAAATTCAGATTTATATTTTTTTTCTCCTTTCCCAAAGATAAAATAGAAACTGTTCTCAACCTTGCATTTCTTGTGATCAGATCAGTGGTTGCGTTGCTGGCCCTGAAATATTGTTCTCTTGTTCTAGGGAACTGACTCTTTTCTGGAGTAAACTGCAGCAAAGAGTAGAGCCTTCTATTCAAGTATATCTAGAGAGATGTCGTCAACTTTCTGTGTTAACTAAGACTGTTTATCACATTTTCTTCCTGATTAAAGTAATAAATTCAGAGGTAAGGATACTCCTGAAAGAATATTTTTGGTACTTTTAATGGAACTGTAATCAGGAAAACTTAAGAAAGCTGCTTAGAAATCCCCTCTCTTTATCCAGCATCAAGTCTGGGGCAATCCTCCTTGGTTTTAGCAAAGGCTGTAGCAACTTCCTTCTGCAGGAAGGATCTTACTATATCAACTATAAGTTGATACATTTGGAATCATTAAAACGTCTTTGTTTTGGAAAAAATAATATTGGGGGATAAAAAGAAGAGCTGGATGCCCCAACTGAGATGAAGGAAAAGCTAAAGGTGAGGGTATAGCATCTACTGTTGTCCCTGTCCTCTAAAATGAGGTATTTTCTGTTAGGTTCTAACATTCCTCTTCATTACTTTCCGTATTTTAAATAACACAGAAAATGGAGAGGAAATGAAAGCTATATATTAATATATAAGAAAATTACAGAAAGGGTTTGGTTTTTTAAAAAAAAACCCACCCTTTTGAATTGCCACTTAAGAATGCAGTTTATTTTGATAAATTAAATACTGGCCTTTTGTGGAGTTAGATCCATTGTTGTATGAAAAATTCTATCCTTCTGTCTCAGCTGACCTTGTCATCTAATTTTCCTGGTTTCCTCTCGTTAGTAGTTGCGCTATTTAATGTTCAGAGCTGAATAAATTGAGCTCTTCTGAAAGTCTTTAGTTGGGAGATTTCTGTAATTCGGTATATTAATTCTAAGAATAAAAATTCATTTTTTCCCTTTGCAGTGTTCTGGTATGGCCAGTGTGGGCTTCTAATCTTAAAGATTATTTTTTCCAGAGATCTGGACTAAATTGGAGTTAGAAAATAACTGTCACACAGGCTTGTGATATCAGGAGCCCTGTCTGCTCCGTGCCATACTGGTTTTTCTCTAGTGAGCTGTGGGTCGTTTCACTGAAGGCAGGAATCGGAGACCGTGTGGGCAGTAGTAGACTTGTGCATTCATAAATTCACTGGACTTTATTCTCAACCTCTCTGTGCATCCTTGGCAGCGTAAAGGGACTGTAAAGTGGATGTAAATGTAATTTACGTTGCCTGAGGGTATAAATGAGAAAAGACCACGTGACCTTTGGAACACTTAAATGATGGAACATTTAACTATACTCGTTACTTTCAGTTGGAATGAAGCCATGTGTTCAGTTGAGGTCAGTTGACTTTGAAGTGGCATAATCTTTAAAAATAAAAATAAACCTTTATACCTTAATGTGATTTCCAAATTATAGATCTTTTTGAAGATCACAGGCTCCTCTTACTGTAGCACTTTTTACCTTTTGAATTCTACCTGGTGTTAATTTACTGCTTTGCAGAAGCTCGTCTCAAGTCACTGTGGCAACTGTCAGGCTTTATTTCACGGAAAAAGCTGAATATTGCTCTAATATAAATTAAACACCTCTAACATACAGTCCTAAAGTCCTCAAACTAGACAGGGCATACAAATTTATTTGTGTTTCAGTTGTATGTAAACTTCCACATTTTTTTAGTACCATGAAGGCAAATTATGCAACTTAAGGAATAGCATCTAAAGAAAATCCACTGTGTTTCTTAAAGTAAAAAGTATAATTCTAAACTCCAGGTGCATTTTTTCTGATACTTAGGGTTGAATAATAATATCTTTTATTTATAAATACAGAAAGGGTTGTGAGAAGCTTACTAAAATCAGTCTTGCTTTACAGATCGATGGTGCTGGACTTGCCACCTGCATTGAACTGTGTGTGAAAGCATTGCGCTTGGAATCCAGTGAAAATACAGATGTCAAGATATCTATTTGCAAGACTATCTCCTGCCTGCTTCCAGATGATTTGGAGGTGAAACGCGCTTGTCAGCTGAGTGAATTTCTTCTGGAACCCACCGTGGATGCATATTACGCTGTTGAAATGCTGTATAACCAGCCTGACCAGAAGTACGATGAAGAGAATCTTCCAATACCAAATTCTTTGCGCTGTGAGCTCTTACTTGTACTGAAAACTCAGTGGCCTTTTGATCCAGAATTCTGGGACTGGAAAACTCTCAAGCGTCAGTGTCTGGCACTTATGGGAGAGGAGGCGTCCATCGTGTCATCAATAGACGAACTAAACGATAGTGAAGTTTATGAGAAGGTCGAGGGGGGCCAAGAAGAGACTAAAGAAACTTCCCTGAACGGGCTTGGTGGCACCTTTGATGAAGCTACAAGCCTCCTTAGGGGTATCAGAGATGAAAAGCAGAAAAAGAGAGAAATTAAAAAACTGCGAGAGAGGGGGTTCATATCAGCAAGGTTCAGGAACTGGCAAGCTTATATGCAGTATTGTGTGTTATGTGACAAAGAATTCCTAGGTCATAGAATAGTTAGGCATGCACAAAAACATTATAAAGACGGAATTTACAGTTGCCCTATTTGTGCCCAAAATTTTAATTCTAAAGAAAACTTTGTTCCCCACGTAACTTTGCATGTAAAAAATTCCAGCAAAGAGAGATTAGCTGCTATGAAACCACTGAGGAGACTGGGAAGACCTCCTAAAATAGCGACTGCCAACGAGAATCAGAAAACGGATTCTGTATCCAAACAGGAGCAGCGACCCATTAAGAAGAACAGTCTCTATTCAACAGACTTCATTGTGTTTAATGATAACGATGGCTCGGACGATGAAAACGATGACAAAGATAAACCTTACATACCAGAGATAGTGCCAGTTCAGAAGCCACTCCCCGTTAATGAATTCACCTGCCCCGTGACATTTTGTAAAAAAGGCTTTAAATATTTTAAAAACTTAATAGCACACGCAAAGGGGCACAAAGATAATGAAGAAGCTAAACGTTTTCTTGAAATGCAAAGCAAAAAAGTGATTTGCCAGTACTGTAGGCGACACTTTGTAAGTGTTACTCACCTGAACGATCATTTACAAATGCACTGTGGCAGCAAGCCTTATATCTGCATCCAGATGAAATGTAAGGCTGGATTTAACAGTTACGCTGAGCTGCTGACACATAGGAAAGAGCATCAGGTCTTCAGAGCAAAGTGTATGTTTCCAAAATGTGGCAGGGTGTTCTCTGAAGCCTATTTGCTCTATGATCACGAAGCACAACACTATAATACCTACACCTGCAAAGTCACAGGCTGCGGGAAGGTGTACCGCTCTCAGAACGAACTGGAAAAGCACGTTGAGGATCACAACAAGCAGCCTGAAGAAGAGCAACAGCCCGAAAGCCAGCCTGATCAGCCTGATCTCAGTCAGCCTTCTCAAGCTACTGAAAATACCGACGGAGTCGCTGTTAAAGAGGAATTGACATCTCCTCCAGCTGACAACCAAAGTAGTTTTACGGAAGGAGAAGGCGTTGTCTGGAATCAAATCAAAGCAGAACCAGTAAGGAATGAAAGTGTAAACGTGTCAGGGAATATGCTGCAGCCAAGCGACTCCTTGCCTGATGCTGGTTCGGAGCTGTCTCCTACGGGTTCCGTGAAGACAGAAGTGGTGGTTCCAGCAGGCAGCGTGAAGATGCTCGCTCTTAACCAAAAGATCCAAGAAAACTTTGTAAAAAGAGGTAAATTGGCTGCTACTTCCAGCAAAGTAGATACCACTAACCCCGAAGCCCAGCAGTTGTGCTCATCGATTGACTCTTGTCTTCCAGTTTTCCAAGAAAGAAAGGAAGAAGACTGTCCCAGTCAGACTCAGAACGTTCCAAGTATTTCCGTGACCTCAGACACACTAAAACCAGAAGCCCTCGAATCAAAAAGCTTAGAAAGACAAGTGAGCATTGTCAATCCCTTCAGCGTGCAGAATCAGGCAGGCTATCAAAACAGCGTACCCATTGCCAAACTTGAAATTGAAGACAGTATTAAGGCTGCAGCTAATCTATATAACCTGCCTTTAAAAACCTTAGAAAGTATTACCTTTATTCCTTCGCAGCCTAACATCACTAGCTCTTTAGTTTCGGCTGTGTCGCCAGCGGCCCCGGTGCAGAAATTTAATTGCCAGGTTGAAGGGTGCACTCGAACGTACAACTCGTCGCAGAGCATTGGCAAACACATGAAGGCGGCACACCCTGACCAATACGCTGCTTTTAAAATGCAGCACAAAAATAAAAAGCCACGCAAATCCAACAATCTGCAAAACGTGCCGAACGATGGGAAGATTGTCTATCTCATGCCCTCCCAAGTGGGCAATCCCAGTGGTGCTGCTTTTCCTACACAGAACAAACCGAATTTGAACCCCGCCTGTTCCAGCCAAGTGCAACACGTCTCCAGTACGCTTTGCCCAACCCGCCTAGAGAATTTGGCCAATCCCACGTTGCCTATAGTGGAAAGTGTCATAAACCCGAGTTTGTCTACACGTATTAAAAGCGAGCCCGAGAGTGTTTTGTGTTCACAAATGGAAAATCTGTCTGGTGCAACCTTACCTTCCCAGTTGGACGATCTGGCAAAGACAGTTATGCCTCTCAATATCGATGGCGGTTCAGATCCTTTTCTTCCTTTGCCTGCAGAAAACGGTCCAATGTCTCTCTTTCCTTCATCGGCAGAGAATCCTCCAAATTCAGTCTTCTCACAACTGGAAAATAACACAAATAGCTTTTCATCGCAACTAGAAGGAAACACTAGTTCTACTTTCCCAAAAGAGGAAACTGTTGATCAACTATTTCCCTCGCGATTGAGTAGTGAAAATAACTTCAATGAACCTAGTTCTCAACATCCAGCTTCAGATAAGGTGAAAAAAGATCGTGGCAGGGGCCCAAACGGGAAAGAAAGGAAACCAAAACATAACAAGCGAGCCAAGTGGCCAGCAATAATTAGGGATGGCAAATTTATCTGTAGTAGGTGTTTCAGAGTTTTCACTAATCCTAGATCACTTGGCGGCCACTTATCTAAGAGGTCTTATTGTAAGCCTCTTGAAGGATCAGAAATTTCTCCAGAAGCTCTGCAGGCTAACGGGCAGTCCTTGCTTGCCAGTATGATCCTTTCCTCAAATTCATTAAACTTGCAGCCGCCCCAGGAGCCTGCTTTCAATCCGGAGACGTGTTTTAAAGATCCCTCTTTCCTCCAGTTACTTGCAGCTGAAAATCGTTCCACGGCCTTGCTGCAGAGTGTGTTTCCCCGGGTCAGTGTGACTAACTTTAATACCGGCGGGAACGAGGAAGGAAATCAAATTATAAAGCAAGCCTTGGAAACAGCGGGCATCCCGAGTACCTTTGATAACGCAGAAGTACTTCCACGCGTAATTCCCACAAGCGGCGTCACTGGTACGACTCAGATCAACGCGGCTGTTGTTGTCCCCAACGCGGCTGTTGTCCCCAGCGCGGCCGCGTCCCCTCTGCTGCAGCCCGTCTGCAACCCCGGTGCCCTGCTAACAGACCAAAACAGGATCCTCAATGCCAAAATCCCTCCCGTAAACGAATGCAAGAGTTTGCCTGTTTTTGCGACAGAGGACTTGATGCTAAAGACCATTGAGAACGGCTTATGCCCTAGCTCCTTTTCTAACGCTGTGGCAGCTGCTCAAAACTTTGTAGGGAACAGTTCACGAGTGTCAGTTATAAATAGTCCCAAGAATTCGGGATCAAGCGACTTGAATAAAAAGGGAACCAGCGCTTCAAAGAGGAAGAGAAAAGCAACTACGCCTTTGCTCACCCCCAATACGTCGCAGAAAGTAGAATTAAATAATACAACGGTGGGACTTCTAACCAAAAACAGTGAAGGAAAAGTGCAAATACAGGGAGAAGGTTTTCAGTCCAACTTGCTGGCAAATTGTGGCTCTCAAGCAGTGGTGGAAAACCTCACGCAGAAACTCAATAACGTCGACAATCAGTTATTCATGGCCAGTATGAAAGAGAACTTCAAAACAAATCTTGAGGCTCACACGTTACCCCCTTTAACGGTAAAAACTGAAAATGGGGATTCCCAAATGATGGCTGTAAATTCCTGCGTGCAGGCAAATTTGCAGGAACAGATGTCAGAAGACAATGTTATGCAGAACTTTGAAAAAACCCTGGAAATAATTAAAACTGCTATGAATTCCCAGGTGCTCGAGGTGAAAACTGAAATTCAAGATACTGTTGCTGCTTCAGGACAGAACTCACAAGGAAATAACGTGCAGGCTTCTTCGGGAAATTCTGCACATAACGTAAAAGTACCTGCTCCTGCGCAGTTTGCCGTGCACGCTGTGAACGTCACCACTGCAAAGGGTGGCTCCACTCATTCTGAGACATCTCCAAAGGACGATACTCAAATGTTGGAAATTTTGGAGCGCTTGCAAAAACTCAAACTAGAAGACGATCCACCCGTTCAGGTCTCCGAGCCTGTTTCCCAGTGTCCTCCAGTGGATACGCCAGCACCAGCACTTCCTGTGGTAGCTACTGAAAGTAAACCCCTCATCCAGATCTCTCCGGAGGCGAGTAACATTCAGTTCAGTGTTAAAGTCAATAAACCTTTTGTGTGCCAGGATCCAGGCTGCAGTTACAGCGCTATGACAAAAGACGCCTTATTTAAACATTACGGCAAGATTCATCAATACAGCGCCGAAATGATCCTAGAAATTAAGAAGCACCAACTGAAATACGCTCCCTTCAAATGTGTTGTAGCTACTTGTCCAAAAACATTCACGAGGAACTCTAATCTCCGGGCACACTGTCAGCTTGTACATCATTTTACGACAGAGGAGATGGTAAAATTAAAAATTAAAAGGCCTTATGGCAGAAGATCTCAAAATGAAACTGTTAACACCACCCCACAACCTGTTGAAGTAAAAACTTTGCAGACACTAATAATAGAAAACAAAACTGCAGCTCCATCGGTCAAAGAAGCTCAGATAAAGGAAGTTGTAGAGCCCATAGAAGTCTTGGAAAAACTTCTGCCAGAAAATAATATTCCTGAAAGACTGGAAAAACCTCCCCAGGTGGTTTCTGTTCCGCTGGAGCAGGATAATGCAGAGAGTGTCGATAGTGCAGAGGCAGAGCCCAAAGCGCGCAAGGCCAGGAGGTACAGGAAGGAAAAAGAGGAGAGAAAACACAAGAAGCCCGTGACAAAGTCTCTGGAGTTTCCCACTCGGTACAGCCCTTACAGACCCTACCGCTGCGTCCATCAGGGCTGCTTTGCGGCTTTTACAATCCAACAAAACCTGATCCTTCATTACCAAGCTGTGCACAAATCCGACCTCCCTGCCTTCTCTGCCGAAGTGGAGGAGGAGATTGAGGCAGGCAAAGAGGAACGGGAGGAGGCGGAAACCAAAGCGGCCATCAGGGAGTTCAGGTGCGAGGTGAGTGACTGCTCTCGCATCTTCCAGGAGGTCACCAGCCTGATACAACATTACGTGAAGCTTCACGACATGACCCCAGAGCAAATCGGAAGCATGAAATCAGCTCCGGAGGCGGGAAGGTTTCCTTGTGATCAGTCTCAGTGTAAGACTTCGTTTACGGCCTATCTTAATTACGTTGTACATCTGGAGGTGGATCACGGTATTAAGATAAAGCCGAACAAAGTAGAAGACGACGGCGTGTTCAAGTGTGACTGTGAAGGCTGTGACCGTATTTACGCGACTAGGTCTAACCTCTTGAGGCACATTTTTAACAAACATAATGACAAGCATAAAGATCATCTAATAAGACCCAGGAGACTGACGCCAGGTCAGGAGAACATCTCAAGCAAAGCAAATCAGGAGAAACCACTGAAGTCCAAACAGAGAGCACTGAAAAACAGATCGGGAAAAGAAGGGAACAGGCTGTCGGTGAAAGCGAAACGGAAGAAAAACGTGAACTTGGAAAACAAAAATGCAAACTTGGAAAACAAAAATGCAAACTTGGAAAACAAAAACGCAAAAGGAATACAAGTTCAGGAAAATAAGGCTTATTCTCTGAAACGCGGCAAGCACGTGTACGCGATCAAGGCTAGAAACGATGCCTTATCGGAATGCACGAGCAGGTTCATAACTCAGTATCCGTGTATGATAAAGGGATGTTCCTCGGTAGTTACAAGTGAAAGTAACATAATAAGGCATTATAAATGTCACAAGCTGTCCAAAGCCTTTACTTCCCAACACAGGAATCTTCTTATTGTGTCTAAAACGCACTCTGTGCCACAAGTGAAAGAAGCTCCTTGTGAGCAAGAGGAGACTGATAAAAAAACTGACGTGAAGGAGCCTGAACCGGATTTGACAGTGAGCAATAACGATTCAAGCACATCTACCTTACCCCAAAAGGAAACTGAAAAAGGTGAGAAGGATGAAGTGGATGAACTGACAGAACTATTCATTACTAAACTCATTAATGAGGATTGTTCAAGTGCTGAAAATCCAGCAAAAATCTCTTCCAGTGTAAATAGCGACTTGCAGGAGACCAGCTCCTGCCCTTCGGAGAAGCAAAAATCAAACAACTTAAAAAGACCAAACAAAGAAAAAAATGTATCTCAGAATAAGAGGAGGAGAACCGAAAAAGCAGAGGAGGTGGTGCCCCTCGAGGTGAGCAGCACGCACAGGGAGGAAGAGACCGCTGTCGCCATTCAAACGGCCGAAGAGCAACCCGCGGCTTTCGACTGGAGCTCCTTTAAACCCATGGGGTTTGAAGTCTCATTCCTCAAGTTCCTGGAAGAGTCCGCCGTGAAGCAAAAGAAAAACACGGAAAGAGACTACCACAGCAGCGGAACCAAAAAAGGGTCCCATTCAAACTCGCGGAAATGCACTGAGAAGATCTCCGTAGCGAGTCACAGCGTCACTTGGTCAGGTTGTGAAACGGAAACCCTCGTACCCTTTGCCAACCCATCACGGCTTCCATGTGGTGACAACGTCAAGATAGTTCTGGACAAGACTCTGAAAGACTGCGCCGAGCGCCTGTTGAAGCAACTGCAGGAAATGAAACCCGTCATCAGTTTGAGAAAGCTGGAAGGGCGTTGGGAGGATAATCCCGAAGTTACGGCTGCAAAAGTCACTGTCGTGGGGCCCGAGGAAGGGGAGTCCAAATACTGAAACCCTAATATGTTTTACCTATGAGCTGTAATAAAAATTGTTTTGAATTGGAAGCCATCAAGCATGCTAGTAACTGTGGAGCTCTTTTATTTTGAAGTGATTTAATCTAGCAAAAAACATGACCTGAGTCATGTAAATTTCTTATTTGTTTTTATCCCTATGGGACTTGAAGAACAGAGTCATTTGCTTCGGTTTTGTAAATACTTGATCAAAACCTCAACTTTCTACCCCATCCTCCTTTCCATGAACTAAATCTTTGTGAGTCGTCTGTGATTGGTATCTTTCACCAGGTCACTGCTCATGTATAACAGTCCTCTTTATTTGTAGATACATCTTTTTCTTTTATTTTTTTGTATATATTTATTATTGTAAATCATTTGCTGCCACCAGCAGTCTGTAAGTCTAAACTATTAAATGACACATTTATATTCGGAATTTTAATTTGTAACTAAGTGAGCAAGTTTTTAAAACTGTCCTCTAGTCATTTTAAATTAAGAACTTTTGAACTAAAAGTAGCTACGTCTGCCATATCCAGTTTATTTTGCATAAAGCATTTATTTCCAGGAGAGAGGGGCTGGATAAGATCACATTTCATAGGTTATAAACGTACTGACACGCTCTCATTTTTGTAAATTTTAACATCCAGTATCTATGGATGATATTCATATGTAGGTAACTCATAAATATAATAGTTTTCTTATAGCTACATTTTTCATTGCTTTTAATTGGATACAAAGCATTTATGATTCCATAATAAAAATGGAAATGTGAATAAAAATAGTTTGCTACGTTGGAGATTTAAAACAATATTTGGTATTAAAGAATCCGTTGTGAATGTGATAGAAAATTAGTAGTGTGGAGCAGTGTATATATTTGAGGTGGTGATTTGTGAAGT
>JAOXNH010029464.1:0-21886 GCA_028566575.1 Bartramia longicauda | reverse complement strand
ACAATGGGGGCAAACAGCACCATGTTCTGCTCCCCACAGCCGTGGGGCATCTGCACCAGGTGGTCCAGGTTCTGCAGGGCCACCCCCATGAGATCACCTATGCAAGGGTGTAAGAAACAAAGCAAGTTTTAAGTATGATCTGGGGTCAGAGAAGTATGACTTCTCAGCCAGGGGCTGGATAACAGTGCTTTGTCTCAGCACAGGAGGAAAACACTGGAGAGACGAGGAAAGAGGAGAAAACAACAGAGTGCGAGACGGAGAGTCGTCACTGTTCTGATTCTTCCCAGTCTAGGCGTCATGATGAAGGGTGACCACACTATGGAGTCTGCCAGGAACTTTCCCTTATCAGCTTTTTCAGTCTGAAGGTCTCCAACCATAACGAGCGCTATTTGTAGAAGGGTATGAGCAGAGCTGTGGTTGCTCAGTGTGTGTCATACAGGCAGAAAAATATAAAAGCCCTTAGGGAAAGGTTGAGATATTTCTGGTCTTTAGCCAGGCCTGTTCTACCTGGCCATATGTCAAGCATCAAAATGTCAGTAAGCCAGCAGGGGTGCTAGTCAGATGGTGTGAGGGTATCCGTATGTCACCCAGCCAGCCAGAACAGCCTGGTATTCTGTTTCCTCTTTTGGGGCTCTGTTGCATAATATCCATGGCCACTTATGCCAGGCCTGGCTTCATGCCAATTCTGGCATGAGGGCAAATGAGCCCAGCGCCAATAAGTGTACTGAATGGTAGGTAAGTCTGGCCCCAGTACCCTCTCCAAAGTGTGCTTTTGCAACTTTGGAATCCTGAGAAGGATTTCTTCTCTCCAGGAGCTCCTGCAGCAAAACTTAACAGGGGGACAAGTTGGCTTGGCTGATTATATCTACGGGAATCTCGCCAAGGTCCCAAAGTCCCAGTAAAAATAATGTCCTAGAGGCTCCAAAGTCCTAGTCAGAACGATAAGGATTATTCTCCTATTCAGATTACTTTTCCCATGAAAACAGAAGTCCTAATCCGAAAATCTGAAAGCCTGGTGTTGGTAAACCTTGCAGAGAATAGAAACACAGCATCCTCTCTTTTGAGTAGTTTCGTGTCAAACAGATCTCCCGGCATCACCACCAAGTTAAGCCTTGCTCATCTGTGAGAGCAGTCAGTGAGCCCACAACGGAGATCACTCACCTGAGACGGAAATGGAAGCCCTGGCAGATCCCCTTACTACTCTGTCAGGTAGGCGAAGGGACACAGGTTCTTCAGCCATGTTTCCTGATAACAAGAGGATAAAGGTGTAGCATCAAAAATCAAACCAAATGCATCTAACCCGAGGGGCAAGACTATCAGAGATAAACGGGGCACTGCCTATGCCACTCACACAGGCTGCTCCCTACAGTCTGTCCCAGGCATTCCACTGAGTTTCATTGCCTGGAAACTGTTGAGATTAGAAGAGACGAGAGCTGCTGGCCAGTCTGAGGGCTCATGAAGCTTCACAACTCAATTCACTACCCTCCATAAGCTTCACAAGAATCACAGTTGGTCATCACTCGGCAGAGGGAGAGACTTGCAATGCTGCAGGGTCAGGGTGGGAAGGCAGGAGCAGCTCTCAGTGGTGACTATCAAACCCCAGGAACACTTGGGGGCTGCAGTGTGGGAAGGAGACTACAAAGTAGGATTTTGCCACCTGTACTCAGTGGCAAATTCAGTAGGACAGTAAGTGTGGAAGTAATATTTCTTGTTCTGTCTGGTCTAATAGGAAGTGAAAACTCCTATGTGAAAAAATGTTTGAAAACATTCTTTCATCAGACCTCCCACAGTTCAGTTCTGCTCTCAGGTCTAGATATTTCAGGCTGCACGATCCATTCAGGCTGTCCACATACCTCCTCTTGGGCACAGAAGGGAGCTGTAGGACTTCTCCACTAACACACCTTCTGGCTGTCGAGGCAGGAACGTGAATATGGGACAGGAGAAACAAGATTACACACAGAATTTCCAAACAGCAGCAAAAGTTCAGAGCGTTGTCGGGCCTGAATTCAGTGGTTAGTCCCCAGGCTATCAGGGTCTCCATCCTCCTCACCTTTGGCAGGGCTGCACTGAAACTGCCTGCTTCACTGCTCAAGGGAGCAAGAGCAAGCCTGAGGGACAGGGCTCTCTGGTCAGTGAGCATATACAAAAGCTCATGTAGAATGGGTGACCGAGCAGGAAAAGGTAGAGGGAGAATCACAGACGTGGTGTGTGAATGCAGCTCAGGAAAGGGGAAGGGAATAGGCTTTGCTAGGTCCTGGGGGGGACAAAGCAAACTGAGCCACAGCCTTGGTGTGTTAATGCAGGACAAAAAATGAGAGAGAAACCATTTATCCCAGCTCAGCCTCCCTTCCCCCAGCAGCACGGATGCTCAAAGAGAGAGAAGCGAGACCGGTCTCATACTGACCTGGACCAGCAAGTGTTTGACCAGCGTGTGCCTCCGCCTTACGGCAGCTGGCAAGGGCTTCTTGCCCCCACAATGCGACGTGTTGTCCAGTACCTCTGTCCTCACTGTGATATTCACAGTCCCTAGCACATAAATTGAACAGAGCCTGTTTCTTATGCCTGTGGCCAAATGGACTCAACTTGTTTTAACTGATAGCGATCTGAGATGCTTCAGATATAGCTCATCTTCATACCCTTAGCAGTTTGGCAAGTAAAGATGAGCCAGCCAGTACTGATGGCTTGTTCAGACACCCTAAGTATGAGGGAACTAGGTAATGCTTCACCAACACTGGCTTCATTCCACTATATATGACTGTAACAGTGTCCCCCTCCCGTTGCATATGAAGCCTAGCACCAGCAATCCCCTCCCACATCCATGCAGCCCCATCCTCCCCAGCTCTCTCTTCAAGTGTTCTCCCACTTGAAGAACCCATCCAGTTCCTGCCCTCTCTGATGGGCCTGTCTGACAAGGGAGAAAGAAAGCAAACACAATGAATCGCATTCTTGAGCCACTAAGAATGAACTCTGGGATCCAGAGGAGGCAACACTTTGCCAGCTTCCCTGGACCTCCCATTCCCTCTCACTTCCATTTCAGGGTTCTCAAGCACCAGTCCCATTTCTGTTGCTGTACCCAGCTGGACTGCTGTCACATTCCATGTGAAAGTCTTGGACTCCTCTGCACACAGACACTCCTTGTCCCTGCAGGTCCGGCACAGCTCCACCTGGAAGTCTGAGGATTTAACCAGGGCCACGTGGATCTGAGGGAATGACAGATGCCGGTGAGTAACTGGGCAACTCAGGAGAGACGGCTTGGCACAGCACAGTCTGAAACTGGAGGGGATGGTAGGTCTGTCCCATACAGTGTTACCTGTAGCACAGGCACACACCTGTATGCACTGCTGCAGGTAGTTGAAGACAGTAGCCTTCAGCGCAAAGACCTCTCCTCGTTTGACAGAATACGGCAACGTCACATCCACAAAGAAGGGCTGGCCCGTTCTGAGGCTCACGGTCGGGGCAAGGCCAAATCCCCTCCCAGCCAAGCAGAACATCTTGACTTTCCAGTCTGTGGAAGCCGCAGGCACTGCAACTGGGACATTCCTGCTGCCATTGGAGCTGAGAGGAAAAGAGCACTTGTGTGAGGAAATTCAGCCCACTGCCCTGCGATGGGGAGGACTCATGGGCCTGGATGAGGGAGGTTATGCAGCTCCTCAGACTTAGATCAACCAGCTCTGTCACCAACGACTTCTGCTCCCGTGATTACAGCAAGACAAGTCTCAGCAGTTTATTCTCTAAAGCCATAATCCCTGCTTAAATGCCATCAGTAATGGTGCTATACCCTTCTCCTGAGCAAGACACTGCCCCAGCATTCCAGTTCGGTACACTCAGTCAACAGCGTGATGTCAGTCAGTGCCATGAAGCCCTGGAAAGCATCCTCCTGAGTGCTGATTCACCAGTCTTAATATAAGCACTGTGGCAACAAGGGCTACAAATTTAACCGGTGCACCCGGCAAATTGAGAAGTTAGTAGAGTGCACCCCAATGTGTGACGAGAAAGTACTTGGTGGTTTGTTCTTGAAGGGTATTGCTCTTGTCTAAACCTGTGTAGACCTCAGTTTTGTACCTTGAAGTCTACTAGCCTTTCAGTTTGATGCACTACAAATGCAGGGAAGAGCCACAAAATTCACATGCAGACCTCTCTTTGTACTTCTGACTGGACTTCTGCTCAAATGCAAGTTAGTCAAGACTCAATAACAAAGGGATCATCCTGTCCATTTTTAAAGTCTGGCATCACTTACCCAACAGAGAACAGGTTCCAGATCCAAGTTTCGGGGAAATAGTGGTGAAGTCTTCTGTGTGTTGTAAACTGGGGCTTTTCCTTAGGGATTCTTTGGTCTTCTGTAGAAGGCCACCCTGAAAGAAAGAATAATGAGTCCTACAGGTGTGGGAGAGGTGAAACCCATCAATGGTAGACAGCCTAGCACTGGGGCATGAGACAAAGCAAACAGTAACCGAGAAGCAGGAAGAGTCTGGCAGAGGAAGACGCAAGGGAATGGGTTGACTTGGTAGGAGAGGGAAAATAGGAAAGGGAAAGAGAGTGGTAACAGGAGAATCAGCTTGCAGTGGCCAGATCCTGGCCAACATTTGTGTTTGCCTGTGCCAGGAAAGGGAATGCCATCCTTTAATGTCAGGGAATATGCAGGTAGTGACATTCTTCAGAGCCTTTTTTATAGGGACTGAGTCATTTCTGCTGAGGCTGGTGGACCAGGCAGCTAGGTTGTGGCAGCAGTACCCATTGCTCCTTAGAGAGCCAATATCTACCACCAGCAAAGCCCAGAGATCAGAGGGCTCTCCCATCCGGGTGACCTCATGTCGCAGGTAGGTTGAAAGGGCATCTCACCCATGGTCAGCCTCCTGTCTGCCCGACGAAAGCACTGAGACAGCTTCTTGATTACAAGGTTTGAGAAGATTTTCAGCCCCATGTTCTGTTAGGGAAAGAAAGAGGAGAGGTGAAGCTGAAAAGCTCTGTGAATGGGGAAAAGCAGCCACTGCTCTTCAAAATGACCCTGAAAACCAGCAGGACCAGGACAGCCCTGTTCCCAGGTGGCCCAGAGCAGCACTGGCCCAAGCAGACAGTGCTGAGGGAGGCACGGCCCAGCCTCTCCAGCCCCTTCTCTCTCAGCAGGTCACTGAACAACCACCTGCCTTCTCGGGGGAACACTGGGATGTCTTGCTCCTCTCAATGCATTCCCGGTAGCAAGGACACAGAAGGGAGGTGTCGGCATCCTGCCCCCTCCCCTTATGCACGCTGGAGGGAATAGCTGAATGAAATCTGCCCCCTGAAGTCATACACGGGTGTCAGGGAGCACAACCCCCGGTTCAGACCCTGGGGCTGCCACCCTGGCCTGTCCACAAACACAGGAGATGTCCCTGTGCCGTGAAAGAGCCTCCTAGGATGTGTCTCTGTGGCTAAATAAAAGAGGACAGGGTCTGATCCCCAGGTCCAAGGCCAAATTGCACTGCCTGTCTTGTGTCCACATAGCTTAAGGCTGGTCCTTTCTGGAGGAGATCTGTCTTAAAGGCACCAAGAGATCTGCCTGGAAACAGTCTGAAACAGTACCGGAGAGCAGGCTAACAACTAAGCCACATCAACCATCTGTGGTCTAATGTCTGGAATCACTCCTTGTCTCGCTTTTCTTTAATACTGTAGACAAACAGCACATAGCTAAGGGCCCAGGACCTCATTCACAAGCCCAAAAAGCTGGGTTCTGCTGGTCCAGGATATCATCATCTTGCTTTCTGCGTCTGTGGAGGGGAATACAGATGTTCGTACTCATGATGGGATTGTACATCTCTTGAGACAGCACAGCTAGATTGGGACAGACAGTCCTCTGGAGAAGGTAAGTCTTCTCAGACTGCCTGGGGAGAAAGACATCTCAATTTTTCAAAATTCCAACAGCTCTGGGAAATGTCAGAGGTGATTACCCGGAACAGGTTGAAGATGTCAGGCTGAAAGGAATTCTGTGGCTTCCCTCGTAGCAGAGGTGATGTGGACTGGGGCTGAACACACTGATCTGAATGTTCTTCTACTTGGGCAGGGTATCCATGTCGGTAGGCAGCAGGGAACAGACTGGAGACCTATGGAAACTCACAGGCAGGGAAGAATTGGGCAAGGAGCAGATATCTCCAGATGCTTCACTCCATCCTCCCATAGCACATGTACCTGTTCCTGCCCATCTTCCTAGGCAGACCCTGCTTTGTCCTCCACACAAAGATGTCCTCATCCATTAGCCTCCAGCTCCCCTTGCCACAGACCCTGCCTGCCTCTCCTAGCTCATCCATCACTCCTGGTTTTTTGCCTAGTTGCACAGACACTCACCATTTCGCTTGTCAGTTCGCTCTCCGGTCTTGCGAGGAACATGTTTCCATCCACTGCCTGTACTGCACACAGGGAGCCAGGGGCTGCCTGCAGTTGGAGCTGCACCATGGGCCCGAGGTGGACTTCTTTTGCTGGGAATCTTACCTTGACCTTGAGCGACACACCAGGAAAAGAAATATGAAAAAGAGAGAAAGAGGGGTAAGGAGGCTGACAGACAGGTGCCACAGAAAGAAAGAGGGAGACCAACTGGAGTCTTCCTGCTCAGACACTGATATGAACAGAAGTCACTGCTGAAGTCCCTGGGCACTGTGCTGAAGACATCCCCTTCCTCTACTCTCCCCAGTTCTCTCCTTGAAGGATCTGAGGGTCTCCTTTCCACAGGTCTGCTGAATCCTGCTTGTAAGCTCTCCCCTAGCCACAGGAGTGAGTCTCACCTGGTTTTCGAAGCACAAGGCAACATCAAACTGGATGCTGTCAGCTGTCACCCCTCCATTGGGGAAGATGGAGTACACCACTAAGGAAGGTGATGGGGTGAAGTCAGCAGTGAAAGTCAAAGGGATGGAGAAGGAGCCCTTCAGCACTGAGGAAATAAAGGCAAAGTGTTTTCATCACAGCCTCACCAAGATCTCCTTTTAGCCTCCTTCTTTTTCCTTTATAATCTGACCATGTCAAAACAGTTCCTCCTGCTGCTTTGTCTGCCCCTTCCCTCCTTGCTTGGACCCCATGTGCTCCATCTTCCCACAGATCCTCACAGTCTCTCTCTTCCCCTCGTTGTTTCCCTCGTTCTGTCTTTTCAGTCTCTCCTAGCTGACACAATTCCTTCCCCAGCCTCAATGTCTCCCTTTCACTGACTGCCCAGGACCTATAGACTCGGAGTTTAGGGAGAACACTAGCAACGCTCGCTGTCTGACTTAGAAACCCAACTGTTTCCCATTGTCCAGCCACCACAGACTTACTGTTCAGCTTCCCGACCTGGACATTCCTCTGGCCCCTGACAACAATTCCAGCCTTCCCAGTGACCTGAAGGAGGAGGGACATGGGATGACCAGACTGCCTTTTGCCACCAGAGCGCAGTCACGCTCAGCCTTGTGCATCTTGCTCCCCTAAGCAATCTCAGAAACAAACTGAGGGTGCAATCCAACCCCACACCTTGGGCCCAGCAGATTTGTAGACATCACAGTGTGGGAGGCAAAGCTTTAACACATGAGACTCTGGTCTGTCCAGTTAGGATGACGGATGGGTAGTGGGTTCACTGGAGGTAAATGACAGACATCTAAGGTATTTCCCCTCTAGCAGGCAGGTCTCCAGGCCAGACCAGAAGCCATTTCCACTGAGCAGCTGTTTGACAGCCAGAGTGAAAAAGTGATTCCCCATTCAGTTTTAGAAGGTGAAGAGTTTGACAGCAGACTCTGCACAAGACACTTCCCACTGGAGCCTTGGCAGAGGCGAAGGGGGCAATGGGACGCAAAGATAGAAGCCTCCTCACACTGTGTCCAAGCTGAGCTCTATTGAGTTTACTGAGTGTGAGTTCACTTTGTTCTCCAAGAATAAGTTTTTCCTCTCATCTCTCCGGAGGTGATCTAAACTACACCCTCAACATTTCATTGGGGTCTGGCCCAATCAGTGCAGTCTTTCCACCCTGGTTCTCTCCTACCCTTACTCACATAATATGCAAATCCTATGCGGCTGGTGTCTTCTCCCAGGTCATCCCGACTGAGCGTGAAGGTCACCTGGACATTCTGTTTCAGCCCACAGGGCAATGTTCCTGTGAGTGGGTGTATGTCCAGGAAGCTCTTGGTTGTGACATGGAAGGGCTGCAGGTGATGATAAGCATTTTTGTATCTGAAGTCCGTTTTCCAAGGTGTATGCATGAGATCCTCCAGTGTGAACCTTCCCTGAGAGGGGACAAGAGACACACAGAAATCAATAGTTTTATGCTTCAGTGCTTTGTTAGGATGTCATCAGTTTGGTTTGGGAAAGGTTGTTGCTTGGTGCCTTCCTCCTGGCTCTGCACAGGCAGAGCTGTGTGGGGAGTCCAGGGCTGAGCTGGCGGGGGGGCTGCAGGGCAGGAGTGGGAAGCACCGGCAGAGCTCAGGGATTCTCACTTTCCTGTCTGCAGAGGTGGGAGTTACCTCCAAAGAGACTGACGAGCTGTTCCAGGAAGTTGTGTCCAGGTTGAATGATGCTATTCCACTGCCATCTGTGATGTATGTTTTGATGAACCGACGTCTCATGAACCTTATCACAAGATAAACTTTTCTGTTTTTCATACCATTTCCATAGTGATCCTGAAGCTTAATCTGGTAACAACAGGGTGAGGCAGAAAAGCTGAAATCAGATATCCCTTGCAGTGTTGTACCCTAAGCCTTCCTCCCTCTGACAATCATAGAGCCTCCTGTGTAGGTGGCCTTAAGCTTCAATCTAGCCCCAAGAAGATAGACCTAAAAAACTCCCCCATCTCTACAGCTAAGCTGAGGGTGATTAAAACCTGTTCTCTCCAAAAGGTGTGTGTGGCTAAAGCATGACAAGCTCATCTCCTAACCAACAGCTGAGACATCCTTGCATCCCAGCATCCCTCCTGAGACATCACTCATTGCCCTCAGCAGAAGCTGGAGGTGTAATGACACAGGGAATCTGAAATGCAGAAACTGGAGCTGCATGGTCAAGTAATGTGACACACTGCGAGGCAAAGTACTCTGAGGAACAGAAAACGGTGTGGGTCAGCAAAATTTACAAGACACTAAATTCCTTGGCAAATGATGAGGAGGGAAGAAACAAAGGAAAAAAATACCTTTCCCCTGTAGGGTACTCCAGGGATGTAGTAAGCATTTGGTGTCTCAAACACTGCCCTTGCAACTGTTCTGGAGATGAGAATTTGGCTGGAGGCATTGATCTGCACCCCTGTTGGAATGCAGAGTCCAAGGGAAGAAGGATCAGTATTGGAGGTGACTACCACATGCCAGTTTAATCTCACTTTGTTATTCCCAGCCCCTCTAATCAAAGTGTCTCAAAATTCCTTCCCACCACCAGCACCCTTCAAGGTTCACAGGCTCTTCCTGTGGCAGCTACTTCTTTAGTTAAGATGTTTCCAAGCCCTTTTGTGGCATCAGGGACCACGCTCCCAGTCACACCTCCTCTGCGTGCTGCTGGCAGAGTGGCTCTCCGTGGGCACAGCAAGTTCCTCAGGCATAACCACTCTCTGTGTCCCATGATGGCCCCAGCACTGGGTGGAGGAGAGGAGGAGGTGTCTCCATTCTGGCCCTCAGACCCCTAGAATGGTCCCTCTTGCCCTTGCACCTTCTCTGATGCACCTGATTTTAAGCAGATCCCATGGGTACCTGTGCCCGTCTCCAGGAGAGAGGCTTCTGCATAGAGCTTGCTGTCCTCCTCACTGGGAGCCGGGTTGAAGACTGACATGCTTACAGAAGAAGTGAAGCACCCTTTGCTCGTGGTCTGCAATAGGAAGTGGTAGATATTATTTGGAGCTGGGGAGAAGGGAAGGAGTTAGAAGTACCAGGTGTCAGTCATTCTGTCATAACTGTTGATTGCAACAAGTAATAATACATACATATATAGACAGATATGGGTCACACTTTAAATTCTGTATTTTCTATTTTATAGTCATGGATATGTGTAATTTATATTGTAGAAATATAAAACTTCACAGATTTATCAAAATTACAATGCTGGCAACTTTCCAGTTTTAGTAGAAAACTGAGGAGGGCACTAAGGGGATCACTGAGCAAATATATGAGTATTTTAAGAGATCTAGTTAGGAGAACTGCAGAATCAAATGAAAAATCAAAGTAATGAATTGTTTCCGGGGCTGGAAGATTACAACTACTGTAACAAGTCATAATGACAAATCATCAAGATGAAAAGTTTTCAACCATATGTACAAGGGAAGATCCCATCTATGAAATACTTTGTTAGGAATGGAAAGACAAGGGAAATAATATAAAAATATGCAATATATAAATATATAAAAAGATAAGGAATAAAAGCCAGTGTGTGATTTGGCAGTGGAATTTACCACCATATGTCAGTGTCCTTGTGCAGCTCCAGGATAGGTTCACCTTAACAAGGTATTTTTGCACCTGAGAAAGCTCTATTAATTGTTGTTTCCTATCCAGCATCCATTCCTAGCTAGTTATGCTTCTTTCCAGAGAAGAACAGAACTCTAAATCATTCTGTGAAATTCTTCCTTTCTATTGCCTCTCACTAATAAGTGAAGTTGCAGAGAAGAATTTTTGGGGGTAAAAGCTTCTCAGTTGGTCTGGGCAACAATAATTGCATTAATTGAATAAGAACAATTACTTATGAGTCTACATATATAAGGTTGGCAAACCTCCCCTACACAGCAGTTCGTTCTGTTCACTCAGCCCTTGACACGTTGTCCTATGTGGTGCTCCCCCTCTACCTATCTATTTTCCAGGATTTTACTCACCGGACCGCTGTATTCCCTACAGACGTCCTTGCTGGCATTCTGAGGCCGCCTCCTTGCCTTCAGGCACAAAGTCACCCGCATGATCCCTTGGACTGCTCTCCCGTAACCGTACCTGCAGGGAGAGCACCAGAGGAGCCGCCCGTCAGAGGCACTGGTTGCTCCACACAAGTGGTCTCCCTGAAGAAGGTCTCGATGCAGCTGGTAAGCAGGCAGGCACCCAGGGAAATAGAGTATATTGTGTACCTGGGAAGTGCAATAGCACAGTCGTGTGTCCAACAGAGACAAGAAACAAAGCACAGTCAGGAAAGGACCTGCACTCTCTGAAGCTGTCCCACTTCTAAGTGTTTGCTGCTCTGGAATTGCAGGCAGAGGCCAAGACCTGACCTGAGTTGATGTGTCCACATGGCACGGAGCAGCCGTGTGGCTGCTGGAGACATTAGCTCAGGTGCGAAAGCAGCAGGAACCTGTGTCCCTGCAGACAGGGGCAGCAAGTCCACGGTATGATGGTAACAGAGCTACTGGGCGACCTCAGCTCTGCTCCGCTATGGGCTTACCTCATGATCTGGACTCTTGTTTCCATCATCAGACCTGCTCTGGTGGTTTTTACAAGGGATGGCATAAGCGTGCCCTCCTCAGTGCAGACATTTCCCGTGCCTGCCTTTCCCAGCTTTGACTCCTCTCTGGCTTTCCCTTTAGAGCAA
Source organism: Bartramia longicauda (assembly GCA_028566575.1). Classification (NCBI taxonomy): domain Eukaryota; kingdom Metazoa; phylum Chordata; class Aves; order Charadriiformes; family Scolopacidae; genus Bartramia; species Bartramia longicauda. The sequence goes on along the minus strand of JAOXNH010029464.1, from coordinate 10,420 downwards.
TGCTCCCAACAATAGTAGTAACACAAAGACAGCTATGACCCATCCTGGGGATGCAGAGTGCTGTACTGTTTTCTACTAGAACTTCATATGGTCTAATTTTAAATGTCCAAATTAATGAGAAATGGTGTCAAACCAGCAGCAAAGATACAACAAAAGTCTCCAGGCGACCCAGTCCCAAATACAAATGAGCTCATCCCCTTATCTGGCTACAAAGTGCTTTCCAGGGCATTCTCCTTCCTCCTTTGTGCTTATACCAACTGAGGTCATGCCTTCCTTACCTTCATCTGCTCAGTTTTTTGCTAATGACTACATAATTAAAGAAGCCCACCTGCTGCTTCTAAGAAGGTAATAAGTTCAGTAGCATGTAAGTGAGAAGGAGCAATATAACCTTCTAAAGAAACATCAGCTCCTGCTCCTTTACCTCAGCTAATCAGTCCCGTACCAGACAGGCATTTTTCCCCACATAAGGTCTTCCAAGGCTGAACACACACAGCTTCCAGAGCCGGGTATCACTTGGCTACAACAACTCTCCCTATAGCTGGATGTGTGGTGCATGCACCTCTTTCCCAAGGAAGAACCCACCAGTTTGACCCTTGCATTATTTGGGATTATTTGAAAGGGACAGCTGTGTTTGGCCCTTCTTGAGTCACTTCTCCTTCATGGATTCAGGAGATAGGAGACATGGAAGGAGAGACACAGTTTTAATGAGCTCTTTCCTTTCCCCTGAACATTATCCCTACCTGCCGCACACACGCAGCGGTAAAGTTTTATCTGAAGCATAAATCTGAGCTGGTCCCTCGAAGAAAACATCAAACTTTTGCAACACTGGAAAAAAAAACCCACAGAGTTACTCCATCACAGGCAACATACCACCTAAACCTGGGATCCCAAAAGGGAAGAGTGTGTTCATGTAAGGCTGGAGTCCCATGAAGGAACATGTTAATGAGGTAAAAGCAAGGACTAGTTAAACACAGAGAAACCAAAGAAGGAAGATCCCTTTTTCCCCCCAACATACAAACAGTCTCACAGAAGACTTTAGTGTCTACTCACTCTGCCAGCCTAGCTGTTAGCAGATACCTTCTCCAGGAATCCCAAGCACAATCTCCCTTGTGTTCATTTCTGATATTGCCCACTCCATACATTTGTGTTTAATCCTAGCTCTTAGACAGTAAATCTTAGTTTACAATGTTTGGCTATATATTGTTATACAGACAGAAACAAGCAACCTTTTCCATCCTGTCCTTCATTCTCCATACTCCATCTTACCGCGTTCCTCCACCTTAAAGGTACTGGATGCTTTCGGGTTTGCCACACTGATGGTGTAAGTCCCCAGAGAGAGTTCATCAGCTAACTGGAAAGAGAGATCTGCAATGCCCTGCTTCGGTTTCACATCCAGCCACTGTCCAATGCTGTTTTGGTTTGGGTCCTGGAGTCCAAAGGAAGGAAGGAAAGAAGAGGCAGCCGTCAGCAACACCTGTGATTCTCTACCCAGAGCTCACTGGACTCAAAGACGTTTCAGAGACTTCAGAGGCTTTCACCAGTTCCTGTTGGTTTTTCCCCAGATGGCGCTGAAGTGACCCGAGTGCTGGAGCACCAACAAGAGGTGAACCCAACCCACCCAAGGCTACTCTACTCCGTACTGCCATCAAAAAAAAGAAGATATGAAGGGTCCTGACATTAGACTCTCCAGTCTTACATAAAGATGAACTGTAAGGTTTAGCTAAAGCCTGGCTGGTGTTCATGAATGTTGAAATGGGTGGAAGCTGAACCGTTTGGATTGTCAATGTGTGTTATCAAGAAGCATGTAGACAGAGTACGCGCACGCATGCGTATATACAGACCCTAAGAAAAGTGACTTGACTCAGTAACAGCAGCCTAGGTATCATCCATACAGAAGGACCTCTCCTCATAACCCCGAGGAGCCTGAAACACCCACCTGGATTTCCACCACAGAGTACTGCAAAGCAAACAGACAGCAATGTCAGAAACTGGCATGACAGAGCAACCTGCATATAAACTTATCTTACCCACCTAGCCCAGGTGCTGTGCTAACACCTCCAGACCCAAACACTACAATACAAGGAGCTTGATCCTACTGAAACCAGGAGAATGGCTTTGAAATAGTAAGGAAAATATGTTACATAAAAATCTGTGCTATTCCTTTTTGATACCTGATTTTTTTTAAGATGCACTTTGATAGACACTCTACAACTGTGAAAGCTAGAATTTACTACTAAAAAAAGGAGAAAAGTAAAGAGGCTCACAAATACCATCATTCCAAGTTCATAAATATGGAAAAGCATCAGTTTTGTAACATAAATTCCAAGAATTATAAAACTGCATCACCTATAAGAATAATACACCCCACATTTTCCTGTGAAATCCCTGGCCTGGGAGGTAAGGCTTGGAGATACAAATTACTGCTAACTGCAGCTGGCAGTAACAGGGGTGAGCAAAGGAGAACATACTTCGGTCCCTCTAGGCCTGTTAATTCTCTGTTTGTTCTTATATCACTGCAACTATCAGCCAGGAGGCAGTAGTGGGGAAGGACGTGTGATTTAGGAGCATGGACCATAAGGAGGCAGAAGGAAGGTCTTGGGAGAGTAACTGGTCTGTAAACAGAAGGCCACATTTAATTCTCATCATTAATCATTCTAAGCTTTCATAGGCAGCTCTGTTTTCAGTGAAATAATTAAAAAAAAAAAAGTTCACTATTCTCATAACTTGAATCTAATATCAATGCTAAAACAAAACGTGGTGGTAAACAGCGTCCGTGTTCTCTCTAACCCACCTAATTCACAAACTATACAGAATAGCTTCAGTGCTGCAGTGCACTCAAGCCTCACAGTGGCTTTGGTTAAACATGACCTCTTTTGGATTTTCATCACAGCCTTATTAACAGTTCTAATGTTAATTTGCTTATACTCACACATAGACATCAAACATTTATTGTCAAATATCTTCATGAACCAACTGTAGGCATGGAAGCAAATGTATTGTTTACTCCATTATCTAGTATAAGACATATGACTTCTCTGTTGGGGGCAGAAAGGAATGCGTGATCCTAGGCCTTGTGAATGGCCCAAAAAAGAGGAAATTAAGCCAGCAATAAAGAAGCTGGAATGATCTCTCACTTTATTTCAGTCTAGGTGGTTTTGATCCAACTCTGCTCACGTATGCCCTTCAGTATTTATCTGTCATGGCATGCGTTCCTGGTGGCTCTTCTTAAATTGCGTCAGGACAGAGGAATAAGGAATAGCTATAGCTGCTGACTGCAGGTATAATTGCTCACTGTGGAGAGCTGCTAGTCTTGCAGTTTCCTGGCTAGCACACAGGCATGTCCCTGGCAACTTCTCACTCCCTTGACATGGGAAGAATGAGCTGCTGCCAGCAGCACGTCAGCGTAATTTGGTTATACTGCTCTCTCTCTCTGCTCTTTTTATGAACAGTTAATGCATATCAATTATGCAATTATTATACCCCATACCAATTACTTCTTAAGATTTTGCAGACGTGTCACAGCTTGCTTCAGGCTCTCCTGCCACACTCAGGTGTTACACACTACAAGGAGCTGCAGGTGGGGGGCTTTGGGTCTGCCCAAATCTGTACACAACTTGCCTGGTAATTGTGCCCAGGATGTCCCCAGAAACCCTGGGGGACCGGGTGGTATTTGGCGGGGGGGGGGGGAGAGGCAGGTGCACGCAGCTCCTGGGCTGGCCTGTCCCAGCTCAGCGAGCAGGGAGCGCTGGCTCTCTCCCCAGACCCCACCAGCAGCGCCAGCCCTCCCATGAGAGTGACAGCACGGCCACCAGCAAACAGGCACTGCTGTTCCAGTTCGGGAGCTGCAGACACGGGGAGCGTCTCAGCCTCCATGGCATGGGGCTGGCAGAGGAGACACAACGGGCAGAGGCACCCTGGAGGCTCCCTCACCTCCACTCAGATGGGCTTTACCTTGCTGTTGACAGGAGCCAAGTCTGCCGTCACTGTCACGATCCGAAATCTCACTGAAGGGAGAAAACGGAGAAGAGCACTTTTGCAGAGACAGTGCCTGGGGACGGAGTCGCCCTGCTCTTGCCACACCTCGAAATCCCAGCTCCCCACGCAGCCCGGAGCCTGCCCTGTGCCTCTCCCCTTGCCTCTTGCCCAGCCCTGCTCACTGCCTCTTCCCTCCCCACCTCTGGCAGCAGCACCCCAGCCAGCCTCCCAGTTTAGGGGCTTTTCCAGAGGCTGTGCCCAGAGTTACCCTTGTCTTTCCTCATCCGCAGTGTGAGCAGACCAGTCCTATCTGGCTTTGCCTGAGAAGACCATGTTCAAGTCTGCTCCTTCTTCTGGGCCAGTTCTGCTCCTAAAGCACATGAGACTGACCCTTCCAGTCCCCTTCCACCCCTGAAACATGGTGTGTGGGTACATCATTCCAGAAGGCAGCAGATAGCTTCCCCCTCTGTCCTCATGGAGATTGCATGGCACAAAGCACTTGGAATGCCACTCAAGGGAAATCGGGATCAAAGCGTGGGCAGATCAAGGCAGGGGAACTGTCGGGGTGCTCCATGCAGAGTTCTCACCTGTCTGCCCTGGGTTATAGACAGGTTTCTCCATCTGGATGAATGTGCCTGTACCGGTCCTGTGGATCAGGACTTTCTTCTCTTCATTTGCACTGAAGTAGTGGCCATTGGAGATGTGCAGGTGGACAGTGCCCACCTCTTGGCTGCCTGCAGGTTGGGGGACCTAGGACACGAAACGGGAGCCACCAGGTTAGCAGGAAAGGACAAGATGGCACCAGAGCAGCGCTCTTCTTCTCATGCCTGCTGCACTGTAAGGCCAGCCTCTTCCCTGTCTCACTGTGAAGGCCAGCACAGGATGTCCCCTCAGTGGCTGAGGGCTATGTCTATGGAAGTACAGGAGACAATACCTTTGCAGTTGGACGAAAGGAAAAGGGAGCCTGTTCTGGTACAGAAATTGTGTCTGACCCCCTTCACAGGTCAACTGTTACAGCCTGCACGGAGCAAGATGAAGACTCAACCTAAGGGAAGAAAAGGTCTATACTGATGAGGAACCTGTTTCCTGGCCTTTGGGGTTATGCAAGCTGAAATCCACTCTTATTCACCAGTGCACACCAAGAAAATAAGGTTCATGAGTTTGGCAGATCAGAAAGTCCTGTGCTGAGCTTGTGTGCATAACCTCCCACGTCTTTCCTAGTCCTATAGCACGTTTTCCAGCCCTTAAAGAGAAGCTTGGAGAGAAGCAGAAGTGATGAGAGACTGTCTGAGATGAAAAGTCTGGCTCTTCCTGCACTGCGATTCACAAATGACACCCCGTGACAGTCCTTCTGTCTCAGTGGAGAGAACGAGCTACACAGCTGCCATCTGGGCACTTCTACGCTCCTCCATCCTCCTCATCCTTTGGTGCCTGGCCAGGCAGGCTTCCCTCAGTGTGCCATCAGGCTGGACTGTGAGATACCGAGCAGGACCAGTATTATGCAGACAGACAAAGAAAGGGAGCAAAGACACTATGCTCCCACTGAACACTCTCCCTGACTTTGCGTTCCCTCCTTTCCATGCCCTCTCACCTCCCATTATCCTCATTCTCTGTTTCTCTGGCAAGAGGAGTCATTACCCAAAAGAGCATGCTGGGAGCTGCCAGCTAGAGGTCCCTGCCAAGAATGATCCTGACCTGAAATTTGGAGCACTCAAAGATCCAGTTGTTCCGGACGACCTTGCGGTAGAGGCTGAGGTTGCCAGATGGATGCACAAGAGTTAAGGCCACACGAATTGGTTTCTCCACCCCACGGAGGTCCAAGCACACTCTCTGGGAAGAGGGGTAAGGCAGTGCAGCGGGAACGATGACCAGGTACCTCCTGCAGTGGGGAAACAAGACATCACATCTTGGGAGTAGTCTCACCCCCTCTCGGCACTAATACTCTATGGTCTGAAGAAGCTGGAGGGTTTACCACCACTCTGGGAGCAGGAGGTGCTTCTCTGTTGGACTGAGAGGGACAGATCAGCAATGAGAGTGTGAACCTCTCCCAGGGGTGGTGGGAGGTATATAGTTACCATCAGAAAAATATAAGAGAAATTATTTCAGGTGCCCCCAGGTCACACTGGTGTGTACACGTTTTTGAAGGATGCTACAGTAGCACAGGATATACACAGTAGAGACCATCCCTGCTTCTGCAAAGGGAAGCATTCTTAGGTGTTCTCAGTACACATGGAAAAGGCAACCGTGCTACGGGACTAAGAAATGGAGCAAACTGCAAAGTTCAGGCAAGGGTCCAAATGCAAACCTGCCACATGTCTGTGTTCACTCAGACCGGAGGTTGCAGCTGTGCAGCTCTGATCCCAAAGCTCTCTGATGCTCTAAGACTATTTTGGCCCCAGGTGATAAAGTCAGGATTCTCTGCAGCTTTACTCCAGCCCCTCAATAGAAAAGGATTCACCCCTCTTAGAACAGAAACATAGAATCATGGCTTCTTGGTGGCAGACTGGTTCCTGCTTAACCATCCCCAGACCTGCAGACCTTTTCATTTGCCCTTCACAGATATCCTACACCTTTCCCTTCAAGCTGTGTTCCCTCACTCTTCTTGTTCCCACTACCAGTCCTCACCTAGGTCTTGCACTGCAGCAAGATCTATGGGAGAGGATCCCACCTTCAGGAGGATCTTGTGTTCGTAAGAAGGCTTGTGGAATAGTGCGTACCACCCCATGCCTATCCCTTCCAGGAGATGACTTGCAGGGTCCCACGCTCTCTCCCTGCTATCCTGGCCCCTCCCTCAGCATCACCACTATCAATCACGAGATTTTTAAATGGCACTTACGGTTGTGCCACTATCCACAGGGTGTTGAGCAGGCAGCTCAGGAGGAAAGGAGTCCACATTTTCATGGTAGACTCCCAGAGAGGTGGATTCCTCTGGAGGGCCAGTCAGGAGAGAAGGTAGGGTGCAGCTTCCCTCCTTCCACGGTCTCCAGGCCACCTGCTGTTGTCACCGTTTCTCCCGGGAAGCATACAAGAAACCCCAAGTTTCCTTCCTTCTGCTTCATTCCTGTGTTTATAGGGCTGCAGGCACAGGGTTGTACCATTCAGGATGTTCCCCAGCCAATCCAAGTCCTTTTGGACTCCAGCCTCTCTGCTCTCCTACTCCCCTGTGGATGGACCGACCAGCATCATTCAGACAGATTTGCTTTCTATTTCGCTAAGCAATAGCCTGTTTCCTGTTCACTGCACTGACCCTGCTCCCTGTGCCACTTGCAGCCCCAGTCCCATTGTTTTGCTTCCAGCTGGATTGTCCCACGTCCCCTTGGCATATGTGCTCAGCTGGAGCTCGCCATGAACTCCCGTGGTCATACTGTCCCCAGGGCTGCTGAGTCTGTAGCTCCTAAGGCAGGTCTCAGTCTTGAACTGGAGACCAAGCTTTATACAAAAGAAGTATATATCCATAGTGGTCTGCCCTTTTGCGGAGCACTGCCTTACCCGGGAGGAGAGGACAGGGAGCAGGCAGAGCTGGAGTCCTCACCTTATCTCAGCTCTAGGGGTGTTTCAGGTTGAAGGGGAAATCCAAGAGCTGCAGCTGTATCACACAGTCCTGTGTGGCCCACTCCAGGGTGAGCTTACACACGCACGCACCGGTGGAAGTGAGGGTTAAGCATCAGTGAGGCCGGTCAGTAACTGTGCAGCTGCAGGGTTTGCTCCAGCTACCAAGGGGCCACGGCTCTAGCTCTAGGTGATGGGAACACACACTACCTAGTTTGGGAGCTTCTTTCCACAAACTAACTTTATACCTGTTAGTCTATTGATTAAACTGAACTTCTCCCTGAGTATCTTACCATAATTGAAAAGAAAATCTGGTCCTTGAAACTACTTATTCTTAACATAAGGAAGTCCTTCTCTTTTAGTCTAAGGGCCATTTCATATCAAAATACACCACTAATTTATCCTCCAGTACCAAACTGAGCTCTTAACTATGTAGGATCAACTTTGACAAAACTACGCCATCATCTGTAACTGAACTAAAATTCCTCGGCCACTTGATCAAAGACAGAGCAATCGAAATTCCTGAGGAGCAATGGCAGAAGACCAGAGAAGTAATTATTCGAGTAATATTCTTTTCTTTAGGAAAGACTGATGCATAACAAGGAAATTAGAGTTTGTGGCTCTTGTTATTTTTTAACACACGCACCCCCCACAGTGGGCAGATACAAACCCCCTCTCTCCTTTATCTTTCCGCCCAGCCTTTGTTCAGCTCAGGGATGTTGGTTCCAACAGCTGAGAAAAAGGTGCAAGTGCACCTGGATAAACAAGTGAACAGGAACCGGAGCAAGAATGTGAATCACTCCCTGACACTAAGTCGCCCTTACGGTTCTTTCCATGGGCCTCAAAAAGTACAGGCAGTGCCTGCTGAACAATCCCTGCTGACACCTGTTTGTTCACAGTAGATCCACGGCAGTTCCAAGGGACAGCCAGATCCCTCCTAACAGCATGGGGGTTCACAATGGCGAAGGTACTGAGAGCACCGACTCCGGCAGCCCTTTTGTGAGAGAGGACACCAAATACCTCTGAAGTTCCGGACTTGGCACTAACTGGAAGCGCACATCCTGAGCAATCAACCTAATCCAACTCCCAGACAATGAAGCAGAACGAAATAAACGTTGGAACAGCAAAAACAAAGTCGCAGGCTTGGCATGGACTGATTCATCCCGCTCAGTCCTGTCTCCCTCTTCCCAATACTGGCGCAATGACCAGTATTGGAGACCAGGAGGCGCTTGGGAAGCAAGCACCTCCTAGGGGCTCCACATCCACTGAAACCTGTGTCAGGGCACATGGTGCACAGCTGCTGTCTTGTGCCGAGGACCTTCCCCAGCCCACAGACCCACGGACCACTGGGCCCGGAGACAGACAAGAGGCCCACAAGCAACCGAGGTGGTATTTGTGTCCCTGGAGGTAGGCAGTCCTCAAGCAGCAGAGCTGGTGACACGGAAGATGAAGCATAGATCCAAGTCTCCGGGATGAATCATCACAACCCTTTAATTTTGTGAAGGGTAAACAAATGAGTGGGATGTTTGACACTTTCTAAGTGTCTATGCAGTGGTCTAAGCAGAAAGGGGAGGGAAGCTTAGGCTACAGAGAAGTCAAATGCTTTTGCACAAAACACGTTATTTCCCTTTCCTTAAATTCTGCTGGCATACAGTCACCTCACTCCAAACGCTCCCTAGTACCCAGACACCACAGGTACTACAGTTTAAGGCCAAGAAAGAGCCTTTCGAAGGACCCAGAAGAGATGTTAAGCAAGTCCTCGGAGACACTGCAATGGACACTGAGCCAAAAATGTCACTACATGCAATTTTTACACGGAGTGCATGTACACACACGCATGAGTGGGGCTGTGTGTGTGTGTGTGTGTGTGTGAACTCCTCCTGCAATAGTGGGCTCAGGCAGGCGCTGCTGCCTCCTGGGGTGGGTAAGTAGCAGGTAGAATACATGTGCGTGTGACCACTGCTTTCCCAAAGACAGGTGCTTTCCCAATAAACCTCTGTTTCAGGGACTTTTATCCAACCTGTTGTCTGTGCTTTGCTAAGCATTGTAAAACATGACAAGGACACGGTGACATTGGCAGGGATAAGTGGGGTCCCTGTCTCTGGCCGGTGGTGCTCTCTAAGAACCAACACCGGGTGCAGACCTGACTGGCTCCAGTTCTGCTTTTTTATATTGGCAAGGAGAGACGTTGCCAGAGGAAAGGACAAGGGAGAGAAGAGACATTTGCCAAGAAAGCTGCAGTTCTCTGCAAAGTTGTTTTTAAATAGTTTCAGAGAAAGTAGCATTCTGGCAGACATCCCATTCTGCAGAGTTGGGCTCCACGTTGCTCATGGACTGCTGGAAAAGCAAATAAAGAGAATGGGGAAAGCACCTGTTTAAACAAAGGTGCAGAAAGAGGGAGAAAGTGACACCTGGAATGAAGGCAACCTCAGCACAGCCACTCTGGCACCGCACTGAGCACTGGCGATGCTAACTCCTGTGCTGGATTTATGCATTCCTTCTGGTCCTATTGACCCGCAGACAAAGCACGGAGCGGGCTTTCAGCAGCCGGTCTTGCTGGCAGAACTCCCAGGTGCATTATGGAGAGAGCTCACCAAAAGAACCAAAAGAAACGTGCAACGTTTGTGCCTTTGCCTCTCAGAGGGAACTGGCTGAGACTTCAGGGTTGCTCTGGAAATTCAAAGTTGAAATTTAAACATGCTTTCCAAACCCCTCCTTTTAAACCATCACAAATCCCAGCCCTGCTGCAGGGTCTCATCTGGAGAACTTTCAGGGCTGTGGCCAAATCCAGACCCTCACCTCCCACCCCCCTCCCAGACCTTCCGCTCCTAAGCCTGACGTCGCGCTCAGCCATCACGCTCCCACAGCCAGCTCTAGCGAGGGTCTGTGGAGACCT
>JAOXNH010029456.1:0-21983 GCA_028566575.1 Bartramia longicauda | reverse complement strand
TATTGTAGATTTTTCCCTCCTCAGACATGCTTTCTCAGAAGACAACGTGAATCTACTGTTTTATAGTGGGGTTCATTCACTGGGGGAAACAAAAAAAAAAAAAAGGAGACCTGGTAAAAGTATCCACAAAAGCTCTTCCTAATTGCTTTTTCACCTTGATCAGCTGCTAATTGGAATCATTGCATTCCTTATAGTTTCTAAAGGAAATCACTAAGCTAGTTTCAGATATGCAGGAGTGAATTTGCCAGTGTTTTGATTCCAATTTTAAGCAATACCTCTTATTCCAATCAATGTACAATCTGATTTTACTAGATACGATAGTGCGGTGACCCCAGCAATTGGGAAGGTGTAAATTTGGTGAGGAAATTGTCTCCACGTTGTTGGTAGGGGTTTTTTTTCTGATTTTTTTTTCCCCCTCAACTTATCTAAGTCTCAGTCTGGCCAGGGAAGATGGAGGAAGAACTGGTGGAAACACAACACAGCAGTATCAATGGGTATTTCCATTTTGCTTAAAGAACTAGAGAGATATAATGACAGGGATAAAACGGTGTTTACATTTCCCCAGGTGACCGAGCCAGCTACCTCTGGGGAGCTTTAGGTTTCATGTTGTGAAGCTAATACGCTTTGTCGCAAAGCAGAGCATGTACGATAGTCCCAGCTCAACAGGGTTTCCCCCACTTCACAAAAACAATCAAGATGCTTTGTTCCAAACTTCACTTGAAAAAAAGCCTATTTATTTTTCCACTGGGGAAAATGAGATATGCATCTTATTTAGGAGAACATCCTAGAGACACCAGCTTGGTCAAATTGATCTCGAGCAGACCTGGGGGTAATAACAATACCATAAGCTAAAGCTTACTACATAAAACCAAAGCAGATTTTGTTACTGAGGCAATATCTACTTATTTTAAGCAAATAGAGTTACAAAGGTTTATTTTAGTGAGAAGTTTGTAAAGGCTAGTATATAGCTAAGTCCTTGATGACACAGCAGTTATAGCATCATTATGAATTGGAATGCTATGGCTGAAGGTAGGTTAGATAACTGATGTAGGAGTTCGGATCATAGAATCATTTAGGTTGGAAAAAAACCCTTAAGATCATTGAGTCCATATGCCACCATCCAGCCTAATTACTGAATTATTAAAGGTATTTTGTGGTAAGGATTTAAAGATGCGTTGCTTTTCAAGTCACTCTCTGCCCCAGGATTCCTGTGGTCACCCTGTTTTTCAGGGTTCAGCATTTTCCTTCCTTAAGCCGCTTCCCCAAAAGCCAGACTTATCCCACCTTCTCAACAAGCTGTAATCAGCACCAGGTCAAAGCAATTAATTCACTTCAAAGAGCTGTAGCCGCACTGACCCATATGGCTGCTTCCCATGTGACTCTGTAAGCTAATTAGACTTGACTTTATTTTGCTCTCTTCTGTTTTCCTCTACCTGAGGACCCAATTCTCCCGTACCTCAAACTCTACACCCATGGGCAGCTTCTCTGAAGTCAGCTTCTTGCTACTAGGAAGTTTTCCCGTATATGCAACCTAATTATTTCCTATATTTAATTCAATTCAATTACATTGTTTCAATTGTGCCTTTGTACCTATCCTTAAACAGCAGGGTTTGGCAAGGGTACAAGAAGTTTATAGCTGAGTAGATTCAAAGGGACTACTGTGACCATCTTTGCAGAGGAACGGTCTGTATTTATTAATGCCATGTTGTGGAGCTGGGTTTAGAGCAGAGAAACCAGGGCAGTTCTCCAGGATCCTGAGCAGTTGGGGTCAGCAGGCCAAGTTAGACCACAATGGGAATTATCCAACATAGAAACAGCTTCTGCTTGAGGCAATTATGCACCTAATGCAGTTATTTCTACATTGCAAGTCAGTTATGAGCTTCAGATGTCTATCAGCATAATTGTGTCAGATAAGGATGTAGAGGTGTTCAATCCCTGATCGACAGAATTGCAATGCCGGAAGCACCACCTGCTTCAGCCACAGGTTTTGCTGGCTAAAGTATCCTTCTCCAGGTATACTTTGTTTTATCCAGAGGAAGACAATCTTATTTTATCAGCGCAGGGTAGAATACTGTTGATTCAACATAGCTGGAATGCTTTAATGATCGGTATAACAATTTTACTGACTTGACAAAGCGTTCCTGCGGTTGATGTGTATCAATAAGACAAAGTGATACTTCACGTTGACTTCACCTGAGTAAATTACATCAATACAGTTAACAGAATAAAAGGTGCATTTCATAGGATTTCTATGTTTTATTGGAAGAATTGTCTCGTGAATGTGCTGATTCCTTCTACAAAGTCTGACTTTAGAGTCACTAGCCTAGAGACGGATCTCTTACATAGATGTATTAATCCCAGAATTTTTGTTTAATGCCATGACAAAATTAAGATGCCAGTCCTGTATTCATGGATGGTGCACTATAAAATTTTACAGTGATAGAAACAACTACAGAAATAGGATGGAAATTAATGCTTTATTTAATTTATCTTTGGTATACATTAGTTTCGAAAGCAAAGCTAGAAAAGCCTTTTATTTCATCCTCATGACCTGCTACTGAAGGATTGATCCCTATATTATATTTTTGCAGTCCTTTGTACGTTTTAGTTTTAAATGCCATGGTGAAAGATCACAGTCTGAGAGATTTCTCAGAATATGAAATACTCCCTCAGGTCAGTTTAAAAAAAAATAATAAATTCCTCTCTATGTGTGACCTCCTCCCCAAACACTTTCTCTCACTCTTTCTGTCTTCCAGTGGGACACTGAATGCTGCCAAATTTCACTGAAGTCAACGGGCTATTACATGCCTTCTTAAACTTGCCAGAATCAGCCCTCTGATATTTAAAGACTGCATTTTGTAGAGTAGATTTAGGTATTAAAAAAAAAGGCAGATTTGGTTCATTGATGGTTCCAGCAATTTGAGAAAGAAACATTTCAGGCAGAAAAAATCTTTTTGTTTGACCTGTCGCATCACCTTTCATTTCCAGCCCTCTTAACCCTTAAACTCTTTTGAACTAAATTTTGGCAAGAAACATCTTGTGGAACTGAAAAGCTAGAACATATTGTTTTAATGCTGAAAAGGAGCATTCAAAAAAAATTTTGCTTTTTTTAGAGTTTTTTAGGTTGGGTGAGGTTAGCTTTTAGCAGAAATGGGTAAGTAACTTTGGAAATGTTCTGATCAACCTGAATCTGCACATTTCAGACAAAAATATTGCCTGCCACTTTTGTAGGTATCTTTTAAGGCTCAAATCCCTTAATAAGGTTATAAACTTGGAGGAATTGATATTAAATTTTGAATATAAGCCAGTGCTTTGGAACACTAGCCGTGCTATATTCAGAAATACAGGCTGCCAGAGACAGATCCAACAAGATTAATGTTTTTAGTTCCACCTTTTCTCACTATCTATCTATTCATTCAAAGCCCCAGGATCAATGTTTTTGGTTTTACCTGCTCTCACTATCTATTAATTCAAAGCTCTTCCTCCCCAAAACCTGTGTATCCACCTAAAAACTTTTATATCCACCTATTGTTTTCTGTAGCAGAGACAGTGGGAGGTGAAGCAATACAGTCTTTGTTTGAGGTATGAAATAGTTAACACTCTAAAGCCAAGATCGTCATTTGAATCCCAATATACCTCCCATTTAATCCATCTGCTGAAGAGGGATGCAATATTGTCAGTCATCAGGCAGGAGGATTTTAGCTATGCCCATAAAAATACTTACACAAGTTCCCTTAGCTAAATGTTAATTAAAACACAGGCTTTGCAAGAAGTGGCCTGGGAACTCCAGTGGTTTCTCTGGCTTTGCTCTGTCAGGAAAATGGCTCTCCCTAAATGAAATACTTAGAAAAGATTGTTGTGCCTTCCAGCCACAGGATAGTTGGTCACTAGATCTGATCACCATCGTTCCTGTGCCATGGAGAACTCGTCTGATTTATCTTCCTTCTGATTCATCTTCCTTCTGATTCAGGTTCCTCACACACACAACTGCTCTGCTAGTACCAGCCACTCACCCCAGAGTACTCACCATGAGGCTTAATTAAGAGGAACGTGTAAAGTCTTCTTCAAATCCTTGGGTGAACAGTAGATATAACAATTGAGTTTATATGCACCAAAAATACCGTTTTAGATAACTCCTTCTCAGGGATGTTCCTAAGTGAAAATAATTGTTCATAATTGTTTTTCCTCAGCTGACAGAAACTGAAACCAACAAAACTATTACACACACCCTCTATAAACCAGCAAATAAGCAAATAACCTCGAGTGTTTGGTGCCAGAAAGCATGCAGCAATCAAAATATGAGTTTTTATTTCTCAAAAACCTTTTAAATCTGAAAGATTTACCTGGAAGCTTTCAAGAAATATGGTTGGTTTTGTTTTGTTTTTTTTTTTTTCCTGAATTTTCATGAATTTTTATTTCCTCTATTTATTACTGCAAGAATCCAGAAAGAAGCAAATCTCCTTATAAGTTTCCATAATGGGTTTAATTTGTTTTCATTTAGTGAGTTAACAAGGTGATTTCGAACAGAATGCTTTCAGGATATGTGTGTAATAGCTGGCAGTTTTCCTCTTTTATGCTCTCACATATAGACAGTGCTATAGAAGCCATAATGTATACAGTACAAAAGTAACACTATGAAAACAGCCTGTAAGTCCCAGAACTTATGGTATTTCCTTGTCCCTCGGTTATTTTAAAAACAAATTATTTTTTTCAATCTTCTAGCATCTGAAAGCCAGATTTAGAAAAGTGTATCCTACCTTATTAAATGTACACAGTTAATTATCCCATGCAGAATTTACATAACAGAGTAGTGTCACCACAGCAGATCAAGCCAAATTAGCAAAAAGGAACAGTAGCAAACCTTCTGGCTTAATAAGTTGTACTCACAACAATAACAAGTGCTAAGACTTCCCCCCCCACTCACCCCCATGTATATAATTGACCATAACTTTGCATGGTTAATTATTTGAACATTTAATCTCAACATGAAAAAATACAGAATACATTACCACTTTCTTTTGTCAACAGCTTTTATAATTAATTTTAAAGGATTAAAATAACTGATCATAGCTTATATTGCCATAGAGCTGTTGACACGAACTATGAAATTATAAGTTAGAGTCACTTAAGTCCCTACGTATGTGACTCCTTTCTACAATTCTTTGTATGTTCTGATAACTCATACGTCTTTTTCCACGGAGAAAAGAAAAATCCGTCTCCTGTTTTTAGCTAATTTAACACTTGCAGTTCTTAGTTTCAGATCCCTGTAGAGTTTAAGCAGAATGTGTATCCTGGGAGATGAATTGTCTGCCTTAGGTTTAGGAGGCTGAGAGCTGAAATCTTAAAGGGTTTTCTTTATTAAATGTTCCGTGTGTCTGTTTTCTTCTCACTGTAATATGGATGGCTACATTCGCACCACGTAATTATCTTTATTGCCTATAAACAGGCTGTATCTGACTTGAACATTTCAGCTTTTTCTTTTTTTCTTTTTTTTTTTTTTTTTTTGTGTCTGGCAAAGGAGAAAAACCTATAGTAAATCGAGTCTGATTTCCATGAAGTTCTGTGAACATTTAAAGCTTCGTATGTGTTTTGTTTGAACTCTATAATCCTGGAATAAAATGCTTAATTAACCTCTTTTTGGAACATCCGTAATATGTTTCCATTAAATTCATGAGGCTGTGTGGGCACCAACTGCTGGCTAATTTGCAAGAAAATGTTTGCTTCCACCTCCCAAAACACTCTGTGTAACCTAGTGGATGATCATAGATGTAGATGATGTCACTGTTAGTATTGTTATTGGTGTTTGCATATTAAAAAAATATTTTTTCTTTCTTAGTATTTGTTCAGCACAAGGAGACAAAAACTCTCCTTTACTGTTTGATTATTTTTTTTTTTGTGTGTGTGTCTGTGTGCAATGCAATGGTTAACAACAGACAGCACTTCTGCTGTTACCAGACTGGAGGTTTCTTCTGCATTAAACCCCTTAATGGCTATCCTTGCTGTGCCTTGGTGGCTAGCACACAGCCAGAAGCACTTGGAAAAGCTTCCTTACAAGCCACCTGCCCCAAGACATGCTCAAACCACCTTCTCCAATGTGCTCCCCCAAGCCTTGGTTCTTGCTTTTTCCCAGAGGTAAGAGACATCATGTTCAATCGTGAAAGGAGCCACAAGAAAAATGCCGTCTCTTTTTTCTGTGTTAAGAGAGTAAGGATTTACCTAGGAGGTATTTATAGAGGAAAATGTGTACTTATTTATGGTGAGGGGTCTAGAGAATCATACCAGGAGAGGCTGAGGGAACTGGGCATGTTTAGTTAGGAGAAGAGGAGGCTGAGGGGGGACCTCATTGCCCTCTACAACTCCCTGAAAGGAGGGTGTAGAGAGATGGGTGTTGGCGTCTTCTCCCAAGGGAATAATGACAGGAACAGAGAAAATGGTCTGAAGTTGGGGCAGGGGAGGTTTAGATTAGATATTGGGAAGAATTACTTACCTGAGAGAGTGGTCAGGCACTGGAACAGCCTGCCCAGGGAGGTGATGGAGTCACCATCCCTGGAGGTATCTAAGAAACATATAGACATGGCAATTCAGGGCATACTTTATTGCCTGAGATTGGTGGGTTGGGTTTTTGTGGTTTTTTGTTGTGTTTTTTTTTTTTGTCTATGGTTGGACTCGATGATCTCAAAGGTCCCTTCCAACCATGAAGATTCTGTGATTCTGTGGTTATTTAGAAATTGCGAGTGATCAAGAAAGGCAAAGATTAAATATAAAAAGAGGGCAACAGATGCTGTGAAGAAGCTCTGGGTGTAGGTTGAGCTGTGTTAACTGGATACAGGGAAAACAGGAAAAGGAGTGATTGATGTGGGATGGCTAAGGAGAGGTTTCATAAAGTGGTGACTGGTTTCCAATTGAAAACCAAGACTAGCCATGTTTGGGCCCTTTTGTGGAATTTGTTGCTGCAAGGTTTCCCCTCCACCAGGAAGTCATAAACGCATAAAACTCCAAATCTTAGTGATTAACTCCGCTTGTTGAATGGGAGGGGAGATGGGTAGAGTGGAAAAGAATAAAAAAATCAGTGCACAAACTTGGAAAAAACAGTTAGGAGAATGATAGAAATGGTAAGAAATTGTAATTCAAGTGATACCAAAAATCAAAAATCATGTCCCAGCTTTTTCAGTTTTCCCCTCCTCCCTGAATCTCTGCTCTGTACTGCTCTGGGAAGGTCTTCCCTTATCTTTTGGATAAGATTTAAAACTGAGAAACCAAGCTTTTTGGCACTCTGCTGCAAGAAAAGGTCTTTGTGTTATGGCCAATTTCCAAAATACCTAACATTTCCACTGTTATTTTTATTGGCTCCAGGTTATTGGCCAGCATTTGCAGAGGAAGATGAAGACACAACAGTTGTGTGCATCCTTTCACCTCTCCACGAGAGAGAGGATACGTTGCTAAGGATTAAGACTAGCTGTAACAGGGTACAAGGGCACCATCTGGTTTCTGGCAAATTGGCAGCTATACCCAGTACAAGTTTCTCATGTTCTTACAGGGCAAAGTTTAAAATGGCTGCATGTGAAGGTAAATCTTGGCAGCACACGCCTCAGGGACGGTCTGAGCAGTGGGGAACCTTTTGTGAATTACACTAACTTTAACGTCTCCTTTTAGAGATAAGATTGTAGGCAATCTGTTACTCCAGAGATACTGTTGTCTGTTTATTCTCTCACATGTATCAACCCCTGTGGAATAGGGATAACCTGTTTTGTTGATAATATGCTACTAAAACGTCATAAAAACAGGCACAAATACTCCTGCAATACCAAATTGTGGTGTGACAGCCACAGATGAAGCAGCCGACCACGGCTCAGTGGTCATCAGTGTATTTCTTGTATTTCTTACAACTTGCTTCAAGCAGGTGAAAGGGAAAGTAGAACTAAAAGAGACTGTTATGCCAGTGTCTTTTGAGACATTTCGTTAAGGGCAATATTGAATGCACTATGGATATCTTTCAATCCCAGAAGGCTCCAGCTTTACTTTGTATGACTCGCATCCCCTGGCATTCAGTGCACTGTCTTTCTCAGACTTTCTGCCATTATCAGGAAGCTGTTTCACCCAAAATTTCCCCAGCTTGCTAGACACCTGTCAACAGCAATTTTTATATATATATATATATATAATTTTTTTGTGTGTGTATTTGATTCCTTACAACCACATGGAACTTCCCTGTCTTTTCCTGCTGTGGTGGGGAGAACTGCTGCAGCCCTGGCACTGGGTTTGGACCTGAAATACTGTGTTACACGGCATTTGCAAAGCTATGTTGCCTCCCTTGCCCACGCCTGCGAGCTGCCAGAAGAAATATCCTGATAATACTTGAGAAAGGCTTAGTCTGGGACCAGCTGCAGATTGTCACTTGCTGGTTCTGAGTACAAGGCAAAACAGGAGAGGATTATGCAGCTGAATGAGCAGCAGTGATAAGGGAAATTCAGGATGAAAAATGCCTTATTCCTGGAAAACCACGTAACATCTGAGGCTGCAGTCAGACCATTGGTATGAGAATCTCACTGAGCGGAGAGAAACAAGTGACAATGACTATCTGAAAGCTGTCTGCTGCCCCTAACCGCTAATGCACTCTTCCATGTCAATTTGGCACAGAAAAATCTTTAGATAGAGTGCTCTGCATGAATATATACCGGTGTGAAAAAAGATAGTAACATGGGTGTCTATGCCTTCAGTCTGAACCGGAGCAACAGACACAGAGCTTATTCGTGCACACTGCTGAAGGCTAGTCCAAAAAAGCAGGGGAATGTAGGGACTCTCTGCAACTTGATTTTGCGTTTCTTTTTGAAGAAAAATGAACTCGCCATCAACAGAAGATGGATGAGGTGAGCCTTTCACCGAGGACACCCCTCACCCTGCCTACTGCTTGCTCATAAAGCCTCAGCTGAAGGATCCGACCATAGGAATGAGCTCTTCAACCATCCGCTGAGCATCTGCAGGATGGTGTTTGAGTGTGTGTTTCAGCACCTCGAGGCTCGTAGCATACACTTAATATTGGGCTTGAGAGACAGCGTGCTAGTACCTTTCCTGCATTGGGGTTGACAGCTGTGTCTATAAAAATGCCCAGACAACCAAAACAGTGAAGTGATTTAGTCATCCAGGGACACAGTCAACAACAGGCAAGGGACAATACATGCAGAGGCCTTGACCAGCCCTTTAGAAAAACATATGGACCCCAGAACATCAAGTAAACTGTCTGAATCCTGTTCACCTTGGAAAACTCTTGAGAGATTTCTTAGCTCTCTTTCCTTTCCTTGTGAGCTTTGGCCAGCAATTGTGTTTGGACAGGATGGCTCAGAGGCTTCTGAATAAATAAGGGGATATTTACTTCTTTCCCTCTCTCTTTTACTTGGAGATATCTATCATTATCTGTTCAAGGTTCTGTTGTATTGCAAAGAATCAAGGTGGGTTTTGATGTTCCTGGTTTGCATATAGTGGTTAAAACATGGGAAAATTCATCAAATGAATATCACGTAAAAAAGAAAAGAAAGCTGGCAGAAAATCTATACAAGTGAAGTACCAAACCATACAGATTCAGCCAGGAATTTAGGACTTAGTTGTGAGAAAAGTGCAATGCAGGAGGGACGTTAAAATTCAGTAACTGGGAAATTGCAGTAAGTGTCACATGAAACGTAGGCTACTATTATTTTGATGTGAAAGAATATCTGATTTAGAGAGCGCATTGGTGTTATTCTTAGGTCTTATATGTGATGCATTTGATCTAAAGCCTGCGTTACTGGTGTCATAACTGTCCAGTCTGCATGGGAGATAGGCTAGCTGGGAGCAGAGAGAGCTGATATTTCTGGTCTAAAAGGCACTTGTATTCACTTCATTATGGCCAAATCCTTGGTAGTTAGCAAACAAACCCTGGCTCTGAGGCACTTGATGGTACTTTCATTGCTGCAATCCTTAAACTACATTGCAGCTACGCAGAAAGCAATCACTGTGCTCTGGTAAGCCTTATTTTTTAGGATCTATTTTACCTTTGTCTATCCTCCAAATGCAAGCAATTGAGACCATCCTTGCAGCCTGGTTTTGTATCACTGTTGAGCACCAAACATTTTGGTCATGGAGGTAGTTGTGCGAGAGACTTGGGGAGGGTCCCAGAGACCACCACTCTAAAACTTTGTTGGAGTATATGGTGGTGACAACTGATGTCCCCCCAGGGAGCTCAGAAAGGAGGCTGAGGGATCTAGCTCCGGCAGGCTATAAACCAGTGCCAACAGTCTTTGGAGTGTCCCGGTTGTCCAAAGCAAAGACCTTAGGAGCCATAAGCAAACTCCAAAATACAGTACTTGAAAGCACACCAGCTTTAGCCTGAATTCCCCCAAGGATGACTTTCTGCTAACCTGTCTTTGTAAGGCTTTTGAAATGGAAGTGCTTTGCCTCTTATGATACAAACCATACTTTTGTCCAAGTTTTCAGTTAGACTTACTCACATGCAAGTTGTGTGTGATAAAACAAAAGAGAGAGCCTGTTTCATCTTGTCCAACTTCCTTGTACACATATATATATATTTATCTATTTATTTTAAAAGATCATGCTGAATGAGAAGGTACGCATTTCAGTTTTCTGCTGAATCAGTCCTTCTGTCACCCTTGCAAGACTTACTTTGCAGCCCACATTTATCTTTCCCAGTGTGGTATTCCACAGCACTGCCCATGTCTTGCCCACATGCTTGCTGGTGGCCCTCAAGGCACTCCTGTTTGTGCAGTCCGTAGCTGATGACACAAGGTATTCCTGTGGACAACAACAGCTTTGTAAGATGATCACTGTCTTTCCATGTTTTACGTTCCTTGCCCATTGGCTTCTGCTCACAAGTCCTCTGGCTTCACGGCTGCCAAAACAGAATAGATTCAGTTTTTGGTTGCTATCTCTTCCCATTCTCTAGTTCAAATAGAATTAGTTTTGGAAGGATTTCTTGAGCACCACTTATTGGTTTTACTCAAGTAAGCAGAATAGATAATCCATCAAATGCCAGACATAGATTGTGTTACTCTGATTCTCACAAACTCACGTTTCCCTATAGCTTATTTCTTTGAAAAGAAGCACAGCCATACTGCATGGCTACGTTTAATTATTTCCAAGAGGCTATTTCTTATTATTTCCTATGCTGCACGGAAGCTTTCACTCTCCTCACCTGGCTTGTGATTTAAAAGCACAGCATAAGCAAATTTTAACTTCTTGACTTGGATGCGAAAACTCTAAGACTCATGAAATGTCAAAGCTTGGTAGGATATGTTTTCAGAGATGTACACTATAGGCTGCAAAACAGTGAATGGCACAGGGAAGGTAAAACACATTTCAAAGTATCTTATCATATAAAAAAGAAATAAGAGAGCAAACTATGAAATGAAACAGAGGCAGAGAGCATGTGTTATAAGGAGGAGAAGTAGCCTGGGAAACACATTGTCAGAAAACCCTCTTTGGGGCTGGGTACAAAGCCTGGCTCGCTGGCTGGGTGCATGCCTTAGCCACCTTCTGGATGTGTATGGGGACAGACCCAGCTGCATGCACACCTCTCTTCTTTTTGGATGCAAAACTCCTGCTTTAGGGCATAAGTTTATGTATTAACTGTTAGAGTAAAGGGAGTTATACTGTCAGAGATCTCTTATATTTTCCTCAAAAGCAGTGTGTGTATGTTATTGCCAGAGTCTGCATTCTGGACGTAATGAGTCACTGGTCTGACCCAGAGCAGAAACTCCTTTGTACCGAAAATGTTGTATTTATGTATGATTTCATCATTATTCCCCTTGCTCACCCACAGATCCTGCCTTTGTTTTGACTGTGTCTGTTGAGGTATGCATACAGCCAGGCCTATCCTGATTTGTGGCTCCTCTCACCAGATAACAACATGAGGAATTTCAGGACCAAACAGATAACGAAAAGAGAGTAATATATATGCAGATGTTGAGCCAGTTCAAGACTCTTCTCAGAATAATCTCCAATCTTTAGTTGTGTCTTTCACAATCTAAGTTGGGTTCTGTCTGTCACAGAAAGTAGATAGCACCCGACAAGTCCTCTACTGCCCACTATAAACTTTTCAGGACCACAGGCTCAAATCGCTGGGGAGGATTGTCATGTCTCAGACAAATGCTTATGTTCTGGCTTAAAAGTTTATTCTGTGCTGCTTGCTTACTGCAAGCAAAAGGAAGAGTCTTTTGCCGATTGTCGTTTTCATTATTTTATTTAGTAAATGGCTCTAAAGTATTGCACGTGCCCCCAAATGTTGACACTCTCGCATTTCAGGTGACAGTTTGTTGTAAAATTATTTCAAAACTTTTTGTGGACATTGTGGTTTGTAAATACACGGTGCTGTGCCAATGCTGAATTAGGGCTTAGGGCATTAAGAGGCAAATGCCCATGTGTTTGATTAACCCCCTTTAAATTTTTGTTCGTTAGTTTATTTGTCCTTCTGGAAAGTGTTATTGTGTCAGAGCATCCAGTGTGTATTTGTGCTGAAGGTGTGTGGAGGGCAAACAGTTTACCCAAGGATTCAAAAGTAAACCGTGGCCAAAGCTCGAGAGCGTTTTGTACAGGTGGAGGGATGAAATGAGGAAAACAAAGGAAAGCTAACAAACAAAAGACATAACCATAATAAAAGCACAGATATGTAATGAAAGAGAATTTGATAAAGAGATTTTTTGAATTGTTTTAAAAAAGACTATGGCAGTTTCAAAGAATAATACAGATAGTTTATTCAAGGGATTTGATATTTTAATGGTGATTAGGCTGGTAGAAGCAGATTTGGATAAATTGGTGGATATTTGAGTTTAACACTTTGCTGAATTTTGAATGGTATTTGCCCAAAGCTGTTGTTTATTCCTAAAATAGTAGATGTGTACAGAATTTGAAAAAGCAAATAGGAGAAGACAAGGTCCATGCCCTGAAGAGTTTATGGTCTCGGGGTCTGCAGAGTACAGAGAACACAGCACAGAACTAGACAGCTCTCAACATCTCCAGCACTATTAGCTAGCACACCATGGTGCTATCTTTAAATAGATTTATTCATAGGATAAGGCCTGAATTAGAGTACCAAGGCAGACACTGTCATGATTTTATTTTTTAAAACAACAACAACAACCCAAACCACAAAAGCTACAGAATTACCAGCTACAGCTGCCAAAACCCACTGGCAAAATAAGGTTAATCCGTGAGTTCAAAGAGTGGCAGGTTGAATTTCAGGAAAAACAAGCCCTCCTGTGTTCTTTGGCAAAAAAAACCCTGCAATGATGTTCAGAATAAACATTCCCAGCAATGCTAAGTGCACGTTCCCTACCCGTGCTAAGTCAGTGGAGCTGCCAGGCAGCATGTACGGATTCAGCTGAGCATGGAAAATGGACACTGTCATGGTGATGGCTCGGTGTCTGAAAAAAGAACTTTTTCCATTTAAAAGTTAGCCTTTTCATATTGATTTCAGCAGATCTAAGGAATAAATCAGATGGGTTTAGTTGAGGGGAATGAACGACTCGAATATATTCTGTTGCTAAGTTTCAGCCAAGACACCTTGTTACCTTATGTCATCTCTTACATCCATGCAGAGAGTGCACAGGGCATGTAAAACACTCATAGAGGGTAACAACAGCTTTTTATGCTTGTTTTACACCTTTTTAAAATATCTGGACAAAGACAAGGTAACAAAGAACAAGGTTCAAACTCAACGGGCTGAATTTTTTCACCGATTCCTGATAACTCATCTTTGAAAATATAGCCAGGGGACTTAGAGAAGATAATAGCCACTGTTTCTGAAAATGCACACAACTCTGGTTTACTGCAGAAAAAGAGAAAGTACTGAGTGGCAATTAATGAATCTGAAGAAAGGGGAGTTTGTAGCTTATACTCACACATGCACCAGCAGTGTGTGGAGTCCAGGATGTGATTTTATTTCTCAGTGTTCTAAAGCATAATGATACAAAGACAGTGTTTTGCATATCTGAAAGTTTAAACTCAGGTTCTCTCACAACCTCTGTAGAATACAGTCTACCCATGTGTAACCTTAGCTGCTTGACAGAGCGATAGGTGTGCTGGGAAGCTTTGATGATATTGAAGTTTGTCAGTGGCTGTGCTTCAGAGGAGCTGCCTGGCCCCTGTTGCCTGATGTGCCCAGAGACCATCGGGCACAGAAGGTGGAGGAAATGGGGTGGCTCAGGGAGTCAGCTCGCTGATTTTCAAGCTGTCTTTGGCACGCGTTAAAGCAGCCTGGGGACTGTTTTAAACAACTCCAGTTGGGAATAAGCCAAACACAGTAGTATTCTGGCCAAGTCCCGGCACTCTCCTTTCTCCAGGGCCAGACAGGATTGATGGTATATTAGCAGGGTTCATTGACTGCGTGCCAGTGAGGGATGTTATAATGCCAAGAGAAATCTCAGCTAGTGAGATCTGAAGAGCTTCCAGGCTTTAGGCACTGCTATATGAAGTTTATCTGAAAAACAAGTCCTGAAAGTGTGAGGTTCTGGGTATCATGTTAAAAATGAGAAAGAGACAGCAGAAGCAAAAGAGAGCAAAGGGGAAGGACTTGGAAAGTTCAGTAATAATAAGCAATGCCACTTGGAAAAAATATTTCCTGAATGAACTATGAGAGCTTGTAAGAGCTATGAAGTCATTTTGGAATGGCATTAGCTTGGAAAGAAGACCAGTAAGGTCATCCAGCAGCCATCCAGGGGACAGAAGATAACAAGATAGCATAGCCAAGCCTACTCAGGTTCTGCAGGTCCCCATAATCTATTTACTGCTCTCTGGTGTAGTGTTTAAAACTAGTTCCTCTCCCTGCTCAAACCAGAACATGTGAAGCCAGAAAAGTAAATTCCTTGGAGATCTCAGTATTTAACAATATCTTGGCAGGATGGAGAAATGGATGTCCTGTTACAGTGTTCAAGTTCCATCATAAAGCTGCAGGATTTTGCAGTATACTCACTCCTAGAGATCCCAGTTCCCTTGCTAACTCCCTTCCTTACTCTATTTATTGGAGAGCTATGTCACCTTGCTCCTGAACCGATAAATATCTGACTAACACCCACTCTAAAGATATTGGTAATCAGTTTATTTGTATTAGGATTGTATTTTGCTTAAATAGATTTAAAGAGAAAGAAGAGTAAAAGATATTTTGTATAACTAGCAATCATGTCCCATATCTACCTTTATCTTGTTAAGAAATAAACTATTTTACTCCCTTCTCATAAAATAGGTTCTCTGTTCTCTGTCTTGCTTTTCTTTGCACCTGTGCCTATGTTTATGGAAATATAAGATTTCAGCAATTAAACCTACTATTATCTACCTCTGCAGGCACTTCTGGACCCATGGATTAATAGTATCTGAGCCCTTATAGCCTTACAGTTATTGCCTGTTATGTAGTTTAAATAATATATGTACAGAGGGGCTCAAAACCACAAATATAGACTGCACACGTCCATGTGTCAATGGGCAGATCCTCTTCTACGACCTAGACAAATTTCAAACCTGAAAGAGCATCACATTTTTCACATATGCTGAGGCTTTGCAGGTGTCTGACAACGTATTGAAGTTCTGGCTAAGCTGCCAAACAGGTAAAAGTTTATCTACTCTTACTGAACAGAGACCAACTGAAAAGTTGGTGCGCACACAACAAATGTGGTGTTTTCCAGAGGCACTTCACTTACTCCACAGGTTTTAGCAAAGTTAGGTTGCCACATCCAAGAAGTGCAGGAGAAATTTTTGCCTGTGTGTGCAGTTCAGTAGCACAGGTGCTGTAAATCTCAGTCATCCTTGAAGCATCAAATTCACCAAACATTACCATCACCTCTCTGAATGCAAATACAGCATCGATAGACACCATCAAGGAACATGCCCACATGGATATATAAACTTTCCACTGAAGCCAGTGTTTGTCTGCACAAAGAAATGGTTCAAGACTAAGAAGTTTTCCTAAAGCATAAATTTTTCAAAGCAGTTTATTGCCTAGATGTTTTTGCCACCTCAACTAGTTCTTATAGTTTTCTTCAGTTTCTTCATAATTGCTGTGGCAGATCTCATTACTTGAACTTTTTTTCTGTAGTTTAGTACCTTTCTTATCACAGTCATCATCACTACCATGGTTATCATTACTGTTGTTATTATTATTTCAAAAGGCTGTTCCTTACCTCTTACCAATCTTTAATTAATTGCTACAGAGAGATTGTACCTACGTGAGCGGATGCTCCAACTCTTCCTGGCAATGCCAGCGCTGAACAGAGGGTGGATGTTTTAAAAATCTGCAGCGTGAAAAAGTAAGGGCTTTGAATCACGTTGGCATGTTACATCATCTGAAGGGCTTCTTCAAGGAACAGATTTTTAAGAACTATTAATTGGTAATTAACATTGGCAACTGCCATTAGAGGTAAATAATTCCATTTAATTCTGGATGAGAGCTGTCCTTCTGGTGAAGTGAAGACCATTATTACCATTGGTATTATTTCATATACTTTTGGCCATTAATGGACCTCTTGTCCTAACACCAGGAAACATTTCAAATAGATGTCCCCTGCTTTTCCACATTCTCTTTTAATTATCACTTTCTTCCTCCCTGTACCCAGTGGGAGTTAAACTGGAGCCTGGTTCAGCCCCAGAGGATTTAGTAGCTTTGTGATATCTTACTGAATTGTTTCTGGATGCTTGGTGCAAATTGAAACCTGTGCCTCTGGGAAAAGAGATCTCTGAGAGGCCATCGTGCTCCTTGGGTAATGCAGGAAGCCAAACCTCAACTTTCTTTATATCAGAGGATTGTTCTCACACTTTTGAGGTTTCATTTTCAAGTTCCACGCTCCACTTTTTCACTTTTTTTGTGTATTGTTTGTCATTGGTTGGGGCTGACTTTAAGCTGGCAGCCAGATCTTGAATTAGGCTGCATGGCTAACTGATTCTGTATTTTTTATTAGACATGCCCCTAATAGTTTTGCACTGTTTAAGTTTAAACCCTTTAGTTTAAGCCCTGAAGAAATCATCATACCATATAAGATACCCTCTCGTATGACTCTCCTGTCCATTTCCCCTTGTCAACATGTCACTAACAGAGTGTTTCATTAGTACCTCCCACAAAGGTGTTCAGTCGTGTTTTAAAACTCCCAGACACAAAAAATCAACTTCTTAATTGCTTGCTCTTACAGTTACTCGATCTCCCAAAGTTCCCCTTTGAGTCAATGTAGATTTAAGTTCCTTGCACTGGTGTTTTGCAATTCTCCAATATTTTAAACTTGTGCAAGAGCACATAGAGTCTTCTCTTTGCATTCTTTTGGTAGGTGTTGCTCCTAACAGAACTGGTCAGGAATTCTTAGTAATCAGGTGGGTACCATTGTCCTTAAAAGCCCATGCACTTTCTCCATTGACTCGACCTGTACCTGACAGGGAATTCACTATTAATGTTACTGTGGGACTTTGTGGCACAGCAGAAATGTGCCCTTTCAACACATGAATGGTATGTGACAAGGTGATGCTTAGAATCTTTTAATACATACCAGTTCTATGGCTTTCCTAATTTTTAGCCCTTAACCAGAACTGTTCTTACACATAGATGTCCAGGTCAGACAGGTTTCTCTGGCTCCCTGGAAAATATGAACAACTGGCAGCAAAATAGCTACTGCTCTGTCTTCCTAGAAATTCTGGTTGAAGGAGACCTCTGGAGGTCATTGGTTGAACTTTCCACCCAGACTGGATCTATCACCAACACTAGATCAAGTCAGCCATGATTTTAGGCAAGTCTAGAAAATCTCCAGGGGTTGGGAATCCATATCCACCCTGAGTGACTATTATTTTCCCCCCATATCTTTTTAAAAAGCTGTAGATTATCGAATCTCTTCTTAAGAGAAAATGGCCTCGAGTTGCACTGGGGGAGGTTTAGATTGGTTATTAGGAAAAAATTTTACACTGAAAGAATTAGTAAGCCTTGGAATGGGCTGCCTAGGGAAGTGGTTGAGTCACCAACCCTGGTGCTATTCAAAAGACAGATAGACACAGTGCTTAGAGATATGGTTTAGTGGTGGTTTTGTCAGTGCTAGGTTGATGGTTGGACTAGATGACCTGAAAGGTCCCTTCCAACCTAGGCGATTCTATGAATCTATAAATCTCTCTTTTGCCTGCTCTCTGTCACAAGCCCAGCTCTCTCAGACTCTCTTCAGAAGTCACTTGCCCTGGCCAGTAATAATCTTGGCAGCTCCCTGCATCATGCCCTCCAATTTCTCCCCTTGAATTAAGGAGGTCTGAAACTAGACCACTGGGGCTAAGTAAAGGAAAATATTAATTGTTTTTAATTTGGTGTCCTAATAAGGCTCATTTTTTCCTGATAATCTCAGTTCCCTTACAGACACTCTTCATTTGCTCCTGCATAGCATTCAACAAAGTCATCAGTCTTCAGATTCAAGGATCTTCATAACTAATCACCTGTTCACCATCTTTTATTTACCAGCTAGAAACATCCACCCTCAGCAGTTACATGCTGCACTTTCAAAAAGACACCTTTGCACTTTTCATCTGGTGTTTTTCATGAGTGGAAAGAGCTTCTTTCAAACCTCTGTGAAATTGTATAATGTATATTTTTATGCATATGCCCCCATCTATAAAGATATAAATGTATTTAATATAATAGGAATCTCAGATAGATTGCACAAATAGCTCCTAAAATTTCTGTGATGCCTGTTGAGGATGTTGGATTGGAAGTGTTGCGTAGTTCTGGGTCTTACTCCTCTGTAGCTCCTCAGTCTGTCCATATCTCAGTTTGGTTTCTTGTTTCATCCTGTGACGATAAGCACTGTAGTCAGAAGCTGATTTTCTTTTCTGTGTATATTTAGACACTGACTAATAGAATTTAACCTGCTGGTTGAGCAGGTGTCCAGTCATTATCATCATAATAATGATAATGATAATAATAAACCTAAACAAGGCTAATTTTAGCAGACACCTGAGCTCAGCTTTCTGAAAATTAATCATTCCAAATTCTAAATATCTAGCTTACAGTCTGTCTGTTTTTCCTTTGCCATATGTAAAACAGGGATAAAGTACTTATCTA
This sequence comes from Bartramia longicauda, assembly GCA_028566575.1. Classification (NCBI taxonomy): domain Eukaryota; kingdom Metazoa; phylum Chordata; class Aves; order Charadriiformes; family Scolopacidae; genus Bartramia; species Bartramia longicauda. The sequence continues at coordinate 2,929 of JAOXNH010029456.1, read as the reverse complement.
CTTCCCTGGAGAGTAAATATATTAATTAGTGCTTTTATATACCACAATGACAAGTTCTTATAACTAGGAATGCAAATGAGATAGCCCTTTTCACATCAAGATATGTAGGCTACTCCTTTCTTCTTTAGCACTAAGAGAGGAACTTGAACTGCTTCCAGCTCTTCCTGCAGCTGGGGTGGAGACACAAAAATTTACACCTTGCTTAGGGAAGATAAAAGAACAAAAAATCAACACAGAGGGTTCCAGGCAGAAAACTGCAGATTTTCTTTTAGATATCTGCAAACAAGCCAAACACAGAACATGTTGTGTTAGGTTTTCCTGCTCTATTCCCCGCAGAAATATCCCGTTTTTCCGTGCTGCAGCAGTGCCGGGCTGCAGCCCTGCAGCACGCCAGAGGCTGGGGCAGACACAAAGCCGGAATAGCAGTGTGCTGCAAGAGAGACACAACCACAGCAGCACTGAAAGGCTTGAGCCCACGTCTTACCTGGACTGCTTGTTTCTCCAGAAAAGCCAGATTCCCCGTCACAATATACAGAACGCTTTTGAAGCAAGCAAGTAGCCTAAAGGGGATAGAAGCATGCTAGAAATACGTTCCTTGAGCAGTCAAGAAAGCTAGAAGGGTGAGGATAACTGTTATTTAGTGGAGTTTGTAACAAATAGAAGATTAACTCTTTTTAAGTTCTCTTTACCCAGAGACTTCTTAATATTTTTTAGACTTAAACCATGTCTCCTAACACCTCTATAAAGTAAATAAGCATTAGAGATAAAGACAATACAAAAAAATTCTGCCTTGAGGAAGATTTTGATATTTCAGTATTTGTTCTCATCTTGAAATGTGAGCTGAAATAGAAAAAAAAAATATCTTTAGGAACAGAAAATTCCCCAAAATCACAATTTGTAAATGTGTGATTTCCTGCCACATTTCCTCAGCTGCTTCCAGAAGAAAAGGCTTGTGCAGTCAGAAAATTAGTCTGCTCATCCATCCATCTTTCCTTCCTCCTCCCCAAAGCAGTTTTGACTCTTTTGGCTAATACAGCCAAAGGTTTCAGAGACTTAAACTTCCTACAGGAGCTTAAATTCAGAATTACAGGAGGAATATAGACAAAAGTCCCAGTGAGAACATGAACTGCAGCAAGGACTCAGCAGTCATCTGTTTCTTTGGCATCCCCTGGTTAATCAGACACTGGTCCTCACTGGCCAGGCAACACCTGCCCGTTTCAAAAGCGATGGCATATTGCAACTTAGACATTAAATTAATGATAACAATGGAAGGTGAAAATGTGTATACTTGAGGAAATTATGGAGTGAGGATGGTTTTAAGGATTTTTTTAGGCAGTGGATTTAAGAAACAAATCTCTAGATAATGGCACTTTGTTCTGTGTCCCATAAACCACTTGTGTTCTATTGTCTTTTGCAGTCGGCAGAACTGAATTCATATTGAAAGGCAATAAATTGGCATTGCTGAATTAAAACATTAAATTTCTCTTTAACTGATCCAAAATATTTCACTGTGGCTGCATTTGCATTTCAATTTGGGTAGCCTGTTGACTCTGTCTTCCATGCAAGATTAACATAACAGCTATTCAAGGTATTGCCATGCTCCTCCATACGCAGTGCGTTGGAGGATGGTGCCGTGTGGCCTGAGACCATTTAGTTCTGTATCTGAGAGGTAACCCATCCAACCTGTCAGGTCTACAGCATCACAATGGGACCCAAATTAAAGGTAGTCAATTATATGGTAAGCAGTTTGAAGACTCATCAACTCAAAATTCTGGGCTTCGGTTCTGGGCTCCTCAATTCAAGAGGGACAGGGAACTACTGGAAAGAGTCCAGCGAAGGACAACAAAGATGATTCAAGGACTGGAGCATCTCCCTTATGAGGAAAGGTTGAGAGAGCTGGGACTCTTTAGCCTGGAGAAGAGAAGGCTGAGGGGAGACATTATCTATGTTTACAAGTACCTAAAGGATGGATTGAAGGAGGATGGAGCCAGACTCTTTTCAGTGGTTCCCAGTGACAGGATGAGGGGCAATGGACACAAGCTGGAACATAGGAAGTTCCGTTCAAATATGAATAAAAACTTCTTTCCGGTGAGGGTGACAGAGCCCTGGAACAGGCTGCCCAGGGAGGTTGTGGAGTCCCCTTCCCTGGAGATCTTCAAGACCCGCCTGGACGCAGTCCTGAGTAATGCGCTGTAGGCAATCCTGCTTTGGCAGGGGAGTTGGACTAGATGATATCTAGAAGGCCCCTTCCAAATCTGACAGTGCCATGATTCCGTGATAGCAGATGGTGAAAGGATATACGGTATCTAGGGGAAAAGCTCTTAAGGTCACATTGACGAAAAACAGGATTCAAGTGGTTTATTGACTTATTACTGACGTGTAATTAACTAGCAATCAGTGAACGGTACATTTAGTATTTACAAAATGTTAATACCTACAAATTTCTAAACACCCTTCTGTAGCTACTTCCAGAAGGTTCTGATTGCTTGCTCACTAACTAACACTTAAATGCAAACCCATCATGGGTCATGTGCACATACAGCATTTTTTGAGCAAGGGGAGGTTCTCCTACAGCTCACCTGTGCTGTAGGAGATGTGGGTGCTCTGGCTTCATGTGAACACATGGTGTTCCCAACAACCCATGGACCCACACACTGGTGAGAAAGCTCCCACAGGGTCATACATGCACACTGAGGTGTGAGTTTCTCATAGTCTACTAGCAGGAGTGCAGTGTCTGATGGGGAAGCTATTCTGTTTGGCCTACACAGAGATAATACAAGGTGATTTCTGGCAGTAAAAAACCCAGTTTTGACTCCAAAGTCCCTGTTAAAAAATTTTAGCTTCTTTTATACTTCTGGCTCCTCATTTGTTTTGAAAAAATCTCTCTGTAACTCCCAGGTTACTGTTTAATCTGACAGACTGTTTTTTT
>JAOXNH010029439.1:0-22562 GCA_028566575.1 Bartramia longicauda | reverse complement strand
TATATGTCACAATCAGTCTATTTCTTTTATCAAACTGACAGCAGATCCTTTTATTCTTTTATTTTCATTGTGTTTCCTAATATGTAGCAGCTCCCAAGACTGTGTCTGTTGGTATTTAACCTGTACGTAGTACGTAGTTGGTGTGTTGATGGGTTGTGTTTCTCTGATTTGACAGGATGTGCACATTTTTTAGTGTTTTAATCAAGGTGGCAATGCCACAACAGCGCTGATTTAGTAATGCAATAATCTTTGTGTTGTGAAGCTTGATAAGACCCTGAGGGGTACTATTGCCCCATTAAAGCAGATGCTCTACACAAGCAGGAAAACATCACCTCTTTGAAAACCTTACAGTCAGAGCCCAAAATTAGTTTACAGAATTTGCTGGACCTTGCGTATAAACCAAGCCTTCGGGTCGTTTTGCCAGTGTGGTTGTATCTGGATGCTGATGTATAGTTAACGTAGAAAAGAACTAATAAATTCTTTTTCAAACTGAGAGACACACGGGTAGGAATGATGCTGACACGCACAAACATTAGCAGAAGCTCTATCAGAGCACTCCTGTACTTTCAGTGCAAGGGGTTTATGTTTTCATGCCATTGTTTATTTCTACCTCTGCCTCTTTATTTTTAACCTTTCCAGGCTGTTTTTAGTGTGTTACTGTCTGTGCACGCACTTCTTCAGTCTGTCTGTTTTACTTGTCACTTAAGCCGAGAAGGGGTGGTGAAGTACAGCTTTGGAGACTAGACAGTGGCAACAGGTAGTGTGTTTGTGAGGGACAGCTAGCAAGAACATAATTCAAAACATTAAATTCTCATAGATTTTGCTTCCAATTCCTCTGTTAATTCAGTGTGAGATGGTTGTTTCAAATATTCTTTCCAGTGTTGTTGACAAATGTTGGTGCTTCGGAGGTTGAAGTCCAGAGTAAGAACTCCTGGATCCATCTGCTGTTTCTGAGCTGGCACCAACTTACTATTTGGCAGGTGGCAAGTCACGTAACCTCTCTGTACCTTCACTCTGTGGTCATAATTTACTGTGACATAACTGTGCCTTTGCCACCATACTTTTTCAGGTCCATTTCTTTGTAGATTTCAGTATTCAGAATAATGTATGGTACATGTGCCTGCATTTCTTAGTGTTTGGGTTCCATTTCACAGTCATTTTTACATAAAAACATACACAGATAATCTGTATGCTGAGTAAATACATTAAGAATATTCATCATTGACATAATCTCCTTGCAACCTAATTGATTTCAAAGGTGTTGCAAAACCGAATCCTTACTCGTTTAAGTTATACAGACTCTGCTTAGACTTTAAAAGATTATTAATGAGTTTTGTGGGCATGATCGTTGAAAAGTGTCTTGGTTCTGTATTCACATTACTTTACGCTGATCTTCCAGTGGAATATGTAAACATAATTTAATGCTCGTCAGGGTTTCCAGTAGGCACAGAGATTTCAGTGCCTGGATATAGCAAGCTGCTTGGAGCAGCATCGCTCAGATCCACTGTGATTTACTTACTTGGGTCTCGCTTCTTAAAAAGAAGCAGTAAGATAAAACCTCCTTTAACATTAGAATGTTGGCTATAAAATGTATTTGTAACTTTATTTCTTTCAAAACTGTACATACTTTCAGAGTATATTTACATTGTCTTTATTCTGTCAAATCCAGGGATTTCAGCTGAATTGCTGGGTGTCTGATGACCACTCTCTGTATGTAAAGTCTTAAGTGTGCTCTTTGGTGTTGAGCGTGCAATTGAAATTTTAGGGTCTAGTTGGTGTCAGATAATCTGTTTTATCTTGTGCTGTGTCAGATTTTGGACAGAGCTGCTCCGTAATAACCGGATGTAGGAGCTAATGTGCCAGGAGCATCTGGCTGCCTACCAACGGTCCCGGAAAACCGATACCTAATAATAACTAGTGCCTGAGCTCAGGTGATCAGTGTAACACGAATGATAATGATGCCAACCTCCACTCTTCTCTTTTTGCATACCCAGCAGAAAGTAACCACAGTTTATTTGCAGGTAGTTTCAAGCATTTCTGAGGAAACTCTGTTGTTTGCTGAAGAAGGCATTAAAGTGCAGGATGACGTGATTGAAGTGATGGTAATTCCATGTACTACACTGCAGTTTTTGAACTATATGTGTATCTGGAGTCACTACTAGTTAGCCCAGGATAAATCTCTGTCAAGAATATGCTTTCAGCTAGACTTCTAATATCTGTAGGCTGTAAGTTTTAACATTTTAACACCCCAACAATTCATACGAGAAATAAACCACAGGCTACTTTTTTACAGAAGTTAACACATTTTAAAATGATCATAACTGACTTGCACTTTTCGTATCTATGTAGTTGTTCACACTACTGCAGAAGTGAAAGCAACAGTCACCCAAATGTGAGATACATATCAAAGCTCTTCTAATTATTGTAGACAGCTAAACCACAATGTAAAGACATTATCCTGTGAACAGTTGGCCTCTTGTGTTTTGTTTCTTTGCTTGTGCAAAGCATCTTAGTTGGCAGTTCTGCAGGGTCTGAACTTGATCTTAATGAGAGGCAGTAACACTTTCTATGAAGGGCTCATATCAGTCATGACAACAAAATGTGCAGATGTTCTTTATAAAGAGCAGAGTAATTAAATTGTTTTCCTTGTATCAAGTACGAGGAAAAAAATGGCTGTACTTTAAGCCTTTTCAATACCCATGTTATCAATAGCTAAAGTCAGGGTTTTTTGGTATATGGGCTATTTAGCAGATGTGAGATGAGAGATATATCTCCCTAAAGATATTCTTGACGTGTTTGTGAACTATAAAGGAGAGTTTGTGGCATACCGGTCATCTATTACACCTGTATTAATTGCTCAGGAGAAATATTTTGCAGCTTAGGATTTAAAAAATTATGCTTGATGATCAGGAGAGGTCTGTTTCATGAGTAGATGGGCAAAGATCTATGTTATGTGGGATGTGGTGTAAAGAAACTGGATCCGAGGAGAGAATGCAATTAATCTCATTCCTCATAATCCAGTGACATGAGGGTATCCTTAGCAGAAGTGGCTGTGCTGTTGGGACTTTGCATGGAAGACTGGCTGTCAGGAACTGTCCTTGTGCTGAGCAGGAACAAGGTCTGGAATCAGCTAGCTGAAGGCTCTTAGAAGCCAGCAAACCCAGAAACTGAGGCTGCCATCCTGTATTTCTGAAAACCTAACAGGCAAACTGGTTGTCTTGTAAGCATGAAGTCAGCATGAATCAAAATACAGAGGTCCAATGAGGAAGATGGAGCATGGAGAAACCTTGGGAGTGTGTGGCAGTATATTCTCAGTATACAAGATTAATATGATTTTATTTCACAGTTTTATGGTTTTATTTGTTTTGCTTTGGTAGCAATCTGTTCAGTTAGTTATCTGCTTCATTTGGAGGTACTGGATTTGCAACTGATCTTGAATTGGCAACAGCACACAAGCCTTTTTCTCTCCCCTTGGTGCCATTCCACTGCCCATCTCCATGGCTTGGGAGTCCTTACAGTGCTTACCATCACTGGGGCATTTGTAGGCAGAGCTTAGATTCTTTCCATAGGTACTTTTCCTCCCTCCTTGCCAGTACGGTTTTGTAGAGAGCACCAGATAGTTTCCCTCTTGAAGAGGCTCTGTTCTTGAAACAAACCTCAACTGCTAGACTATCTGACATACTAAGATCTACATTCAGAGTCAGCTAAATGTTAGGAATTTGGGTTGGGCACATTGATAAATGATTTCGAAAAGCTACAATTTGACTTGAATTAATGGAGATACTCATATGAACAGATATTTATTGTACAAACAATTATAAATCTTAGAATGGCTGTTCTCAGAAAAAGTCTTTTTTAGTTTTATGAACATGCATTTTCTTTTATACACTGGAAAAGAGACTGCCACTGTTTACACCTTCTCTAGAGTTAAACCATTTGAATGATTTGCAATGCAGGAATTTAAATTCAACACTTCTCCCTATTTCAGAAGTTATGATTTGTGTGGTGGGACCATTAACATGCATTTTGGTGTTAAGAAGAAAAATGAAGTTACAATCTGTGGAACAATATCAGTATTTCGGTATTTTAGATTGAACTCTTTCTGAGAAGAAATCCAAGATTATGGAATTCACTGTGAAAGAAAAAAATAGTCTGAGCTGCTATGGAAGTGCATGTCTCACAGACTGACTCCAGAGTGTGTCGTTCGTGGGCAAGCTAGGAAGAAACAACTCAAAAACCATCAAGGATTTTTCTGGCTTCCATCAGAACTTTGCTAAATTGAGGTTGCTTCCATGGGATGTTTAGATTTTGAGAAGCTGGGAGAAAATCAAAAGTGTAGTTTTCTCCACAGATGTGAGAATTCATTTTTGAAGGAGAGGCTTTTTCTTTCCTTTCAATACTTAGCTCTTGGCATGTGTAGAGTAGTTTATCATAATTCCTCTCAGTGGCTGTGTTGGTAGCACTAGGGGAATTGCTTATTATGCGCCTGATATTCATCTTGCTGCTGCCTCTCCCTTATCTCTGCTTTGTCTTTTGTGTCTTTTCATAATCCTAAACTGGGAGCTCTTTGGGCAGATACTTTTATTTGTTTGCACAGTACCTTGCAAACTGGACTACCTGGTACTAATATGGGCTATCCACAGCCCGCCGTGTAGAAACAGAAATGCAGATGTGGCAGCCTGAGCTAGTTTTTCTTTGTGTTTGAGCAGAACTTGATTGCAGATACCTTCTTTAGGCTGGGGAGTAGCATCTTTTGTGCTGCTTCTGTGTGAGAAATACTTCAGTAGTATGTCACTTTAAAGTATTAGGTAACCATTTCACGATGTAATATCCAGGCAAACTGCAAAGACTCTGCATGAATCTAAGCTGCTTGGTTGAATTCCTCTATCTTTGACCTGGCAAATACAAAGCAATCTTTCTGGCCAGATAATTTAATAAGTAATGGTTTAGATAATGTAAATGTGTGTATTAGCAGCACTAAAATTTATATGCAGTTTCAGCTTTGGCACCACGTGGTTTTGCAAACTTATTATTACCGTGCTTCATAACAGCTATCACTAATGCTATATTCCAAAATAGAGTCCTAAGAGGAGAGGTAAGCCTTGCACGGGGGAAAGCTGCAATTATGTTTCATGGAAGATTTCAGTGTTTGAGAATTGGTACCAACTCGAGGGAGCTTCTGGTAATGTGACTTAAGGAGCTGCTGAACTATATTGATGTTCTGCTCCAAATGGTCCTTGTAATGAAGACTTGCCTGGTATCTGAAGATTAGACACAAAAAATAGGGTCATACCAGGCTTAGGATACGTCATGCCCTGAGAGGTAATTTTTGGATTTGGAGGAAGAATGGGCTAGATAATTACCCTAATTTCAGCTGAGGTAAAGGAACATATTTGGAGCTTAGCTTATTGCTTTGGTATCCTCTCTATTAGGCCACGTGAAGACAATTTCTGAGCCTTCCAACAGTATGTGTTTGTGTATATGCTTTGTGCTTGCTTCCATAACATATCAGGATAATGTTTTCTGTGCTTTTGTGGTGCAGATCTCATCTCGATTTAACAAGCTCCCCTGCTGATTCCTGTTGGTCCGGAAATCAGATAACAAGTTGGGTGAAAAACTGAATATCGTTACTTAAAATGAAAGGGTGGTAAAAGAAGAAGAAAATTCCTCATATTGTAAAAAATGTTATATTGTCTTTGGTTATGTGTAGCAGGTAGTCAAGTACTGTCTGAAAGAATTCACAATAAATTGTTCAGAACCTCATCATCTTCCTGCTTTTGTGATGAAACATCACAAAATGGGGTAAGTAATTAAAGGAATGGTTAGCCTCAGAATAACATTCTCATTTGCTTTTGTGGCCGTGGTTCAATCGACATAAGTTCTGTGGGTTTGTGCTTGCAATGTGCAAGCTTTGTGCTTCCTGACCATGAGGCTTTAACTATTCAATGTTAGAATACCCGAACAATTTTTCTATTAGCTGCATTTAGTCCTTTTAGTCGGAGGGAGGGAGGAATAACACTGTTGTTGTCCTGGTTTCAGCTGGGATAGAATTAATTTTCTTGCTTACTCTGCTGTGTTTTGTGTTTGGCATGAGAAGAATGTTGAGGAATGTTAATAACTATTGTTTTAGTTGTTGCTAGGTAATGTTTATATTAGTCAGGGACTTTTTCAGCTTCCCATAGAAGCTGAGAGGGAGCATAGACAGGACAAGCTGGCCCCAGGGATATTCCATACCGTAGACATCATGCTCAGTATATAACTGGGGGCTGGCCAGGGGACAGGGATCCGTGATCCCTGTTTGGGACAGGCTGGGCAACCAATTCAGTGTCCGTTTCTCCTTCTTCTTTCTACCCTACTGGGGGAGTGAGTGGCTGCATGTCCTAGTTGCTGGCTGGGGTTAAACCGAACCAGTCATTGAAGGAGTTACCTGGTTTCGTATCAATGTTGCTTGAGAAAACTTTAGTTCCACTTCCAATCTCTAGAGCTTTGGGGAAAGGAGTCTGAGCACTTTACCATCAGTGAAGGAAGAGTTGGTAGGTGGACTGTTACAGGAGTCTGATGCTTACAAATCGATGGCCCCTGACAATATCCACCTGAGGGTGCTGAGAGCTGGCTGACGGTTGTGTGGTCACTCTCCATAATCTTGGAGAAGTCATGGAGATGGCAGGACATCCCAGAAATAAAGAAGTCATTGTCCCACTCTGCTTAGTGCTTGTCAGGCCGCACCTGGAATACTGTGTTCAGTTTTGGTCTCTGCTATGCAAAAAAGAAGTGGTCAGGCTGGAGAGGGTCCAGAGAAGGGCCACAAAGGTGATGAAAGGACTGGGAAGCCTGCCCTATGAGGAAAGGCTGAGAGAAGCGGGTTTGTTCAGCCTTGAGAAAAGAAGGCTGAGAGGAGACCATGTCACCACATTCCAGATTTAAAGGTTGGCTGCAAAGAAGATGGAGACTCCCTTTTTAGAAGGAGTCACGTGGAAAAGATAAGGGGGAGTAGGTGCAAGTTACTCCACAGGGGAGATTCTGATTGGACACAAAAGGAAAATGTTTCACAGTGAGAATAATCAGCCACTGGAATAATCTCCCCAGGGGAGTGGTGGATTCGCTATCACTGGGCACTTTTAAGATTCAGCCGGACAGGGTGCTGGGCCATCTTGCCTAGACTGTGCTTTTGCCAAGAAAGTTTGGACTAGATGATCGCTGAGGTCCCTGCCAACCTGGTGTTCAATGATTCTGCGAACTGTCCCCGCAGAGAACCTTAGTTTGTCCTGCCTTGGAAATGGCACAGCACAGTTCAGTGCCTCTGTTAAAGGTCAGTGCCTCAGTCTCTTCATACATACTCCTGTGTTAAATTACCATTCACTACTATGAAATGTCTTACGAGGGTATAAATCCCAATTTCTAATTTTCTTCTTTAAGTTCACAGCCGCAGGTTGAGGATCCAGTTGAAATATTGACGATAGCAAAATTAGTATAGGCTTTCACTGAAGATGGCTGACTAGCACAGACGTTTCTTTGTGAGTCCTCAACAGCTGCAGTCTTCACTTAATTGGAAACTACAGAAAATAGGAGCATGGGGAAGGATATGAGGGTTATGCATGGTTAACTGAGGTGTTCTGCAGCAATACTAAATAACACACTAATTCTCACCTTTAACTTTTGGGTATGTGGCCTTCAGAGGTATCTCTGAAGGTAGATACCACAGAGGTATCCCTATGCTTAACACTTCAAGCCAATGTCTCATGGAGGGTCGTAGTCAGTGGCTAATGTATATGGTGCTTTCTCAATGAGAAGTGGATTGCCTTTTTATTCTCCTGATTTGTTTGGAGTTTCCCCCCGCCCCCCCCCTTTTTTTTTTTAAAAATCTGATAAAAATCTAATTTGCCACAAAGTCATTTCGGGAAACTGGTATATCAACCAGAATACATTTCAATAGAAGATCTTCCTGGCTGGAAACATAAAAAGCATGGGTATTTTCACTGAATTTCCTGAAGAAGACTAGAGTAATCATCAATATTAGACATTCTTCAATGGCACATAAACTTTCATTTACCTGTTTTTCTTCCCTTAGGAATAAGAAATCTTTTCCTTAAGTATGATTATTTACAGTTTTCCACTGATCCATAGTTCCTTTCTGTACTAAAGCTATGGTAGGACAGAGTTCTTCATGTTTGAACATTTTGTGTTTTCTTTTATAATTCACTAGAAAACTAGACAGACATAAAATCATACCTTTCAAAGAATATGATTATTGCATTGTATTTCTCTTACATACACTCCTAACATCGATAATTTAATCTCCAGTTTTGAAGAGTGTGAAGGATGTGTTCATGGTTACAGCTACAAGCATTGAGAAAATTACTTGGGTTTTTTTTTTTTTAGTTTCAGGTCAAATTTAGAGCTATACAAATGCTATAACCCAGCGTTTGTAGGATCATACTTACTGAAATCAGGATTTTGATCATCAATGAAGAAAGGGATTGTTCTCTTAGATTTAATATTATATTTTGTACAAACAGAAATTTGTCATTCAAGTGACTTTGTACACAAAGACCAAAAGAAAGCAATATTGCTTCCATTCCTGATTTGAAAAATGGAGATGCTAGAGCTGCTATGTTTATTCCACGTGTAGTGATTACTGTGCTGAACTGGGCTGTGGGGCTCGATGGTGTAGAGACTTAAGCACATAGTTCATAATTTAAGGTTACAGGAGACATTGCTGAAAGCAGTACCCGCTCAGTGACTTACAGGAACATTCTGCTTACCTCTCTTTTCTACCTGACCTTGCTTCTTTCAAACATTACTAAAAGTGTCCCTTTTGTATTTGCGTGTGACATCAAATAATCTGTTAATCCTCCAAACAACTGTGCGTTTAAAACTAGAAGTCCTGAGCTCAATCCACAGTTTTTAAACTAGTGTTCTGCATTTTCTTTAATAAGGACTTCAGCCTCAGAAATAGGATTAGAGCAGGTCTGTGGCTGTGAGGGCTTTCTGGAGACCTTTTGCTTGGGGCTACATACCCCACTTAATAGTGAGTGAGGATGACGGGTTGTGCTATTCAGGAAAAGAAGGAAAGAAACGTTGTGTTTGGGACTGAGCTTTGATGGGCGAAGAAGCACATCTCAGTTGTTTGAAAGGGAAGAGCTGAAAATGAGTTGATGGGTGAGCTCCCTCCTGCATGAATAGTCATTACTCATTCTGGGATCATTCTTGGGCAGTTACTTCAGTCGTTACTTTGGTGCTTGACCAGTGGTGGTTGGTCCTTCCTTGGAAGTTGCCTTATACTAGCGTGCTCTCTTGCTCTAACTGGTTTTGTGATACCAAGTCCCATTGCAATGTTTACTTGCCTATGTCTGCCAAACACACTTTTTTTTTTCCCCCTGCTGGGAAGAGAGTGTGGGTGGGATTTGCTAATCTGAATGAGTAGTTAAGCCTTCCAGTTTATTTAAGCTCTTCTTTGATGTGTAATGACATGATTTTGTTTTGACAGATGAATGTTGTTTCTGTAGATCTGCAGTGACATTGTTCCATTTTGACTTTGTGCTGTCGGGTTGGTACATTTATCCTGACACTGTTGTATTTCATCTTGATACCATATTCTTGATTTGACACTGCAATGTCACCTCCATAAATTTGTATTGACGTTCTTAACTCATTTTCTTGGTATTTTTCAAAGTGAATGAAAGCCTGACACAGTTAGAATTGGGAGCAATATAAAGGCAAAATTGTGGAGATGTATCATAGAGGAATGAAAAGGGCAGGGATGGTGCTCAGTGGGGAGAAACCAGGTGTGCAAGATGCACGGACAGTGCTTACAAGGAGCAACATGACATTCTGGTAGGGCCCGTGTTAAAGAAATAAATGTATTCTATGACATGTTGTCAGTAGAGCCTTAACTTTTTCAGCTCCTTTGCAAAGACTCTAAATGAAATTTGAATGGTTGTGCCTCTGTTCTCATGTACTGTCACCATTCAGGAGCACGCAACCATTGTATTAGCACTGCATGATTGCTGTTATGGGAGCAGTTGTTTCCCGTTGATATCATTACTGACTTTGAGCTTCACATCAATATCGAGATTTCAGCATGTGATAGCTGAACAGGCAGACAATACCATCTTGTCTTCTTTTGGGTTTCTTAGTGGCTGTCTTTTGGGACAACCTATCTGCTGTTCAGGTAAGACAGAGAGCAACAGGGTATCATGTGTTTTGAATGTGTGCAGAAAGGCATCAATGCAATTTTTATGGGAATATTTACTATAGGGGGTATATGCCCATCAATATATCCACTCTCTCTTCTGCTCAGTGCGTCCTGGCTACGTGATGATCATGGTGTGTGTAGCTCTGTAGATGTGTGCTCATTGTAAGGCTGCAGAAGACTGATTTGAATATTTTCAGTTCTCCCATGTATTCTGAAATTTCCTCTGTGGTTTATGGAGTGCCTTCAGATTCCCAGCACCAGAACAGAAAGTACATATGCATACATGAACAGAAAGTATATATGCTGTTTTATTATCATCAGTGTTTAGAAAGACTTAGGTTAATAAGAAAACCAATGCTTTTAACTCTGTGTATATTGTCTAGTGCACTATGTTTGTTTAATGTAAAAGTTTTTCAAACTTTTCCATAAAGTGTAGAAAATAATATATCCATGATAGGGATACATTATTGACCTTAAAATTGTTCAGTTAAAATCCATCTTGAATGTTTTAGTAATTTAGTGCTTGGGTTTTTTTTTTATCAAATATGTTGCCAGGTTTTTTTTTTTTCTCTCCAAATTTGAGCACGCTTCATCTAAATGTGAAAATAGAGGCAAAGTTAATGATACCCTTGTATCTCCATTTTGCCATCGTCATAAAATCCTGAATCCTACTCCAGATGATTAGTAAATAAGATGAAGTAATTTAGCTGAGAGAATTGACTAGCTCCAGTGCATGAACTGTAATTGTGATATTAATGTCAAATAGAGTTAGTCATTTCCAGTTATATTCTGCTCTTGAGCATTAAGTACTTTTTGCTCTGTGACCATCAGAGCTACGTGCATGCAAATAACTGGAACCTGGGTCTTGAGGTCCCAGCCAAGGAAATATATTTTGGCCTGTGAACTGGGAAAAAGAATATTCATACATTGCCCTTACCCTTTTCTGTGAAAGGATTCCATAATATAAGTCGTGAAGGACATCTCTGTTTCTGGAGGTCAGAGTCTGAGTACATATAAGGAGAAACGTTTTCCACCATTCAGACAGCGAAGCATTGGGACGGGTTGTCCAGAGAAGCTGTCAGTCTCTGTCCTTGGAAGTTTTCAAGACCCAACTGGATTAAGTCTTGAGTAGTTGGATTGCAGATGTAGTTGTGTCACAGGTCAAAGGCATTATAACTGTCTGAGAGTTTTTCCTTTTTCATTTGCACAGGTCAGTAAAGGTCCAGTTCCTGACTCCAAGTTGATCTCCCCAACCCAATACAGTTATCCGTGAGCCTTTCCCTGTGCACACTGATCAGCAAGGGCAGACTGGAGAAAGTGTATGAGAAACTCCAAAAGTGTCAGTTTACTGTGCAGTCTCTTTGCATATTAGTGACCTACATCGGGAAGCAACAGGTTAAATAGAGCATGAGATACCCGTGAGAATGGATTCATCTGATCCTGTGTTTTCTGATGTCTTTCTGGTATACCATGCTGGAAAGCTGCAGTTAGACTTTGGCGTCTAATTAATAATTTATGTTGCTTGTATTCTTAAAATTAAACCATTTCAAATTTTTAAAGCAACTGGAAAAGAGGGGAAAAAAAAAAAAAAGACCAGTTCATTTTTTTTGTAAGAACTTTCTGGTTAGGAGTACGGAGCTCACTGAAACTACGAAAGAGAAGTTGGAGGGGAGGAGACAGGAGAGCCAAATTATTCCACTATGTCACAATCTGTACAATTAAGGGGATGTACTTGGAGTGTCTGCCAGAATCTGTGAGATCTCAATGGACTGAAAGCGAAGAGGGGCCAAAAGGTTCTTTACATTAGCTTAATATGTGCACTTTAATATTTAGCAAGGGTACTATAGTTTAGATTTTAAACTTCGCTGAAATGCTTTTTCAGTGGTTTGTTGCTGGTCTTCAACTTGCAGGAGGGTGGGCAAAATGATAACCTGGCATTAACAGTTATTTTTACTTAATTTTTTTTTTCATTTGCTGACTTAAAATTGCTCAGCAATTTCTACTCGCTATTCCAGTATACTCACTACAACTATTAATGGGAATTTCTCTTTTCCACCTACCTATCTCTTCTTTTAGGGAGGCGAGTTGTTTTATTGTGCAGCATTTTTGACTTGCCTCCTCATAATTCTTGTTTAGTTACTGGGCAACATATGTTGGTATTATACTTAAATGATTATATTTTGAAAGTGAAATCTTTGCAGCTGTCAAGTGACAGCCTAGCCCAAAAAATTCTGATTGATCACCTCCACGTGGGACTGTGGCTTTTGAATTGGTAAGCAGCGCTTTTAGCAGCAGCACAACCTCAAAGACACCAGTTTTATTAAAACCTCTGGATTAGGTTCTCAGTTGCCTTGAGTTCCAGTTTCAATTAGACTGAACTTGGAAGAAATTATTGGCCTGCTGCAAAGGTCTGTGGAACAAAAGAAAATGAGAAATTGCTGATTTTCCAGCAGGCATCTAAAGAAATTGCACTTTGTGTTTCAAGTGGTCAGGGATAAGCTGGGTTGCAGCCAGGCTGGGCTCATTCTGCTGCTCATACTGCTTAGTGGCAGGGGAAGTGGAAAATTTAAAACATCCCACAACCTTCTGGATGGCTCTAAGTCAGGCTCCCTGTAGGTGTTCTTTGTAATCGCTGTTTAGTGCAGAACTGCAGGAGAACTCAGTACAGAAGATACTAGTGTGGAAAAAGCTGATACAGCCAGATCTACGGGGAACTTTGTGGATACTGCCGTTGGCGGTCTGCCAAGTGTGTCCATAGACACTTCTAAAAATATATATTTTATGTGTTTTTTTTTTTTTTGCTATGGGGTTGCTATTGAAACATCTCCAAATGTCACACAGCTGTTGCACCGGGTTCGTAGAGGTCACTAAGCCAAGGAGCGCACCGTGTTTCAGATTTCCCCAAATTTCCATTCATATAGTAGAGTGTATTTAAAAGTAACTTCTTTTTTACTGTTTACCATAAGATAGCATCTGAAATTTGCCTGGCTTTATGCTGTACTTAAACCAGAAGACATCTGTAGTAACTGGTAATGATTATAAAACTTTGATTGCAAAGCTGCTTAGAATATATGAAGAGTAAAACCAAATTTTTAAAGGAGAGAGGTGAAGGGGGAAAAGGAGGGGGAAAAGAGTACAATGGAAGATTAATTAACATACAAATTTATTCCAATATAAATATGCAATTCTGTTACACATCATGCAACGATGAGAAATTTTGGACTATTTTGCTGAAAATTACTGGTAATGCTGTAGGCCCTAATTCTTCAACCACATTTATGAGAACACTCCTTCCTTTTGAAGCCATTAGGACTCCACATCAGCGCAGTGTTTGTCTTTGCAGATCATTTTGCCAGTAGCTGAGTCTCAGGACCGTATTGTAGCAACAATTTTGAGCAGAACTGTCCATTAATTAACAATAAAATCTGCTGTGAAAAAAATCCCTGTCAGAGTCTAGCTGTTTCCCCAATAGGATTGTAACTTATTGTTAAATGGAGCTTTGGTGTTTTGGCAAACTGGTTCCCAAATCATTGAGATTAAGAAAGCCAGAAGATTTTTCTACAAAGTCTGTGATAGCTTTTAGCTAGGATAATCGTAGTATGTTGTTTGATTTATTAATTTTGCAGCTCCCCTGTGGTTTCGCTGTCTCTATTTGCAGATCTATAGTGTGTGTTGGGGACGGGAGGGAAAGGCTCAGTTATTTGTCCGATTTTTAGTAAGAGATGGAAGCAATTTGATCTGAACATTTTTTGATCATTTAATAGCCCAAAGTATTATGGAATTATCCCTCTTTCACAGTGATACAATACAATTTTTCCTCATATGGTTTAAACGTGATGGGAGTTTTTTTTGCCACCTATAAAGAGGAAAACTGAGTCTGCAACAATACAATGTTCAGCTAAGTCTTGTGACTCCTGTTCTTGTTTGAATAAGAAAAAAACCTTTGCATATTTACATGTAACACGGTTCATGTCCTTCTTGGACATTGGGGCTCCAATCAGTAGGTCTTTGCATGGTAGTCTGTACAAACCAGCAAAGCAGTGATAGTCATACACAGAAATGATTTTTTGCTTCTGTCAGCTCAATTCCTGATTTTTCAGCATAACAATGTCGAGTTACGTTTTCCCTTGATTACTGGGGTGTAGTCTTTCTGAACCTCACCACTCTACCGTTCTTCACACATCTCCGCCTGCTGCATAACTGCCCAAGGGAAGTATTCTGAAGGCTTTAAAGGTAAGTAACTACTGCTGATTGCCCCAACGGACTTTAAAGAGAGAGGAGGAGAGAGGCAGTGCTCAAATTCCCTATTCCCGGACGTTCTTGGAGCCAACTGCTTGACTGAGTGAGTTTAATAGTAGTCACAGAGGAGAATCTTGCTGGTAAACTGAAGGTAGGCAGCACTTAACTGATTTTAAATATAAAGTACTACTGCTGTAATAAAATAAATAATAATTTAAAAAAAGCACAGCTTCTTGTAGATTCTCAGCAGTGTTTTATTATAAGTGAGGAGTCCACAGATAGTGGAGGAAAACAAGATGCTGGAGAGAAAACAGACTTGAAGTAAATGAAACCTTTTCAAGTTGGAAACAAACACGCAGGAGCTGCTGAGCTTAGTCTGCGTGTTACAGCAACACCTCGCTAATCCTCTCACATTATAATTACCACATAGAAAATGTGCCTTTTCTTCCTGCTGTTTAACAGAGGTTTAACAGCAGGATGTTGTACCGAGGGCTCATATTCCAGTTGACTTTATTGACTTGATGGAGTGTTCTATATTACATTTACTATAGAGTTCTGTTACAGCACAAATGCGAAACAAATTACAGTGGTCAAAATAAACGAATGAATAAATGAACCAGATTAACTAGCATGCAGCAGTTATTTTCTACATCTCTAGTCATGCAAGACAACTGTAAATACAGTGTAAACAGCCACAAAGACCTCAATTACTCTCCTACTTGTTCATGCAGATTAGCGTGATCTTACTCTGTAGCTAAACGAGTTACTGAGAACAACTGATGAGGTTCATTTACACCAGTGTAAATCTACAGCTGCTGTTTTATGTATCAAGCTATTCATCATTCCCTTTAAATGTTGCTATTTGTGTCATAATATAGTTGATATCTATGCATTTAGTGAAATGGAAGAAAAATCTGAGGTTTTTTTGGATGGTGGTTGTTGTAGTGTGTAAAACCTGTGTATCAGCTTACAGTAAATCTTCCAAGACGCTAATTTAATATATTTTTTTTTAAAAGATAACTGCAAGAGAAATTGCCTACTACCAAGTAGGCAAAGTGAGATAGAAATGTTATATCTTTCAATACCAATTTGAATTATGATTTGTTCTAGAATCGATAATAGAAAGTTTTCCCTGAATTGCTCAAGAACAGCTATCGCTAACTCCGTGGGTTTCCATTTGTAGTTACAAGCAATCAGTTATTTGGAAACTTGTTTGTTCTTAATTTTTATTGACCATCCCACTGGTGGGAGGGAACATATTGCAATATTATTTGGCTCCTTTTCTCAGTGAATAGCACCTTTATAAGCAGGATTATTGATTTTTATGGGGCTATTCAAGAAAGTTTGTAGGTAACTTGGTAAGGATACAGTCTGGCCCAACGTGGTTTAGGGGTTTTGACTAACAAGCCACAAAAGACATTGAAGAGAATACCTGAAGGATCCTAAGCGTAGGCATTCCTCATTTGCAATGCTACATTTCCTTTCTAAGACTTGTTAATGAAGTGCGATTGTAATAAATCTTGCTTAGGTAATAAGAAAATCCTTGACTGCAGGCATTGGAAAACACCTGTAAATTATAGGCTCGTTATTAGCAGAACGTTTTTGTTCCATGCTGAAGAAAGAACTCTAGTTTTGCTTTGCAGTCTGTGAGAGGAAACATGATTTGAGCATGGGAATGCAAATGACTGAATTGCAGGACGATGAGTTAGGAGTCAAAGAACTTGATATTGCTTCATGTAAAAGGCCTAGCTTTCCTCATGTCAGCAGATATACCACTGACACATGAGTTCTTGCATATTCTTAAAGACAAATAAAATTCTTCAGTGAGTCACACTGATCGTGTCATCTTGCTTCTTACAGTCTGATAAAGTGAGAATCAACACTGACTTTTGGCTGTTCTGGGACTCTTCCCTTTTCTGATGTAGCACATAGCATCACCACGGGCCACTGGTACAAATCTTGATGTAAAACTACAGGTGGCATCTGGGCTATCATCTGAGGGCCCACACAGTTTGTGGCTTCATGATGAGTCCTTAATCTTCACGTTTGTTTGCATGACAAATTAGGCCTTTGCTCCAGCCTTCCTTGTTTGATGGCATAATTTGGATATCTTACACGCACCAAATTCTCTCTTGGTTTCACGTCTTTCCACTAATAGACTTTTTTCTCTTTGTGAGTCAAATTTTTTCATAATTATTCTTCTCCCTAATTTATAATGAAATCTTTTCATGACCCAGTAATCTTTTTTCATTTCAGGGCCTCTCTTAGTTCCTTCTCCCTCACCTTGCCTGGTACAATTAATAATTTTGTAGTCAATACTGTTAACTCTAGTTTCTCCAGGCTTCCTACGACTGCATAATCCTTGTCAACTAGACTCCCAACTCACACTCTACAGCTGCTTTCAGTGCTATTTTTCCAGTGCCGTGATGCTTTTCTCATATAGGTAAGCTTGTATTCTTAACACACACATACAGACTCCCTAATCCCTTCATTTCAATTTTGTTGTTATTCCTTCACAGTCAAGTACTTCATTTGTAGTTTATGTATTTCCAGCAGACTGCCAAACCCAGCTGAGGGCTGGTGTCTCCCTCTGCTTCTGCATCTATTTTCTTTTACAGCTCACTGGAGATTTCTTTTTCCTGTCTGTTCTCAGGAACAACTACTGCTACTACTTTTCTTTAGGGTTTAGCCACTCGCTACTCAGATGTCCTCATCCTATACAGATACTTTCTTTTCTCACTATCACTTCCTTAGTCCACATTTCTCCTCCTTTTTGTTCTCCCTCCATATTAATATGTTCTAAAAAGTGTTGGGTTCCTCAGGTTTACTCCAAAATATACCCTAGTCTAGTTTCTGTCTGTTTTGTTTGTTTTGGGTTTTTTGTTGTTTGTTTGGTTTCTTTTTACAACAGGAACTGTTTCAGCAAGCCTAAAATAATTTCTTGATCAAAGATCATAGCCTTTGCCTCATGCTTCCTCCTTGATAAAGCTGTTTACTCATTCACTCTTCCATCATAATTTCTATTCTGTCCATTATTGTACGGTTCTCTGTGGAGTTACTGCTCCAGCTTCTTGCACCATCATTTTTGTAGATACTTCCCTTGTTGCTTCCTTTAGCTTGTAGGAATGCTGTTTTGCTTTTGACTGTCTTCTCTCTCTGCATCTTATCACTGGATGACCTCTTCTTCTTGTACATGGTCAGGTACTATTTTTATGCAGATGATTTGCAAATCTGTTTGTCAGCCCACGGTTTGTTTGCCTCTGTTCAAGCATGCATTTCATCTAGCATCTTCAGCACTTCTGGCTTGACAGCTTGCTGATAACAAAGGTAAAGCAGAGCTCTGTATTTCCCCCTACAAAACTCTCTCGTGTCCCTGGCTTTTCATCCCACCCTCATTGTATTACTGTCTGCAGTCAGTTGATGTCTGTTATCTGGACACATTCAGTTATGAATTCTTCAGGTTTAACGTCACCATTATCTCTTCCATCATGTAGAGTGTGTGTCCCCGGTGTCAGTTTTTTCCCCTCTTCAACCTTCTGTTTAGATTCTTTCTATCTCTTACTATCTTCAGCTGTGGACCAAAAGGCATCCTGTATTTTCAAAAGTCACACTTTTATTATTTTAATTGCCTTCCTTACCGTCACTGTTTTTAGTCTGCTCCATTCTAGCCGCTCCTGCGGGAATCGTCTTTATCTGAGACAGTTCAGCTCACTGGAGTAGAATTTATGCATTTCTTCCAAGTTATCAGTGAATGGTTTCATTTTCTTTTCATCTATAAAGCTATTGAGACATCTCTTGCGTAGCTAGGAGTCTGCCTTAATTTCCTCTAATTTTCTAGAATGTTTTCCTCACTATTCTGTTCTCAGTATTTCTTTCTTTGTGCTTTCATGTTTTCTCAAATATCCCTGCTCTCTTCCTTCAAATTTAATTTCTTAATCTGTGGCTTTGAGACTTTTTCACATATCCTTGCATAAATATCTCTTTTTGTTTGCCATCTGTGCAGCATTTGTCTAATCTTTTTAATAAGATAAGGCCGAGAACTTAGTTTTTACACTGTTTTTATTGCAAGTTTTTATACTATTAGGGCACTGCAGATATTTAAACTGTTATCAGTAATACTTCATAGGTTTCTTTTCTCCACAAATACACTTTAGTGGGTTTTAGGCGTAATTGTTAAGATGAAAATGATAATATACTATATGCAAAATAGACTTTCTGAAATGAAATTACATAGAGATCTGTGAACGGAAAGCGACGGCAAACCTCTTCATGTGCCCCTTCAGTTGACAGACGGTGGCCATTCCTTTGGTGAGCTGGTGAGATCACTAAAGAACAATAAAGCCAGTAGATGTCTGTAGCTGATAACGTATATGAAACATAGGTAAACTGTCAAGGAACATAAGGGCTTAGCAAAGAATCTAAAGTAATTATTTTTACCTGTGTTCACTGTCTAAGACATTTGAGAGGTTACCACCTGGGAACTGTTCCTTGTGGGGGATTTAGCAGAATATCTGTCTCAAATCTAAATGTCTCCTAGGAGAGCGTGGGATTATGTAGTATGGAATAAATGGACAAAAGGAATAGTAATGAGTCACCAAGATCGGATTCTATTGACTCAAGAACCAGAGCCAAACAGTTTAACTATTAATTGTGCTGTATAATGTCTTCCTTAATAGTTCCTTAGTACTTGGGAATTTAAAAGTAGCAAGGAGCTGACCATGACTACTCGTGAATAAGTTTTTCCGATTATGATGGGTGGCTGTATGAGAACATCAGCTCAGTGCTTAGTAGCAGTTAAAAAAATAAAGCAAATGTTAAGAATTCTTTAGAAAGGAACAGAGGATAAAGCAGAGGACATCACTGATTAAATCTATAGTTTGCTGACAACTGAAAATAGTTTGTATAGTTCTGGTCCCCACACCTAAAGAACAATATAGTGGATTCATAAACTATCTGGAGAAGAGCAACAGGGTGTTTAAAGGCTGCTTTATAAGGAACAACCAAGAAACCAGGGTTCTTCCTCCTGGAACAGAGATGGCTATAAAGTCATGAATGATTTGGGAAGAGAGAAGAGGGGTTGGTGGCTTTTTTTGAAGTTGGTTTTGTTTTGGGTTTTTTTGCCTGTCTTTTCTAACACAAGGACTAAAATATAGGGAACTTAAACCAAGAAGAGGCATGTTGAAAGGAAACCTTAAGAGTGGTTCTTATCCTTGCATCCATCCATTGTGGATATTTGCAGAGGCTCTACAGTAGATTAGACAAAGCTCGTGGCACGGAAATTTCTGGAGTTCACAGGACATGTAGCTGGCTCAAGAACTGTCTTGTCTCCAAGTGGCTGACAGCTGGGAGGTAGCAGTTTCCTAGTCTTTCTTCCCTAGACATCCACTTCTGGCAAGTGTCAGAAACAGGATAGAGGGTTATGTGCATCTTTGAGAGCAGCAGTACCGGTCTGCCAGTACATTCAGGCATCTGGAGCAATAGTATTTTAATAAGACTACATTTAAAGAATACACTTGGTTATCACCAGAAAATAATTTTAACTTTTAAAAGTTAACTTTCTGTTCTTTGGAGACTGCACTGATGGCACATTGTCATTTGCACAACAAGGCACTATAGTGAATATATGGAAGATGTATGTTGTTGTCATCTGTGAGTAGAACAGTGGTACCATTTTTCACTCTAACAGGTTTTCTTTAAAACAGTTACAGTCAGCTTGCTATATTTTTCACCAATCCATTGCAGGCTGCATGGCTCCTTCACAGTTGTTTTAAATAACAAGATCTGTTGATTGTCTTACTTTGTCTAACTTAATCTGCACATCATAGTAAGTGATCTGAGTCCTTCTTAATGATGAACTTTTGCTGAAGGTTCACCATTTTTGCTTAATTATCTCTGTAACCTGCTGACCGAAAGACATATGTTTTGTGTGTTATGATAGACCTTGGGGTTTTCCAGCAGGGCGTTTAATTCAGATGGTGCCTTTGCTATTTGTAAGAAGAAAGGAGAGCTCAGAAATTGGCCAAGTGTTGTGTTATAGTTACATTTTTTGAAAAAGAAATGAACCCAAACCAGACTGGCATTGTAGTATCGAAGCTTACACTCATTTTTCACAGATCAAATGAGAATAAGTAAATTTGCATTAACTATAATGCCTGAACTAGCAGCACAGCTGCTTTAAATTCAGAAGAAGAGAAACAAAACAGATATTCATATCTAAGTGTTAGGGTAAGAACATTTTCAGGTGGAAAGTGGAAATTAATGGAGCTGTGACAATTCACAGCAGCTCATATATTTGTGTTTATAGTTTGTTTTCGTGCATCACTCAGTGAAAGGAATTAAGGTCGTATTCAGTTCTTCTAGCATTTCAACTTAAATTTTGTGAACATGATTTCATAGAATCTATTACTATTAGCTTGAAAATAGCTTTTTACTTTGTTTTCTGGGGTTGTTATATTTTAGACCTAGTTCTCCTTCTCTTGTGTATGTAAGTAGTACTGTTTGTTTCTTTAGGAAGTAAAATAAAAATAAATGTAATAACTCCTGAACGAATGGAGGCCATGAAAATGTGTGCGATGAGGAGCTATTATGGAGATCCTCATCATTCCATAGGTGGTTCTGGGAATATAAACTGTATGGCTTGACTGGTCTGTCGTATACCAGTCTATGACATAGTATCCCATAAAGATGTGATATATCCAAGAGACTTGTCATGTTGATTGAATTGAGAGACAAGAGTGGAGATATAGTCTGCTGAGAATATTAAAAATGATCATTTTTGTAATTTTTTGTATTAAAAAGTGCTTGCCATTTAGCAATTCTGGGGAAACTGTTACTGGTTAAAGGGAGTTGGACTAGATGATCTCTGTGGTCCCTTCCAACTCTAAAAGATTCAGTGAAAAATACAGTGAAACTATTGGCTGGAGGTGATAAATCAACTAATCTTTTTTCCCTAGTAAGTAATCCCAAGAGTGTGAATTTATACAAGTTCTCACTTTTAGGCTTGCACTTACCAGTGACCCCATGATGAGGTTCTTTTTCCTATCCATAGAAATTCTTTTTATCAGTTAATTAGCTGCCAGTGAAAAACAACCTGTAGTATTAAGTCTGAGTTTGCTTGTAAAAGTCAACGAAGCAGCTGTACTTATTTTTATATTTAAATGAGTGAAGAAACTAATGCATTTATGATAAAAAATAAAATCCCTTGTCCGTTTCCTTATATTAGGTTTGTACCTGTTACTAACAGAACAGAGGAAAACGAGATTCCACAAGGAGAAGAACCTATTATCTTGGTTATTCTATTTGCCTGTTTAAAAAATGCAATGCTGTTATACATTTGAGTAAGAGTTTGCCCAATTTAAAGATGGCCTTAGAATGGACCCAAGCAAGAAGCTGTGAAGAGTTAACTAGGCTTTCTTAGAATTGCTAAGGTCCTTTCATTACCAAGGTGAAGTTTGAAAAGACAGGAGAGATGCAGAAAGCTTGCGTGCATATTAGCTACCTCCTCTTTGTTTTCCTTTTCTGCTGAGGCTAATAAGACTGTCAGATTGATGGAAAACTTCTTGCTAGTTAAATTACAGCGTGTAGATTTACATTAGTATAAAGTGTTGAAAATGACAAATAACTCATTGCAGAGCAGGTGAAATTTGTTTTATTTTTATAACGGGTTTCCTCCAGGTCTAATACTGTTAATGAAATAAAAATATTTCTCCCCAATTTATATTCGAGAAAATTCTAGGAACTCTTCCAAGTTCTGTCTTTCTTTGGACTGGTCAAGATTTTGGTACTTGACAGAACAGAAGAATACGTAGAAATGGGCAAACTTCGCTGTTTCCAAGGCACCATTGGAGCCTGGCGAGCGCCGCCTGAGCAGCCACACCAGCCTGGGGCAGGACGGCTCAGACCTAAGAAAAAAATAGAAGAAAAGTTAAGAGACCTTGAGCACATCCTCCTGCCGGAAAAAGTGTCCCTTCCCTTCGAGGAGGAAGAGAAACCCCCTTCCCTTTCGAGGACGAAGGCAAAACCCCCTCCCAAACAGTCAGGTCACCGCACTCACCCCAGCTCGGCTTATTTCCCCCAGCCGGCTATTTACACAGTGGTACTTTAATCCTACCCGGGTCTTTTTTTTTGG
>JAOXNH010029427.1:4163-23319 GCA_028566575.1 Bartramia longicauda | reverse complement strand
CGCCTCCGGCGGGGACGGGGCAAGCCGACCCCCGCCCTGCGGCGGGTGAGGGGCGAGCTGAGGGGCGTTCGGCCGTGAGAGGTGCCGTGGGGGGTGGCACCGGTCAAAAACTCCGGGCGGCTGCTCTCCTGGAAAGGACCGGTCCCTTCAGAGCATCCTCATCCTCCTCCTCCTCCCGCCGCGGCAGAGCCGGGGAGGAGGGGAGCGGCTGCCCAGGAGCAGCAGCAGACCCCGGGCCTGCCCCCAGCGCCGCCCGGGGGGCCTCCGCACCCGCACCCCACCCTAACGGAGGTGTCCTCAGCCCGGGAAGCCACCAGAGGCTGGAGCCTGACGGGTGACATTGTTCTGCTGGGGGAGCGCGGCCAGGGAGAGAGTCTTTCCTGGGAGAAAGTTTCCCCATCTGCCTGTGGAAAAACCCTTGGGTGGGAGCACACAACGTCCTTCCCTGCCCACCTGCCCTCAGGAAGCCATCGCACCCCTGTTATGAACTCAGAGACGTGCAAATCTCCCACCTATCACTCGATTACTACAGGCTTATTTTGAATATATGAAGCAGATATACAATACCTGTATATATACAATATACACAATGCAATAGTTCATTATCAAGATGCAGGCAGCTTCCCCCAGGACCCTACAGAGAGCCCTCTGGCCCATGGCCCCCTCGGGCCAGCCCCAGCACCTGGGGCCGTGCCATTGGTGCGGGACACGTGCCCAACAGAAAGTGGGGCTGACGGCTACTTTCTGGCTTAAACGAGGCTCAGGCTTATAACCACTGCCAGCCTCTTCTATTTCTCTGTCAAACGCATGAGCAGGGATCATGGTGTGCAAATACGTTTTTGCCAAGTTATGTACTAATTAGGCTCCAGGCAAGCCAACATGATTATTGTTATCATAAAAGCTCAGACACTGGAACGGGAGAGAGCCTGGCCACACAAGCCAGAATGAGGGTCCTGCTTAAATCAGCACCGTTCTCCACTGGGGGGCAATGGGGGCTGCAGGACACAGTACACTGTACCTGGCTGCTGCCCTTCCACTGCTTGACTGCAAAGCGCAAACTCTTCTGGGGTGTACCCATGTTTTTCCACCTTGAAAGGACCCAGCTTCTGGTCTGGGGTCATATCCCACAAGTTTGGGTCCAAACCCAGCATCTCACTGTCATTACTTCCACCTCAGCAGCAGGGTGATGTTCCCCGGCACATGGACCTCTTCACTCCCACCGCAGTAAGGTCTTCCCAAGGTCTCTCCGACATCAGAGGAGATGAGACGCCTGCAAGGACACAGAAAGTAATTTGAAATAAACCCCCAGAAAAGAAATAACGGCCGGCACCGTTGCAGAAGGCAGGTTCTCATTGCAACACCGTGCCCCCCCCAGGGGCTCCCGTGGTACCAGCCTGAGCCAGGCGCCGGGGGGAGAGCCGAGCAGGGAGACACAGCTCTCCTGTGCCACACAGCTGGCTGCTGGTGCCTCTCCCTGGCTGCAGGGGGGCCGGGTAGAGCGCTCCCCACAAGCGGTTTGCCACACTGCCCAAGAAAACGAGGGAACTTGGGCAAGGCTGGAGCACAGGGCTGAGGTCCTGGCCAGGTTTCCATACGGCACCTCGTGCCCTTTGGGACTTTTGGCTGAGAGCACCAGCACCGGGGCTGGAGTTTCACAGCAGCCACTTTCCCGCATAGGCAAAATGGTTCAGGGCACTTCCCAGCCTTTAAAAGGCGGCTATACCTTACGTATACGCTGAGCCTGAAGGCAGGTGAATTCCCGTGGCTCTCTTGAGTAGGGACATAAGTGAGAAGGGCAGCTGGCCAGCCCGCATTTACCACTAATTGTGGTATGTTTATGTGGATGTTTGCTCAGAAAGGTCTTAGCCTGGGCTGAGATCCTTCACGGAGCATCTTCCCAGTCCTTTTGCACTTAGATTGCATGGAGGTAGGTACCTGCTGTCAGTGCAAAGGCCTCCTGTCCTCCCCCTGGTGGGGCCCAGGTCAGTCACACACGGGCTCACTTTCTGCTTCTGCCTCTACCCACTCGCCCCTCTCAGAAGTACCCTTCTTGCTGGTCCTCAGCTCCATCTCAGGTTCCCCTCATGCTGCACTGCTTACAGGAAGGAGCATAACTTAACAAGTTCACCTGCCTGGATGGTACAGAAATCCCCAAACCACTGTAAGCATCCCCCCACCCTCGCCTCCTGACACTGTTCATCCCTCCACTCTTGCTGTGCCGAGGTTTCAGACCCCGACGGTGCCTGAAGAAGGACCACCCATGTTGGAGGGAAACCTTCCCCTACCTTTGTAAACTCTTACAAAACCCGCTGATAACCGAGAGCAATCTTTGCTGGAGCCCAGGAGCCTCTGTGGGGTGAACCTCACCCACTTGCCTTGCCATGCCCCTGGGCAAGCAGCAGAGGAGACCACAGGGGGAGCAAGGGAGAGCATCCAAATTCCAGAGGGATGTGCTGAGCTGTGTGGGCTTTTTCAGGCTCATGACTCCTACCTTCCAGCAGTGCTTCTTGCTGGGGAACAAAGCTGGCGTCAGCGTCTTTGACCAAGTCATTTTTTCCTACACTGCAGAAGAACAAGCAGTTACAGGGTAAGCGCTGGGAGTCACAGTCACCCCTCTCCATTTGTCACTCTGAAGAGACGGCAACCTTGAAAGAGGAACAGCATGAAAAAAAAAAAGTTTTTTGTCCTAGCACACTCTTTTCCTGTCCCAGCCATGTCCCAGGCCAGTTCAGGGACTCTGGTACCTCTCCCAGCATCGGCAGCTGCTGCTGCACATCCCAGCATTACTGGTTCTCCATGGGGTGCAGTTTCCAGTGCCCTTGGTGGCTTTAGTAGGAAGGAGGCAGGTCTGCAGGTTGCTGGCTGACAGCTTTCCCCCCACGGCTACGTTCATGCGACTTCTAAGTTATGGCTGTCTCAGCGGGGAGGGGGCACGCTTACCTGTGCACTGCTGGAAACATCAGAGGAGCACTCAGCTGCTCAATCAAGTGATTAATATTTATGAGCCATGCCTGCTAATATTAGAAGTTCAGGAACAATAGATAATGCTTTTATGGGGCTGTTAAAAGGAACCTTCTCAGACTCCTTTACTGAGAGGCCTATAAAGGTGGGTTTGAGTAGCTTTTGCAGGAAAAAAATATTTTGTCACATCTTCAATTCCTTAACTCTCTGATTAAAGCTTTATGGCAATAAGTTGCCACCTCCTCTGTTGCATAACGTGGCTTTCCTTGCATCGCAGGCAAACCACACACACTGGGCCGACCAGTTGCACAAAAGTCCTATCACACTTGGGACACACATGAATACCCTCACCCTGTGCAACAGCAGTTTTCTCCTGAAGCTTCTGGCTTCAGTGCAGTGAAACCAACTTAAAAAAATATTGAAATGAAGAAGACCCCCAAAATCCACACTGGGGATCCTTACTGCCCAAAGCTGCATTTTTGACAGAGGTTTCTCTAACATGATCTTAAAACAATCTATTGATGGAGGCGTTCCAACCTGTGTCTTTTTAAGGCCTTATTTGTCCTGCAGCTGGAAAGTTTCTCCCAATGTCTATTCAAAAATCTTTATTATTGTAATTTTTCCCCTATCTCCAGTGGGAGAACAATTTACTATCTTACTCTCTGATAGTCTTTTATATACTTAAAGGCTTAACTGGTCTCCCTGGTCTTCCTTCCTCTGGATTAACCAACGCCAGTTCGTTCAGTCTGCCCTCATAGGTCATCTTTCCAAGTTCTCTGGTCCTTCCTGCTCCTACCTCTGTTTTTTTCTCCAGTCAGGCTTTCTCTTTGATGTCTGCCCTGAAACCTGTCCTGCCCTGAGGGGAGGGAAAGGGTTGCCCGGTGTGCACTTCTCTCCATATTCTCCCTTTCATTTGCTCTTCTCACAGAGGAGCGTACTTACCGGCTCATGTTCCGCTGGCAAACGCCGGGCTGACCAAGGCTTTTCCTGTGAAGCCAGTGCCTGCTCAGCCCCTCAAATGACTTCCCTGGGCAGTGGCAGCAGCCAGCCTCCTCCTCAGAGGGGGACATGGGGCAGAGGGGAGCACTGTGCCACTCAGCCCCCTTGCCCTCCCAGGCACATGTCTCCTCCTGGCCCATTCAGGATCCTGGACTCTTGCACAGGCAGGATGAGTCTTGTTTGCTGAATTCCCGTGGGTGCACTTTCCAGGCAAAAGTGAAGAAAAACAAGAGTTAGGCCATGGTGTTTCATCCCTTGGCCAGCTCCAGACAGCCTCCCGGGGCTGAGCAAATCTACCCGACCCAGTGATTCATTACGCTTGTGTTGTATTTATCTCTTCTTAGTGTTGGGGTGTTACTATTCAATAAAAATATGACACTTTTAACTGTTAGAGAAACAGCAGACCCCAGGCAGCAACAGCAATGAGAAGAGAGGATGTATAATCCCTGCTGGCACACGTGCAGCATATACACACAGCAGCAATTAGGCAGGTTCAGTTGTCTCCAATTGCAGTTGCAGACAACATCACAAATGCAAGTCCACACACAGCCCCAGCTAAAAAAGGTGGATCCTTTTTCTTTTTTTTCCCCCCTGGAAAATTCTGTGTCACTGAGTTGCCACTCATGGAATAAAGCAACATCTCACTTGGAGCCAGGACTCTGCCTGGGAATGGGTTAGCGCAAATCCCAGCAGCCTGTAGGCCACATTTCCTTCTCCAGTGTCTATCCATACAGGTAGAGAGGCTAGGGTGGTATGGCAACCTGTGAACTTGCATCTTCCTTTCATCCATCAGAGGAGGGAGAGGGGGCCGGATCCTGAGCTGGGACGTAGGTGATGGGGGATGCACCCCTGCTCAGCTGCCTGTCACGGGGAGCGGTCCGGGTTCGCTTCCGTGCGGGGCAGAAGGAGTCAAAGCACAGGGGGAGAAGGATCAGTTTAAATACCCAGAACGTATTAAAGGCAGCGTTCACTCCCCAACCTGTCCAGACACCGAGTTTCACCAGGGTCTGGCAGGGTGCTGGATTTATTGCAAGATCCGGCCCCTAATAAACAGCATGAGCGGAACCCAGTGGGGCAGGTCACGGGAGCTTGGGTTTTCTCAGATGTGGTTGTGGTCAGGGTGACCAACCACATCCATCCTCTGCCACAGGGACCCCACACCGTGCCCTGGGCACAGCACAACCACGTATACCATTTTATAATCTCACTGGGCTGTGATTATTATATTCCAGCAATCCCGTAAGCACAGCAGCAGGGTGGAGCGGACTTCACACAGACAGAGGTATCCCAGCCCCACTCACTTCCAACCTTCTCCCAGACTGGCGCAGGAGGAGGTTGTTCCAAAGCCAGATCATGATGCAGAGCAACAGCAACAGGCAGATGAGAAAAATGGCACCACTCCCTTTGGTGTTATGATCCAGCCAAGCTAAAAATAGTGATTATCCAACTGCAGGTAGCATTTTCTTTCTTTTCTTCACACAGGAGGCAAGGTTCAAGTCTGAACAATTAACACCTAGAATGATTCCACAATGGGAACCTAACACAATTATGTACACTGCTAACATCTTCAGCTCCTTGCAAGTATAGAACAGGGAAGAAAATGACATCGAGCATTATTCAGGTAAGAGAGGAATTCAGATACTTTAAAGCTTAGTGGAACCAGATTATATGAATGACTTCGACCCCATCCCCCCCACTCCCCACCTCAACTTATTATCTTGAATATGTTAAAGAAAAAAAGAAAAAGAAAAAGGTAATTTAGCCTTTCTAACTGTGAAAATAAGAAACTCCTTTTCTGCAGGAAAAGATTACACAGGTTACACAACCTCAGCAGGGGAACCTGAGGCCCTTGCTATTGCTACAGAACCTGCTGTCCTCTAAAAAGCAGATTAAGTTCAAAATGCAACTGAAACATTTTTAAATTATCTCTTAAATATCTAAAGCGATATCATAATTCTGGGAGAAAGTCCAGTCCCACCTACACTGCAAGCCATGAACCCACCAAGGTAACAGCAGGAGGTAATTGGGGTTTCCCATGCGTAACTGTTACGAGCAGAAAGAGACGGGGAAGGACTGGCAATTTTTCACAAACTCATTTCCCGGAGGTGAGGCCTGTTGTAGACCTATCAGCATTGTGGAGGAGGAGGAGGACATCTTCCTTGGGTCACAGCCAACAGTCTGGGAGGTCAAGGATGAGCAAGGGGAATTTCCCTGTCCAAGAGCGGTATTCCCCAGCACAGGCTCATGGGCAGGAGACTCCTCCTTGCAGAGCTCTGTTTTATTTCTCATGGATGCTTGTTTTTTCAGGCCAGCAGGAAGAGTGCAGCTGCCTGCTGCTGCTACGTGGTCAGTATTCATTCCTTTGGGTCAACACAGGACCGTGGCCATCTTTTAAAGATTTGCTGCCCACAGAAGAGCTGCCCTTCACTCTGCAGACATGAGAGTGAAGCTGTCACACCTGAGACATGACCATCGGCGGTACCCAGCTGTCGTGGATGACTGGAATGCACCTCACTCAAAAGAGAGAGGCAGCAATATGTTTTCTTGAGGTAAAATAATGATTTTAGAGTTCAGTAAATTTGATGGAATTTAACAAAGTTTAACAGGGATTTACCAAGGTTCAATAAGTTTGATGGCAAGGTTCACCTTATTAATTACCACATGGAAGAAACATGCAAGGGAGAATGGAATTAGAAGCAAGTTAGAGTGATTCACACAAAGACCAGAGACACAAAGGGTAAGGAAGACCCTCCCATTGAGTCACAAGGTTCAGAGTGGATCCCCTTGCTTTCTAACCTCCTGGGGGAGCCTAGGTGCAGCTAGGTCCAATCTCAGTCTCAGACTTGGATAACAGCTTATGTCTAATGGAATTAACTCTACAAAGTTTTTGTATAGTTAATTACACAGCCCTGAAGTAGTAACACACCAAACCCCTCGCCTCTCCTCTCTGTACTGTAAACCATCACGGGTCAAAGATAAAAAAGCACGTCAGGACACCGTGACCATGTCAAAAGTTTTGCAGGGTCTTTTTTTCTTTTGCAGAGGAATATTCTGAGCCAGAAGCCGCTTTTGCAGGCGAGTTCTAATTTTGTTCTCTTGTCCCCTGTGAAATACAAACAAACCACATGGCTCAAAAATCAAATGAGCTTAGTCTGGGGCTGGCTGAGTCATCCTGTTTGATTGTCAGTCTACAGCAATTAGACTGTGTGCACTAAACTGTTTCATTACAAGGCACTCCAGAGTCAGACTCCTGAAAAAAAACAAGGAATAAAATTGGAGACTTCAGCCAATCCTGTCAGCACCTGCCATTAGTGATAACAATGTTTTAATGAAAAGCAAGAACTCTAACATGGAAACTGCTCAATTTGAAGTTTTTTCTTGATGGAATTTGATAGAAATGTTTGTTAGGAAAAAAACCAAAACAGAACACCCAGCAAAAAACTTAGTTAACTGAAAAATAAATTCAACAAAAATTTTTCAAGTGGTTCTCATCAGGATATACAACTCCTCACCCCTCCTCAGAGTCCTGGACAAATGCAAGGGGGCTCCTTGAGCCTCCTCCTATAGAGGATATTTTCCAGCCCAGCACAGAATTAAGAAACAGTGGATCCAACATAACTACTTCACGCTCTCCCTGGTGTATGTATTTGTCGAGTTGAAGAATAAGGAGCTTTTCTGAGCTGAACTCAGTGCAGTAAATCTAAGAAACTTTTAAAGATACATCAAATTCAGCACACACTGAACAGAGAAAGGTGGCCTCAGCAGAAACCACCATTTCCAGGTGCATCCCAGCATGAGATGACAGTATATAGGAGTGCTTTGGGTTGGACCAGAGATTTTGGCTCTGCTTACCAGAAGGCATCACTTCTCCCAGTTCCTCATCTACAGCAAAGAGAGACAGCCATGAGGGGCCTTGCGCAGCCTTGCATTCTTCTGCAGGGTCTTCACGTGCCGATTGATGGAGTTGTCCGACTCCCTACAGCAGGGCTGAAATTAAAGGATGTATTAGACAAGCCTTAAGAAAAGAAATCATTGCTTACCTTCCTTTTTCTTGAACTCTCAGCAAGCCAACTGACTTGTCAAACATTGACCAAAAGGTCCCATCTACAAACTCTATGTTACTCTATAATCCCTTCTTTCCGTTAAATCCAGAAGGGTGCTTTGAATTTATGAAAGTGTAAGATTTCTTCCTAAATTAATCGACTACATGATGTTGTGCAATGCTGCACTGGAAGCGTTATGGCTCTTCCACTGTCCCTAGCAGGGACACAGCAGGATGTTTTTGCCATGTGTCATTCACATTAAAAGTTAGCCATTTCCCCTTGGTTCTCCTGGGTATAGCTTAATTATTGTATGTGTGTCTGCATCTTCAACACACTTTGCACCTTGAGATCCTGAACTGAGCTGCAAGCTAAATAACTGCATTTTCAAGTTGCAAATGTGGAAGTTCATGGACAGATTTTACAGCCCTTAAGCGTGGTGATCCACACTCACGAGTCTGAGAAGTTCGGCCGCGGTCCAGCAAGGTGTTGCTCAAGACAGCAACGTGCCACAGATTCCGCATTTTTAAAATTTCCAGAGAACTGGTGGAGTAGTGAGAGGTCTTGGGTCTCTGGTTTTGCAATAGTTCCTTGGAAACTCGAGTTTCCTCCTTTCTGATTCTGGAGCTTGCCACTCGGGGGATTTTAAGATCTACAGATAAAATTCTTTCATGTTCAGTATTGGTGTTGGTTTCCTGAAGAAGTGCGAGAAGCGGTTGTTGTACGGGTGCTGGAAATGCTGATTACAGCATGTCCTGTGTCCATGCTACACATAAGATGACAGGTACTTTGAATCCTCGGTTGGGAAAGTACAGTAGGGAAGGCAAAGTATCTGACAGGACCCGACTATCTGGCACACTGGCTTTTTAATCTCCATCCAAAACAGGATTAAAAAGAGCTCACACAGTGCCTACTTCAGCAGTGCCTGGAAAGGCACTTTCCAAGGGTGCCGATGCTCGTGGCACTTGGCTGCACTTATAACATCACAGCAAAATTTACTCCCAATCAGCCCAAATGTGACAAACTCGGGACTGGGACTGAGACCGTGCTCACCCTGAGCCCTGCAACCTCATAATTTAATAAATTATCTGAAATTTTGTTCTACTAGAAGCACAGCATGGAGGTCGTCAGGACAGCTTGCCAATCCATTACTGTAATTTAACACCAAATTGCATTTTTGGGGGGCTGATTTCCAAAATACTCCCAGGGAAGAGAAGTCTGTTATCACTCCAGTGACCGCTAGCCCCACAACTCCTGCACCCCTGACAAGAAACACCACACAGCTACAGTTGCTGCCCTGGCCTGGTGGTAGGAAACAAACCTAAGCACACAAACACCCTCCCAGCTGCCGGTACCCACCTCTCCTGCAGGCTTCCTTGCCTGCACGGTGCCAATTAAGAGCGCAAGACAAAGGGCAGTGGATTTACACAAGGCAGTAGCATCCCCAAGCCGATGGCTGTTCCTTTTCAGCCTCTCCCAGCAGCAGCAGGGAATATTTACCTCCATGTAATTTCAACATTGCAGCATCACCAGCCAGTTTGGGTCCGGCACTTCCTTGGCCAGTGCTGCGGGAGCAGCCAGACCCTGCTGTTCCCTTACACCAGAAAGAACAGCCTCCTCTCTACTGCAAGGGGCTGCTCCTCCTGCCCACCACTCCCAGAAAATTCCCCAGCGTCGCCCCTGATACGACAAGGATAATTAAAGTTTCCTCTCTTCAAAATTCACAGCATGCTTGCTGTTTTAGAGAAATAGCAGTCCTTCACCGTGCTTACCATGGACTCACTCGACAGCACTTATTATGTGACTGCTGGGTTTCTCAGGAAAAAAAATGGAAAAGAGAAGGTGACAAAAACAGGAAAAAAAAAAGAAAAAGAAGAGCAGCACACCCAGACAGATTTTTAATCCCCCTGTCAGAAGGTTGTCTCCACTACCACCATACAATTTGTGCAGCACAGACCCAGCAGATACCCAGCGCTTCCCTTTGAGGCACCAGCAGGTTAGCTAGTCAAGGTAAACAACATAAAATATTTGAAATCTAGGTTATGCTGGCCAGGATCCAAAGAAAACCTTCCCTCTTCCCATTGCCCTGCAAACCACAGGCTGACAGCGAAGCTGCCCATGCCTCGGTCCTCCCACATCCTTGCGCGCTTTCCTTCTTCCCAAAGGAGGTGAGGGGATGCCGCAGGAAGGGAATGATGAACGATCATCTGCAGCCAGGTTGTCCTGGCACCAGGAGGGACCGTTCCCCATGCCAGTACAGGAGAATTCAAGGTCCAGAGGAGAGCTGCTGAATGCTGTTGATGGTAAACCCTGCTCTGCGGGATGAGCACTAGCACCAGAGCACTTACGGGAAAGTACAATATGCCTAAAAGCACTGGAACAACTCCAGGAACCCACAGCCCACTTGAAAGCATGCAGCTGAGGCAAGAGATAAGTGATGTTTATGGTGCTGAAGGAAAATATATAGGGGGTTCTTCTCTGGCCTTGGGATCTCAGATAAACAAGGAGTCAGGACAAATAAAGATGTCACTGGTTGATAATATATGCACAGGACTTTCCAGGCAATGATTTATACCAGCTCTGCTGTATTTTCCAGGGTAAAAATACAGTCGCAAGCAAAACAGTTGGGACACAGCCCTCCTGTCTCCTAAACATGGCTTGCCTGAGCCATTTGCTCTAGTTTGCTGTACAAGCACTTAAGTGCAGGTCTGCAGATGCCCCCCAACCACTCACACAGCATCTTCTTAGCTGGTGGCCTCGCTGCTTTTGTGTGCAGTGCTCAAGAAACTCAAGTACAACTTTGTATTGAGTTCATATTGAGGCGTAGGGAAAACAAAATCCCAGTTATTCTGCTGGTGTGGCAGCAAAGGCAGGAGAGCAGAGCGCTGGTCTGATCAGTTAGGGTGCAAACGGCCTTCACAAGGAGGCTTTTCTAAGCTACCTCATTTACAGCTGGTGCAGAGTAAGCTGCTGGTGATTATCTGTTCAAGCTGCCTTGGTACAAAGAGGTCTCCCATCCTCAGCTTGGACTGTCCTTTGGCACTGAGGTTGTGTTCAAAGCACAGCCTGGTTGCCCCCCACCTGACCTTAGCTGCACAGGCAGGACTACCTGTTTGCAGGTGGCCGAGCCTGCAAAGCCGTGGCACACCTTGGTTTGAAGCAACAACCCTTTGTTCTTCATCCCCTCCCTGGTAGCTGCCAGCTCAGCCGGACCCACGGCAGGGTAGGGCAAGGATATGCCTTGTGTCCTCCTCGGCAGCTCCCATAAAGAGAGGCTGCACCTCTTCCTTCAGAGGAGGAACCACCTGACACAGAAGGTTTAAACACGCCGTGGCGAAAAATAAATAAATAAATAAATAAAAAATCAAACAAAGATGAGGGCTCCTTTTGGCATTGACTTAAAACTCACCTCCTTTCCAACTCGCTGGGCATTGCAGGAGCTTCCCACCCTGCACATTTCTGGTTGCAATTATCACACTAGGAGCACCTGGGAATTGCTGCTGCTTTCACTGTAATCTCTTCTTGTAAACCGGAAGAGGGATCTTTCTAGAGTTGAGGAGAATGGTAAACATCTTCCATTCCCTGCTTGTTTCCTACTCTGCTTCACTCTCCAGCCACTGGAGCATCCAAGGAACTTCAGCCTGTTCTTAAAACAGTCTCTGTCTCACCCTCTGCTTTCAGCAAGACTGGCCCCAATTACTTTCACCTTAAGTTTCCACAGTGCTACCAAGAACCCTGCTCCTCTACCATCATTTGGATGTGTAGGATCATCTTTCTTCACAGTTGCTCTACCTGTTTACTTTCCCCAGGTTTTTGGTACTGCCTGCCTAGCCCATGCTTTCTTGATGGCATGTCAATATTTGTCTTTCATGCATTTAACGCCTTAATCATACTTACAGGTATTACAGCAGCCTTCTCCTCTCTCTTTTATCACATTTCCCACTTCCTCTAACAAGGGACGCTTCAGTCCCCTTGCCCACAGACTTGCAAGGTGCCTCTCTCGTATCTGACACTTGCTCTCTTCCTTTACTATCTGCACTTGCTCACCATTAGCTTCTCAACCACTTGTGGCGTGATCCTATCTCCATGTCACACGACTTCCCTGCATGTTGTTTTCGTGCCTGGCTCCTCACCACCCCCTTCAGCTGTGCTCATGGCTTTCTGAAGCACTTTGCTGCGGCTCCTCGGTGATGCCTCCCCTGCCGGAGTGGTGCCTCTTGCCCACACTTTCCCAGCCAGGCTGGCTTCACTGCTTGCTCATGGCCCATTTCAGCCTCAGAACGTTTCCATTTAGGCATGGGCAGAATCACCGCCACAAAATTTCCCTTGGTGACATAGGACAAGAGGAGGAGGGAAGGGAGCAGAGCAGTGATATGGACCTGAGCGCTGCAGAAGATGTCAGACTCCCAGCACCAAGAAAACGCTCCCCACCAACCCTCCCAGCACGTCTGCATGAGCACAGGACCACCAGCAATGAGGTTTCCACTCAATGAGGTTTCCACAAAAGGTAGTGCTGTGACTAACTTTCTAATTAGAAGAGAGGGGCAGAAGATCTGCCCTTGCAGGCTGCCCGGCTCAGAGCACAGGGAACACAGCGCTCCCTTGTCCTGCACCCTCCACCACCTTTAGTGGTGGCTTAGAAATCGGCCAGACCAGAGGAGAAGAAAACACACATGCTTCTGGACACTTAACAAGAGAAAATCTCACACCAAGCCTGGCTACTCCAGTCCACAACGGCATCCTTAAGGGTGTCCTTGCACCTGCAGAGCCTGCAGACCCTCTGCAGCAGCTGTCTGTCCTTCTGGGTGCACAACACCCGCTCCCTTGATGCTGGCACATTGAGGTGTGCTGGTCCCAGCCCAGGCTCTGTCCCTCAACATCACAGTAACTGTCCTCTCCACCTGTTCTGGAGCTTTATCCTTCCATCTGTTGCTGTACAGACACCAACTGCAAACCCACAGACACCACTGCTCTTAACAGGAGTTATCCCTGATCCCCCTCCACCCACATCTCCTGTATCTCTTCTTTTCCAAGACACGACTTCAAAATAGGATGTGACCTGAGAGCTGCTTACATAAGGCCGTGTGAAAGGGAAGCAGTGAAATGAGAAAAGATCTCAAGGAAATGAAGTTCACAAGATGATTTCTGCATTACCCACAATAAGACAGGAAGCAAAACACTCACTATTAGATAAGAACAGCAGATAAACATAGTCAACTGAGCTGTAAAAACAGATTTAGCCTTTTACCGCTTCCTGTTTCAGGGTGGCGGGGTGCATCCCTGCTGCCCTCTGCCAGGAGACTCAGGCCCTGGCTTACTGCAGGGGTGGCGAAGCCAAATGTCACCAAGGGGAAGATGTCTGGTCAGCAGCCTCTGCCACACAGCAGCAGGAGGAGCACCGGAACCCCCTCCACATGTCCTCCAAGGGAGCCTTGACAGCACCTGCCCCAAAAGAAAAGTCAAGCTTTTCTCAAGCCTCCTTTGAATGCGTTGGCAAAAGGCCACCTGGAGACGCTGGCCTTATTCCCTCACACGTGTGTTTAGTTACAGGAGCCCAGCGAAAGGGCCGGGGTCAGCAGAGATCCATACACAGGGATTTAGAGAAGGGGGCTGTTGTTTGCAGCCCCATCTGCCAGGGGTTTGGATTGCAAAGGCTGGAAGGCTCCAGCTGAAAGGTGGTTCGGGTTTAGAGCAGCTGTTGTTGTTTTAGTGGCAGCAGCCCGAGAGCAACATGCAGATCTTTCCCTATATAATATTAATGACTCCCCCTCATCCTGTTGGAAAGTCCTTCCTGGTGACCGTGATGCTGCGTGGTGCCAAAGGTGCAGGTCTAAACACAAAAGATGGAAACAGGTGGGAAAAGCAGAGGTGGCAGGTGCAGAATATGGAAGAGAGTAACTATAAAATCTTACCTACCTCAGCCTCCCCAAAATACTTGTGACAACTGGAAAAGATTCAGGTTTTCAAGGAGGCAGACAGAGCCTGAAAGGGAAGATGAATAAAACCCACATTTTTTATTTAATAGGTCTAAATCAGAGGCAGTAGGTCTGTTAAGTGGAGAACAGTAAGCAGGTTGCCATACTCTGCTACATGGATTTTAAAGATATTGCATTTGTGGATTAAATTAAACTTCTAAAAAGTTGGATTTAAGAGAAACAAAAGGGGCAGGAAACCTGTGCAGAAGCTTTTATACACAGCGCAGAGACAGCCAAATTAAACGTGCTGTTCTGGAGGACAGGGGAAGATTTTGCTTAAGTTGTAAGGGGCTTGGAAACTTAAATGGGAGGAAGAGATTGCCAGAATATTCCTCCTTGAACACAGAAAGCCACGGCTGGAAGAGGGCAGCATCCACGGCACATGAATGAGAGGGGCTGCAAGGCTGGGTAGGAAAACAGAGTGGTATCGCAGCACAGAAACCACAGACACATGCTGAAAGGGGGCAGAAATAGGAGGTCTCAGGAAATGCTTCTTGCAAAATCCACCCCAAGCAAAAAGGCAGGAATTGGTCAGAAGGACCATGCAGACGGTGGGAATAAGGACAGGCCAGCGCAGAACCTACCTGTGGGCAGAGCTGCTGTGTGTGCAAGGGGCAAGGCTGGCTTGGAGAAGCATGAAACTAGATAAAAAATTTTGCTGTGGAGGAACACGTACACAGCGCACAGGGAAGAAGAATCTGGTAGTGCTCTATACAGCGAGGGATGAATGGTTGGGGGGGGCTTCATCAGCAGTAAAGGAGATTTCTGTATGAGATTTGCTCAAGGGATGGTTGCCTCCTTTGAGTAGGTCTCTGCTCTGATCAGCTCCCTCTCAGGAGGGGAGACAACACCAAGGTAGGATGGACACCACTCAGCCATCCTTAGACTATGTGGAAGGGAGATAGCCCCTACTGATACCTGCTGAACTGGAGTCAAAGGGAGCATCCGAACAGGGAGTCTGACGCTGAGGAGATGCCGTAGCCCCGCTGACATCTCCCCAGCCAGCACGAGCTGTCCAAGGCATTGGTGCAGGTGCCACCTCTCAGGTCTCCTTGGTGACAGGAGAAGGTTGCAAGACCCTAACCAGCCATTCCAATATGCACATTCCCTGAGAAACATCTCCCTGGTACCTGGACATAACCTGAGGGAATGGTTAAAGTACACAGCTCAAAGAAAAGTCAGAGAGACAACAGAGTAGGCTTTTTTCCTATGGAAAATAAAAGGATGGTGTCCTTTGCCTATGCTCAGAGCTAAAGAAGTATGCAAAACAGACACATTCCCCATGCTTAGAATAAGAGATATCTCTGGTGATGGGACAAGTGCCAAACCATTTCCCATGCTAGAGGCTTCAGCTGACTTCCTCCAGGGGTAAAACCAACCAATCTCTCCCCAGATGAGGTCTTTGCACTCTGAGGAAGGCATTGCTTTGGGAAACAGCCATTTAGACCACATCACATGCCCAAACCAATTCACAGGTGGCTACAATGGACAGCAAAAGCCTTAAGGTTCATATAAGTGATACATTGAAGCAGCAATAAGAAATAAAAGGACATAAACAAAACTTCATCAGGTTTATGAAAGATTCCTTCTAGTTTATGACCCATCAGCAGCATTTTAACAACCTTCTTAGAGAACAGAGTAACTGAGCAGTGACTGCAGGTAAATTCCCATCTATTGCAAGGAGTCAGCAACAGGCCTCCACCTTCAAAACCAGATTCCCTGGGAACAGAAAGTTTTGCCATGAAATGAGACATCCCCAGTCTCTCTGCTGCAACTGCCAGCTCACTGGCTTCCCCCCATAAAGAGGGGAGGATGTTACAGGCTTTGCTCTGGGCAAAGCAGGTTCCCAAGTTCAGGAGCAAGAGAGGCTGCGGAGGAGCCGATAGGTCAGAGAGCCCAAATGGAGCAGATAGAGCTGAGCAATACCAAAACCAAAATACACCAAAGGCTTCCATACTCTGCAGCTGACTGGCAGAGTCGCTGAACACCTGGGTTCCACAGCCTGCCTCTGTATGGGGAAAAAGCAGGAGGGTTTCTGTACCCCAGGCTGGACCCTGCAGCAGCCTCAGGATGCACTGATGTAAAGGAGCTGCAGCTGGGACAGACTCCTACCCACCCTCCTTTATCACCTCTTGTGACCAGCATTTGCTAACCCACCTGTTATTAAAATCCCATCACACACGAGGTCTCAACCACAGCCCTCTCATTAGATAATTTGTGCTGCCCTCCAACAAGAGCATCTGAAAACATGATTCAGATGTTGCTGGGCTCACCCTCTGCTGAGGAGCAACTGCAAATAACTGGATATGCAGAAGGTGGTGAGGGGGAAATAAATGTCAGGTGAACAGTGCAGGAGACAGCAAGAAGAGGAATGGACTAATTCAGAGAAGCTGAGTAAGATAAACAGGACAGGGAAAGAACATTTCTTTACCATGACACAACATGGTCGACATTTCTCTTTGATAGGTGTGTATGAAAGCTCCCTGCAGATGACAGAGCTGCTGTGGGAAGCAGGAGAGCCAGGGCCCACAGAGCCGAGGGGACTTGAGTGTCCTGCATGAGGTGGTGGGGTCTGCTGAAGGAAGAGAGAAGGAGAGAGCCACTATGGTTAATTTAATTGTATTTATTCCACTTCAAAAAGCAGGCAATCTCAGTCTTGGGGAAATGCTTAGCCGGAGCATTGGCCTCGGGGCTACTCATTCTCTCCATTTCAGAGAGAATTTCAGGACCATTTCAGTGCACGCTGTCCTGACGGGAAAGGCTGTTATAATACTTTGCACTTGTGAAACTGGAAAATGCTATCAGGGTAGAAAATGCTTTGCCAGGATGATGGCAAGGTCTGGTGGGGAAACTTCGTCACATTTTTAATTGAATCATAAAGACACACGCTGCATGAGCAGCAATCACCGAGGGACACGTGCAGAGGTGCTGCTTTCCTGCATTTCAGAAACAAATACCAAAAAATGACCAAGACATGAAGTCAGTTATTTTCCGAGGTATCGGAAAAGGCACCACGCACCGAGGGGAAGGTGGGAGATGAACAAAGCCCAGAAACAAAAGGGGGAGAGTGAGAGATGACAAAGCTGCTGAGCACAAAAGCCCCCTGATTATCTCCAGCAAACACATGCCGGCATTTGCAGGCTCATCACAAACCCAAACGGCAGAGCTGTGAGCAATTATTTGTGGTTCAGCCCGATAGAAATATTTGCAGAGGGCAAGCCAAGAGACAACAAATAAGTCGGGTGGTTCAGGGTCTGGATTCTATCCCCTGCTGCTGCGCACACCAGCAGAAACCTGGTGGGCACGGTGGTGGCACCGGTGTCACCTGCCCGTGCTGGTGCCCGTTTGGACAAGTGAAAGCTTTGTTTTTGGAAGGCAGGTCAGTGCTGCACAGCCATGCGGTGAAGGTGACATCTCAGCACCACATGCCATCAGTGGTCCCCTCCAAAGCCACCAACAG
Organism: Bartramia longicauda; assembly: GCA_028566575.1. Lineage (NCBI taxonomy): Eukaryota > Metazoa > Chordata > Aves > Charadriiformes > Scolopacidae > Bartramia > Bartramia longicauda. The sequence continues at coordinate 5,884 of JAOXNH010029427.1, read as the reverse complement.
GAATTTTGCTGGAGGGTTTCCCTGCTGAGAGAGAGCCAGAGGGCTGGGAAAAAGCCAGGGATCGGTGGGCACCGCTGCTCTGCCCTGCCCTGGGAAAAAGAGGCAATGCCACAGGTACTCATTCCTGCCTCAAGCCAGCAGCCCTCATCAGGCACAGGAATGGCTTTTACCATGATAGGAACTGAATTACGCTTTTTAGCTGAAGCACTTGTAAGGTCAGTACAGGCCCATTGCAGTCCCAGAGGGCAGGTACTGGGGTGTTTCCCAGGATGAACATATATATTATACCTCATTTTGATTCTTTGCATTCCCTTAATCTTTCCTCTTTGTCTGGGGAAGAAAAAGCCATTTCCTGTGCCTTTCAAAGGAGTCAAAGAAACTGTCTCTGATGTGCCCATCTCCATCAGTGAGCCAGCAGCGTGCTTCACAGGCAGAGCCTCAAGGGTGCAAGAACATGAAAAGCAAAAAACTAAAATATTGGGGGGAATTTTCCAGGAGGTGGAAACGTGTAGCTGCCTGGAAAAAAAAAAAAAAAGAGTGAGCTTAGATCCTTTTTGTTTTCTCTCTTTGCTATTCAGAGAACCTTGTGTCATCTGAGAAGAGACACAGCGGGGAGCTGCTACTTGCTTTGCCAAGGCAATGAGAAGGAATATTCTCTGTTAAAGACACCACCCTCGTAGGGATTATAAATACAAAAGGAGATGAATTTATCCAGTTGAACCTAATCCACGAAAAACACTGCAGTGAGGAGGAAGGGGAGCGTCTGGCTGTGGGCGATGGGCCAGGAGGGAACATACGAATCATGTTAAAAACCTATAAAGGAGCACCAGAAAATGTATTTTAATATATAAGTGCTTTCACTCCCGCCTGCCTGTCTAGCTCCATGGCTTTTGCTGGAGGAGACTCTCATGATGCCGCGGCAGCAGGATCTCAGCCTGGCGCACTGGGACACCCCGAGGCTCACCATCCTGCCAGAGGAGGCAGCTGTGGGGGCATCTCACTTGCTTGTGGATTTGCTCTCTGGGAGCCCAATCCCACAGGATTTCCATGCAGGCACAGATATTTGGCTGCTTCAAGCCCAGATGAGCAGCACTAAGGGTCTCATAGCTCCTGTGCCTCATCCAGAGCAGAGGGTCCCTGGCATCCAGCTGCGACCGAGCCACCAGCTTGGGGACACCGACACAAACCACTGTGTGTTTTGCATGTGCATTTGTAAAGGTTTTTTAAGCCATGCGTTTCAGGCAGGCGGGAGGGAGCTCTAACCAGGGCTGCTGCCCATGAGGCTTTGAACACATCGCAGCCAGCCCTGCTGCTTCTCCGGCTCTCCCGCAGGCCCGCCGGCAGGTAGCAGGCAAGGTGCTGCCGCCCCAGCACCAAGGAAGGCTGCTGGGTCCGCCGGCTGCCACCCCGGCTGCCAGACGGGAAGGTGCTTTCCGCAGCAAGAGGCATTCAAAATGTTGTGACAGCCGAGAGCAAACCAGCTTTGTTTTTCATAGGGAAGTGAGGCAAAATCTGCAGCAGAGGCAAAGTCATTCGATTCCAGAAAAAAAAGAAAAGCAACCACCACTTACTGCTAAAACCAGTCACAGTGTGGTTTTGGCTGTTCAAGTCAGGAGAACAAGCACTTATAAAAATGAATAATTGAAGACATCATAAGTCTTTTATTAGCCCTACAGCAGCCGTAAATGCCTTCTGCTAAGCACAAAGGAATATCCTATCAA
>JAOXNH010024045.1:0-10036 GCA_028566575.1 Bartramia longicauda | reverse complement strand
CTACTTAACATCACAGAAGAGCACCACGGGTGACAGGGAGTGAAGAGTCAGCCTGTCCTTTACTTTGTCATTAGCTGTCCTGTGTGACAGGAAGGGGTACCCTCTGCCTGGCCCCTACGTACCTGTGCTGGGGTTTTGTTGTGCTTGGCTGCAATCTCCTTGATCTTGGGGTCATCCAGAAGGGAAGGATCCTCTGGCTTAGCCCTACACAGCAGAAAGGACATTAGTGGCAAGAAGCCTCCATAGATCCAGCCTAGCAGAGATCCATATCTGGATGAATGGATCTCTTCCATGAATGGAGACTTGTAGTCTCAAAGTCTCATGCATAATCCATGCCAGCTCCCTTGCAAAGCACAAGGCAATCTCACCATGGTCTGTCAGGAGAGCCAAGGGGACTGTACGCTGTCACAGCAATCCCTTTGGATTGACAGTACTTGATCAGCTTCTCCTGGGTAAGGTATGGATGACATTCAACCTGCCAACATAAGAGTATAGAAATTGACAGCAATTTAACTGCTTTAACATGTTCCAGAGATTTGTTTCAAATCAAAGAATTTTTCATTCTAACTTACAGTCCCTGTGTGATATTACACAGCCTTTGTTTTCTGTACATTGCCACCCCTTTCTACTATTTGTGGTAGTTCTCCTTATAGTGAAGGGTCCAAGGACTGTAACACCAATCCTTGAAACTTTGCTGATCCATATGCTCTCCAACATATGGCATGAGCAGCTACATAATTGCTTAAGGAGGACAATTCAGTAAAATGCACACACAAGAGAACTGTAAAATCATAACAACAGGAGAGCAGACCCACAAGTACAAAGTTCTCTTTTCATCCTTAGTTAAGTGAGCCATAATGGTTTTTTTACAACTACCATATTAACTTCAATACCAGTATTGTTTCACTCATTTCTATTTGCTTTGTGTCAATACTCACCCTGAATACCTCCAATCCACAAACAGTAGGAACGGCTGACTGCTACAGATTTTAGCCCTTCAGCTTACAATCCACTACAGAGATTTTATAAACACAGATGTACTTGCCATGAATTTCCATAAGAACATCTACATCACACCATACAGACTCCTTAACAGTGGATCTGTATTCCGGCAAGCTCAGGCACATGTATACAGTATGGAATGGGAACTATTCACGTGTCAGGAGGCTGCGAATGAACACGAACATTTGATACTTTCCATGGAGAAACTTTAAGTACAGTCACACAGCAGGGAGCCCCACTTGCCTTTCAGCAGACAACAGCAAGAACCTTTTTGACTACCCTGTCATTTGAGCCTTCTGCAGCCTGCTGCTGCTTCAAGGCAAGTCCCTGGAAACTCCTGCTACTGGCAGGTGGAGCAACAGAGTGCAAAACATGGGATCACTTTACAGCCTTGAGTGCTTTATTTGTATTTCTAGCTGGCTGCTGTGGTCAGAAGCCTGCTGCTCCCCTCCTGGAGCATGTTGGAATACTGCACAACAGGACACGTAACTCCGTTTTTTTGGCAGATAATACATATTTATTTTGCTTCAGCAGCTCCAGAAAGGCAACTACTCAAGAGTAGCAGACCATCCAGTTATTTTCTCAGCTATTCAATAGGTAGAGTTTGTGATAAGCCAGGCAAAATCATCCTTATCTGTCCTCTGGCACTCAAGTTGAAAAACTTCTGAGCTACATTATCTAGCCTTATGTTTGGACCAGGATGAAAAGCCCACAATGTGCATTTAAACAAGTATCTTAAGGTATTACACAGTGTGGATTGCAGTAACAATCAAGCACTCTAGTCAGATTTCCTTACTGAACCAAGTACTGCTATCATTGTAATGCAATTACTGCCTTGCCAAATTAATTTCTCTCCACATATGGAACTGATGTGCATACTCACTGCATGCAAATTAAGACTGGGAATGACACCAAGTACAGGGATTGCACTGAAACATCTGCACAGAGTGTTTGCAGGAAGCATTATCACCTTTAGGCCAACTAGTGTTAATAACTGACAGGATTCCAGGCTTTCAAGCATTTCTTAAAAAGCAGTAAGTTTTGAAGGACAGGGACGAAAGACCTATTGTTCTGAGCACAACTCGATTACAGTAATCAGACAGCTTGAGAACATTTCCAAGTGCAAGAGATATAAGGTCAGCAACCTCTACGCAAGAGCCAAGGGTAATTATCAACTACAGTGAATAAGGTGTGGCAGATATTGAAAGATCTCTATCTGTGATGCCTTAGGGTATCAGAAATATCCTAGAAGTATATTGGGACTGATAATGGAGATACACAGTAGAGAATTATGAATTTTGCACTTGACAGAATGTTTCAATATTATGTTGAATAGACTTCCAGAGAGCAATCCTACTAGCTTTCTAAAAAGAGTTGTTAAAATCCCTTTTCAGCACATATGCTCAAGCTACCACCATAAATTAACCAGTTCTTGTCATCAGGTATCAATAACTGAGACTGTAGTCCTTTGAACACCACGGCAACCAAGGACAAGCCTAGATAGACTCCACAGGGGGCTATCCTCTTCAGCAACTTGTGCCAGGCTATAATCTTGTCAAGTTTGCCGGCGATGCCAAATGGGGGACGACTAGTCAATACACTCAATATACCAGTCAATACACTCTGACACTTCAGAGTGACCCGCTCAGGCAGGAAGAACAGGCCAACAAAAATCTTACTGAACTCAACAACGCTGCACACAAAATCTTGCACCTGGGAAGGAAAAGCCCCTGGCAATAACACAGGCTGGAGCCTGACTACCTGGAAAGTATCTACACTAGAAATGACCTGGGGGCCATAACAGGCCAAGCTGAACATGAGCCAGCAGTGAGTCCTGGCAGCAGGAACGCTGCCAGAAAGTTGTGGTGAGTGATCCTCTGCCTCTACTCAGCCCTTATTAGACCACCTTTACAATACTATATCCAGTTTTTTTCCCTTCCCAGCCCCCTCAGAAGAAAAGATTGACAGACTGTCATGAATTCAGCAGCAGGACACCAGTACAGCTGGAGAACCTGTTGTACTGAGAAAGTCTGAGGGAGCTGGGCTTGTTGAGCTTGGAGAAGGGAAGGCTTCAAGTGTCTTAGTGGCAGCTTTTCAATATCTAAAAGGAGGTAATCCAAAAGACAAGCCAGGCTCTTCAATGGTGCAAGGTGAGAGGACAGGAGACAACAAGCTTAAGTTAAAACAAAAGAGGTTGAGACTGGATGTAGGAAGACTCATTCCCTCCCCCATGCACCCAAGGCAGGGGGACCAGGCAGTGGAGAACACCATCTAGAGAGGCTGTGCAGTCTCCACCCTGGCAAGTTTTCAAGATGGATGAAGTCCTGGGCAACTTGGTCTGATCTCACAGCTGATGCTGTTCCAAGCTGTGAATTACAGCAGATTATCTCCCAAGGTCTCCTGCCATCTGAATTTCCCTACGATTTTATTCGAGTGCTGTCTATATACCTGGACACTTCTACTCTATGGCCTATTTTGCAACTCCATTTCCTCCTTCCTCCCAACCCTCATTAAGTCTATAATCAGTCCATAAAGCACGTTCCTCTTCAGTTCCCTCAGCCACCAGCAACAGGAACTGCCCTCTTCACAGAAGAGTTGCAAAAAGGTCATCCAATTCTCTGTTAGGTCCTCATATATATATATATATATATATATATATAGGCGCCTTTTGGTCATACCAAAGGGTGGATACTTGCAGCATATACGTGCTTAGTATCACTTAAAATCCAATTGTTAGGGACATTTTTTTTTAAATTTATTAGTCTGGTTCTTATTTTGTGCTGTGTCTTACACTCCTTTTTTTTATTCAGCTTTTAGAGTCCGTTTGTGAAGATAAGCCCACCAGGAGAGCAGAGCCCTCTGAAAGAACCAGCGTCCTCGCCCTGACCGATGTAGGAAGCTGTGCATACTGCTTCTGAAATGTGTCCAAAAAAAGACTGAAACTGTTTAACTGAGTATTGGATGGTCCATTTCTGTCTAAGATGATGTAGTAAAATGTCAGCGTTCAAGAAAATTTCTTTAATTGCCCTGAAGTTTACTGTTATGGTGACAGTCTTTGAAAAGCCAGGCTTCTCCCTGGTATCAGTACTGTCATTGTTCTGGTTGACAGAGGTTGTTGTCTTCCAGTTTTATTACCATGTTGACCGTAATTCTCCAGGTTTTTAGGTTTATATTTTCTGAGATAAGGGTCTTCTTCAAAGTGGTATATCCTCTGCAGCCTTTTACTTAGCTGCAGAAAGGGAATAAACACGACTACACCAGGCAACTAGGGAAGAGACATTACCTGAAAACCAGTCCTTGAAAGAGAGTTTCAAGCAAATAGTGTCTAGGTTTAGAAACTTAAGTTCAGACTAACTTAGCAGAATAGAAAAGTGACCTCTCAAAGAATGCAGACTGTCCTATAGCTCCCCAGTGGGTTTTTTTGATCCTCTAGGAAGCATCTGACATTACAATCCCCAAGAGAGGATGAAATGAAATGCTGTTTCAGCATGGAAATTCTTGTCTTCATAAACTTCGGGCTAAGTTTTATTTTTTTGACTCGTTCAGGCTTTTATCTGTTCCTACTTTATGACTTCTGGAAACATTTCTGTGGACGAAAACCCTCTTCTGCTCTTTTATAAACAATATAATGCTGTATTTCTATTAGAACTTGTTACTGGCTAAAAATAATCAGTTGAGTATAAACTCTGACTTTGGCTAGCCTATGAACAGCCAAATTTGGTGTAACTTGGAATCCAGAAAGTCTGTCTGCAAAAGCTTTTTTTAAGTTTGTCTCTTAATTTAATGCAAGTACTTCCTTAGGATCAAAATGAGTGAGGCGTTTTTGGTGTTGCACTGAATTGGACAAAAACATGCAGGAGGCAACAGGTTCAACTTGTCTTTTTATAGGCTACTGAACTCAAGATGTTACATCTAATAGTTGTAGTCCAGTATCTGCTTGCCTGACAAGAAAGTTATATTACATGGACATGGGAGGAGACCTAACCATGCTAAAATATAAATAGATAGCTATGTAGGGTTGTTTTTTTGTTTTTTTTTTTTTTTTTTTTAATTTTGTGTGGGTTAACTGATGCTATTTCTGTTTTGTAAGGACCTTCATTTACCTGTTGCTGTACCTGAAGTTCCCTCCTCACCAAGACACGAATTTCCTGCAGACTGGAGTCTTAAAACACGACTTCTATTTATGTCTTCCCAACCTTTTACCTGGGCAGAACACTTAAAAGCGCAAGAGGAAGCTCAAGGATTTGTTCAGCATTGTAGAGCTACGGAAACAAACTTGCCGGAGCGCATACAGGTAATACCAAGCTCCAGCTTTAGAAAGGAGAACATATCTTTGCATCTTTCCTTAAACATGAAGTGTTTTGCAGTGAAGGCTTGGATTCTGTTTTGGTTTGGTCTTGCATTAATAAGTCTAATTTAGACTACTACTCTAACCCCAGCCATGGTTTGTATCTATAGTGGTAAACAGCGATAAGTAAGTGGTGATTTAACTTCAGATGTGGAGCAGTTGCCAGTTGCTGTCTGTCTTTTTGCAGTGTGCCTTACTCACAGCCCAGGATTATTTTCTTTAGTATCTAACATAATATTTTTTTAGTCCATCACTTGCAATTCTGCCTTAAGTAAAGCATTCCTGGCCTCACAAAATGCTTTTTCACATCTAGGAACCAAAACTGTCGACAGAACTGCGTTGTGCCTTTCAGCAAAGCCTCGTGTACTGGCTTCACCCTTCACTGCCGTGGCTGCAGCTGTTCCCTCGGATTGGAGCAGATAGAAAAATAGTTGGAAAGGCTACTCCTTGGTCACAGGATGAAGCCTTGCAACAAGTGCTCATGAGCGACTGGTAAGTGGAACCAAACAACTAATGTATTTAGTAAGATTAAGACAATAGGATTTGAGTTAACGTGCAAGTTCTTTCTGGTTTTATGAGAAAGCTTTAGTCTTATACTTCCTTAACCTGGTCCTCAAAATAATAAGCATTCTAGCTGAAAGAAAAAATAAAATAAAAAAAGCTACCTTCTTGTGTTAAATGCCCCTCTCCAATCCTAATTGTTGATTTAGGTAGAATTCCATAAATCCTGTTAGCAGGTTGCCTTTGATGCTTCATGTAAACCCATGTGCTAGAAAGCAAGTGTCCTGGAGGAACATAGTACTCTCCAACAGGCTGCGTTACGGAGGAGTGCAGCTTCCTAGATGTTGAGCACATCCGAAAATCTGGCTGATCATTCAGTACGCTCTCAAACGTGTGCAGAGTACGCATCGCTGACACCCAGCCAGATCCAATCTGATGTGTCGATAGCAAAGAATTAACTTCAGTTACTGAGTTGTTTTATTTGAATTTGCAGGTCTGTCAGCTTTACTTCTCTGTACAACCTGCTCAAAGCCAAACTGTGTCCCTACTTCTATGTATGTACCTACCAGTTTACCGTCCTGTTCCGTGCAGCTGGTCTTGCGGGAAGTGACGTTATCACAGCTGTAATTTCTCCCACAACGAGAGGTTTAAGGGAAGCCATGAGAAGTGAAGGTACGGTGAAAACAGTCCAACTAGGATTTGAATAACCGATAAAGTGCATTAGCCATGTTACAAAACCATTCATTGCTTCCTTTCCTCCTCTGTTCAAGGCATAGAGTTTTCCTTACCTTTGGTAGAAGAACGTAGAACCAAGAAACAGAAAAACTCTGAAGTGAATTTGGAAACCGAAGTTGGCAACAGCCTGGAAGATGGAGAGTATGTAATAAGCCTTGTACAGTGCTAGAATTCAAGGGCATCTGCAGACTCCTGCACATCCCATGTGGAAAAACTTCCAAGGAAGTAATACCCTTCTAACACTGATTCTGTATTTCCCAGGGAACCAGCTCCGAGCGATGATGATGATGAAAGTTTCTCTTGGCTTGAGGAGATGGGAGTCCAAGACAAAGTTAAGAAACCAGATACTATTTCTATTAAACTGTATCCTTCCTTTGCACGGCAGAGAACTGTGCAGATGTTATCTTTTTGTGGTATAGTTTTAAGTTTTATCAAAGCTTTTGAGAACTTACTTTCAAGTATTAATCCTCACATCACTGCACATTACGACAGTCTGCGTGTCTTTTTGAGTTTCTTTATGACAAGTATTTCTAGATGCTTTTCTTCTTGAAGGAAAAGCCATTGTGAATTGTTTATGTAACTTCATAAGATCTGTTATGTCACCAACTGATTGCCACCTCACATAGAGGTTCACTGGAAAGACTCAGATCTTTTTTACTACTATTTTCTGAAAGACAAGGGTGTATGTTCACTTAGGCGAGGTTTACACTTGGAAGAGTGTGGCATGGTAGGGACACAGCTGTGGAAAAGAACAGCTGATTGCAGACAGCCTGGCTGTGTTTCAGAGGGACTGATTGCCTCCGTCTTCCTCTGGTTCTGTTTGCACTTGAAACACCTGAGGTTTTTAATAATGAAATCAGAAGTCAGGTTTAAGATACTGCTTAATATTTGAACAACAAATCTGAATCAGTGTAAAACTTGGTGGGTTTTTTAGTTTTGTTTATTTAAGTGACTTGGTCAGAAGGGGATGGAAGAGTTTCTCCTGGCGTTTGCACTGCTCTGATTCTTCCTTTGGCACACTGCTGCTTTTCACTTCCTCATGGTTTTCCTTTGACTCCAGTCAATACAGTCGTCAGGAGAAGCACGAAGTGCAGGTGGATCACAAACCCGAATCCCTGGCATTAGTGAAAGGAACAAACACGTTCACCTTGCTGAACTTCCTGATCAACTGTAAGAGCCTCGTGGCTGTTGCAGGTCCGCAAGCAGGGCTCCCCCCGACTCTCTTGTCCCCTGTTGCTTTCCGAGGTGGAACAATGCAAACGCTCAAAGTAAGTTAACGCGACCAACTCTGTTTTCTAAGAAAAGGAAGTTGTTTCTTCACCCAATAAATTAGACGCTGACTTTGTATAGTTTCCCTCGGGTACCGCCGGGTAGTTTTTGTTGCTATAGCAATTTTGACTGTCGTACAGACTGCCTCTTAAAAACATTTCTATCCACGTAGATCTCTGCTGCTAAACTGAAATCTCAGTGTTTCCATTCTTCACATCCTGATAAACACGAGGTTAAGCAGAATTCCCAGATGCAGAAATGCTTCTTAAAAGAACCTCCTGAGATCTTACAGGGTCTCAAACTATCACAGCTGCTTGCAACAAGGCAGCTGTGGAACCGCGGCTCGCCATCTGTTACTGTAAGGCCGTGGGGGGTACACTGAAGGCTGTGCTGTTAATACAGGGTGTGCAGTTGTCTTCAACCAGAGAAGGCGATCGTACTGTTCTTCTCCAGTTCACTTTCTCAGTACTGTATAGCATTCCCGCGTCTCACCGTTGGTACATCTAAGCTTAGGAGTTGTTACAAAGAGGGTAAAACCATCGTAGTGCTTGTGTAAGGAACAGTAAGCTGACGATGCTGAGAAGCGTTACGAACCTTTAACGGGACCGTGGCACTGCAGTATTGAAGTAAATGAAAACCAGGAACCAATTTCATTGTCAAAAACTAATCCTCTGTGGTCTTTCTGTCTTCAGGCTCGAAGTATAAATGCGAAAGCCAGGGTCCGCTTGGCGTACGAGGATATCTTCAGTTTGGAGGTGGTAGGCCCTGTCATGCCTCATTCCCTGCACGCCCTGACCATGCTGCTCCGGGCCACACAGAGGGGAGCGTTCTCCGCTGTCCTGTACACACACGAGCCAACTGCGGTCTTTAACACTCATCTCAACGCTGCAAGGCCTGCCTTAAACAAGGTAAGGAGACTAGCGGAGACGGTCTTTCCTGTTAGGAATAGTATCTTTGTTACAAACCACGAGACACTGAGTGACACAAGATTTTCCCTTGATGCCCGGGTTTACACCCAGTGAACTTGTGATCACCACCTGGTGCTCCTCGTGGCTTCTCATTCCCTCAGCAATTGAATTAATTGGAAAACTAACTTCTCAGGAGTTCCCCAGAGGTACACACATGGACATTAAGAACTACAGAAGCTTCAAACAGAAGCACCTATTCCATGTCTCTCTTCTTCCTGTGAATTTCCGCAGGAAACCACATGCAAAGATCTCACTGGGTGTGGACTGCATCCTAAGACTTTGGATCAACTGAGTCAGTGCCAAACACTGGGAAAATCTTCCATCCGCTTCCTGGAAATGAAAGATTATGCTTATACCTGGAAGTCCTAGGTAGGCTAATTCTGTCTCAGGGGAAAGAACGCTCCCTGGTGTGCGGTTGCTGTACTGCTCCGCTCGGGTCTGCGCGGGTGGCAGCTACCCAGTACTGGGAGGGATACAGCCTTGTCACACGTTACAGACAACTATTGCACGTCACCCATCATAAAACACTTGGAAGGACTTCTAAAGGGGATGAAAGAAAAGGCCTTGCACGTCTCCTTTTGTATTTTAGAAAGCCTTTTTTAAATAAAACTTAAAAAAACCCACATTTATCTTCTTTTATTGGTCTGAATTCCATCTGGAAGGTGTGTATTCTTCAGGCACTACAAATTGTGAAGTACAGAATTTCTGTGGTAACTCGTAACCATTTTGGATGGGTGGAATTCTTGGCAAAGCCCTTCCAAGACTGCTTATGGCACCTTGCCGTGAACTTAATAGCTACACCTTGGTGTACACCAAGAGCTGTACCTCTTGGTTTAGAGCCAGCTCTGAACCCCACAAAGACAGACCAGATGGACACAGAGTTCTGGCTGCAGCTGAATCGCATGTAAAGGTTTAAGATACCTCGGAACTACTCGGCGTAGCTGTCTGATAGCCCCATACCCACACTTCTGTTAAAATGAGCTAGACATTTAAGAAAACATTTGTACAAACTATCACCTGAATGAGAACGAGTTGGAGGAATGAAATAGTTGTGCCACGTGACGGAAGAGAGAGAAAATGAGAGGTGGCAGGAGCCATAGAATGGTTACAGTTGGGAGGGACCTTAAAGATCATTGAGTTCCAACCCCCCTGCCATGGGCAGGGACACCTCCCACTGGACCAGGTTGCTCAAAGCCCCATCCAGCCTGGCCTT
>JAOXNH010023546.1:0-10057 GCA_028566575.1 Bartramia longicauda | reverse complement strand
GATGTTCTTTAGGACAGGAAACTGAAATGAACACAGCTTAAAAATGGATTTTATTTATCAGGTCTATATCTTGGTCTCATATCTGCATGTTACTGAATGGCTCTATCCATGGAGCACAGCTTTTGGATATACTTTCTGCAGGGACCAAGGAGGAGTGTGTTCCACTGTATAGGAGGATATAAGAAAAGGGGGCTAAAAATACTGCTTCCATCAAGAAATGCAGCAGTGCTAATTCAGAGCACAATTAGACACTTTCTTAGGAGGTTCTCTGACACCTGAGAGAATCAGACCAGACTGGATCCAGTAACGGTAAATCAAATATAGGCACCTGTTTTAAAGTGGTAAGTGGACATTCCTTGCTTCTGTATGCAATTATGAAATACCTCACATCATGGGAAAGCTGGCCTCCAAAGGAAGGAGATGTGATTAAGGTAATTTATCTTCAAATATGGACAACTAGAATGCATGTGGCAGAAAGGCTTTCCTCTGTCTGTTGGAAGAACGGAATCCAATCTCTAGGAGAGGCCATGCAGGAAATTTCTCTCTGTGGTTGCAGCTGGCTTTGCAATTAATAACTTAGCATGGCCTATGGGAGTTGGGCAGCTGGAACTCATTCTGCATTTGCCATCACTGTGAAATCATCAGCACCATGTTGTTGCCTTACCTGGCACTCTATTAGCAGGAGTGAAGTCTCTTTTCTCCTGTCTTCTCCCTTTTTCATCTTTTCATCCTGGTCTTTTGCCAGCGGAGATTGAACCCATGCAGACTGAACCCTGGTCTTGCCCCTCAGCTTGTTCAGATTGCCTTCCAAGAGGCGCCGCTGGACCACGCTATGTGGCTGCTGTCTCCACCACAAAGAAAGAGAAATCCCAGCTAAGTATGGAGGTAAGGACAAGGACATTTGGTAGCCCAGGGAAGCAGACTGCAAATACTTGAGTCAACTGATCATCCTGATGAAAGACAGGCTTATCCCAAAAAACTTTCTTTAAATCCCAAATTTTTTTTCTGTAGCCACTAAGGTGACTTTAAAGTGTTGGGCTGTCTGTGACAGGCAGGTGTCTGAGATATATCTCTTCCTTCAGCTAAATACCTACTCAGGTACTGCAATACACTATCTGGTGGGTGTGTGCTGATGTTCACCTTCTAATTTGGGAGGGGACATGGGATGCAGCATCTGTGTGATGTACATGTGGGTAAGAAGGCAGGACTCTGGAAATGTTAGGTGTATAAGCAATTATTTGTGGTGAAGCAGGAAGCTTCCCCTGCATAGTAAAGCAAAATTTGCTTCTAATGTTCTTTGGAGTCTGTCTCTCTGCTCCCCTCCATCAGAAATGATACTATTTTAACTCCCTTCCTAGTTGGGGTAGCATTTATGAAGCCCTATGTTGTTCACACCTAGAAGGGAGTGCCATCAGCCAGATGAAGGAACTTTATTCTTATCTCATGTATCTTGTATTTGTACCTCCTTTCTTCTGGGCAGATGGGGAGGTGCACCAAAAGATAAGAAAAATACTGAAAACCACTTTGTCCCAACATTGCATGCACACTATGTATGTAGGAAAGTGTTGCTTTGGAAAGAAAGCTCCCTTTGTCATCAGCTTGATGCTCTAGTTTTTGCCCGATGTTGATCCAGCGCATTCAGTCCCTGCACAGCTACTGAATCAGCAACAGGCAGCATCAGTGAAGTAGGCTTTTGGAGGTAGTTTTGTCCTTCCTCCATGTATTTGGCCCCATGGCTGATCTCCAGGAGCTGCTCAGAGCTGACAATCGTGTTCTCAGTAATAACTGCCCATGTGAAGAAAGGCAATGAATCCAAAGGGGCTAGTGTTCTACAGCATAAACTGTTGCTTTTATATTTCTCAAAAAAAATTTAATAAATCAACTTCCAGATGGTGCAGCAGTTTGATATAGGATCTTATCAACGTGATCTGAATTAGACCAGACCTGCCAATGAGTTGGGCTGTATTAACCTTATAAGGTGTGTGTGCTTCAAACCAGCTTTATGCTTGGTCAGAGGGCTAAGGCCAGGGAAGCCTGTAAATTGCAACTTGAAGCACACTGACTTGTCATTTTTCCCCAGTGGTTGGAGTGGGAGAGCTATTATTGCCTCTTTGGTTGCACTCAGCATTGCTCTTTGCAGGGTGCTGAGTCTCTCATGCCTCTGTTTCACCGTCACTCCAGGGGTAGGAGTCAGATCATTCACATGCTGCATGACAGACACTGCAGTAGTTGGAAAAGTGAGGCAAAAATACCTCTCTGCTCCTGGTCTTTTCCCGGCCTACTGTGCAGGCCCACAGCACAGCTGGCCATTGTATTTCACCCCCTAAATAGTCCGAGCACGGTGCCAGATGCTAGCTAACATCTGGGCCACAGGAAAAGCGCAGGGAACCTGCAGCAGGTCTCCAAATTCCCACCCTCCCTCCCGTCTCCTCTCACGATCTGGCATGTGAAGGACTTTCCCTCTCCCCACAACCTTTCCCACAGAAAGAGCAGGCCCTTTGCAACTGCCACCTCTGTCTCCTTCTTGTCACCCAAGCTGGGAAGAGGCCAAGCACTGGTGGAGTAGCTGAGTTTTGGGACTGTGGCATCTGATTTAAGAGCCGATTCCTGGAGACTTCTCTGTCTTCTGTCTCACCAGTGAGACAGAGAAGTGGAAACCATTGTCTCTCTTGGGCTGGTAAGTAACAGTGAAATGAAGGGGATGGTGAGGGAGGACCTGAGGGAGTTGTGGCCAGCAGCTAGAAGGGCCTCTCAAGACTCTTAGAAGGATCAGAGCAGGTTTCCAGTGCAACCTATCACGTTCAGGCTCTCCAGTGTGAAATCTCAGAGCCTTGCTGTGATTAATGAAGTGGTATGAGCTGGGTATCTTGATTTTTGGGAGGGGAGAAGCCAGCTATTCAGACCTTCTTGATATTGTCAGAATATTATTGCTGATGCAGCTACTTTTTATCTTTCCCATATTAAAAACAAAACAAAACAAAAAAAAACAACAACAAAAAAAAACCAACAAAAAACACAACACCAAAATGTCATGCTTGTAGTTACAAAGCTAGAAATGTGAGATCTCCACTGAAATGTATAATTACTCGTTTGAAATGTGATGGGAGCATCAGTCCCAGATACTGCTGGATGCATTGCATAAGCTGAATGCACGCCCAGCATACACAGAAAGGAGTGGCAAAAAAGAAACAGCCTGACTTTGACCGTATAAGAAAACGTTTTTTGAAGTGACACGGGGCCTTGCTCTAATTTTAGGACATGTGTGGCTGCCACAGCTGGAGTCTCTGGAACTGTTAGTGGAGACATATTTTGGGGAATTAATTAAACTCTCCTCCCAGTGTAAGTGCTATAGGACTCAGCGGTGTCTTGCACTCTCTCCAAGATCAGCCTTTCCAGCACTTCCTGCTGCTGCTTTGTTTTCAGCCCTGCATACCTATTCTCCAAGGGGGAGCCAGATCAATTTAGGAAACATAGATTTTTCATGGGACTGGAGGAGTGCCTGAAAGTATATTTTGGTCTCAAAACATCACAGTGGGATTGCAGTGGCCCATGAAGGTGCAGGGACTGCTGAATCGCTCTTGGAAGCTAAGGCTTGCTCCAAGGTAAACCAGAAATGGAGTTACCACAGCTCCTGCAGTGACCCCAGCTGTGGCACTCTGTGTGTGAACTTTTCACAGGTGCAGCATTTTATTTTGTGCATTCTAACACCAGTGCAAAATTTCCAAGGTAGCAAAGATGTTATGTTTTATCCACTGCTCCCTAGCTCCACAGTAAAAATGTTTCTGTGACTCTGTTACAGACCAAACACAAACTATGTAGTGGTTTAAGTGACCAAACACCCTCTGCGTGCAAAGAAGTCTCTGGCCTAGAGTGGTTAATTTGACCAGAAGAGCTGCTCACCACAAGCAACTTGGACAAGGCCTGTCTCGCTAGAGCAAGCATTTGGGGTGCAAGCAAGAGTGCCAGCCTCTGGAGGCAAAGACTGCCATCTGTAGTGTGCAGGACTCTCACAGAGGCCTCTGGCTGGCACTGCAGTTGTCATTTTGGGGCATGGTGTGACAGGAGTCAATTGCAAAACAAAGCAGGTGGGCATGCCCTGCTGAAAGCCACCTGTGCCACTGCAAAAGGCTGGCAAAGGTGACACTCCAGATGACTTTGAGGAGCCACCCTTGACTCTGCTGAGCCAGGGACTCTCAGCAGCAGTGGCTGCGGGGAGGGTGGTGGGAGCAGGAGAGTGGACCAGTACAGGAACATGGCACTGACCCCTCATCTGCACACAGCACAGCCTCTGCGCCTAAAGTTTCAGCAAAGCAGATGGCTCCCATTCAGGCCCAGTGCCTGGGACCCTGCCTGTACCGCACATTCACTGCCGGCAGCCATGGGGCCTGCCGTGGGACTGAAGGAGACAGGCACGCACAAACACCCGTGGTGCTGCTGCCATGGCCTGAGGATATAGAGGGCAGCATGGCCTGCAGGGAGTGGCAACGTGTTCTGTGACACCCACTGGTACTGCTGGAATAAGTGATTCTGTCTACATCACTGGCCAGACACAGGGCCTCTTTTAGGGCCTTTTCCCTCTTTAGACCTTCACATCCACATAAACTCTACAGTAGATAGGAGAATTTAGACAGCAAGACTACCAGAGCAAGGGGGAGATGCATGCAGTTAAGCCACCAAGAGATCCCATGGGAAACTGCTCCTTGCCTTGGGGAAGTCCCTCCAGAGCACAGACTGGCCAGGCTCCTGGAACAGATCCCCTCCCTGATGCTTCCTGCTCCACATCTCCTCAAGGAGATGCCCATAGGCCTCACTCCTGTGCCTCCTTCTCAGAGGTGTTATCCACAGGTGCTGGCCGCTGCAGCTGCCTGTGTGCCTGGCTAGCAGTCCTGCCCTGTGGTTGTTCCTCCAGAAATCCAAATAAAGGGGGGAAAGAGAATAATGCAAAAAAGTGACAAGGTCAAACCTTGGAGTTTCATGAACTGTGCTTCCCTTCCTGCTGAGTCCAGGGAGCAGCTGGATCATTCAAGAATACATAGGGGCTTTCAGAGATGTCCCATGTGGAAACATACATGTCAAATAAACATATTTATGTACCAGATGAGTGGAAAGTAGGATCCTGGGGAGTCCTTCTAGTCCATATCTGCCTGCCTCTGGGAGGAGTTTTGTCCCTGTGGGGATGCACAGGAAGATGGATATACAAAAAATGGGTGATTAATTCTTCCCCCTCACCCTGACCTTTTATGATGCTGAAGGGAAGTTTCATCTTTGCTAAACTCATGACCCTTTTACAAAGCCTGGCAGCAGTTCCCAACTGGGATGAAGGCTATTAGGAGGATCTTCTCCCAAATGGGGTCCCACTGGACTTACCAGATCCTTGGAGGTGCCAAGTCTTGTCAAGCCATCCAGGGGCAGCAGGTCAGCAGAGTCCTTGTGCACAAACTGGGTGGCCTGTTTAAGGCGCCTCTTCTGTTGCAGAATAGCTTTGTTTCTCAGTTCCACCTCACACTCCTGTCGCCCCAGGCCAGGAGTATCCTCATTCTGCTTTTCCTCCTGGTCTCCTTGCCCCAGTGGCAGGGGGCAGCTCTTCCTTGTGTTCATTGTGAAGATTCAGACAGAACAGGTCCTTCTTGATATGCTGGGGAGTTCCCTGCACTTGCCTCCTGGTGTTTGCCCTCTTGAGGCTGACTCAGTCTCTGAGCAACTTTCCCTTCCCCACAGCTCTCTGCCTTTCTCTTGTCTCCCTTTCTCTGCCTTTTTCCCTGCTCTCTTAGTTATAACTCACCCATCTCTGAAGTGTATCTGCGTTTTTCTCCCTCTGTCCTCTCCACTCCGCCAGCGTCCCTCTGCTTCCCACCTCCTCTTCCTCTCACTCTCTTCTACCCTGACTGCAGCTCTGCCTCCTCCAGTCGGTGGGTCCCTGTCGTAACAGAAAAAGCCACACGTCAGAAACCAATTTCCATAAATTACAGCAAGAGTCTGCAAAATGCTCCAGCTGGAAAAATCCAGTAGCAGAAGGATGACCCCGCTGCTGGGGGCTGGACTTACCTCCTTCAGGCTGCGCATGCGCCCGCGCGTGTGTTTCCCCCACAATACGCTGCCTGTTCCCCACAATATGCTGAAGAGACAGTAAATCTCTCGGTGGCAGTGCTGTGCAGTTCAGTGGCTCTGCTGCGGGGGGGGCGGGGGGGGACGGGACTTTGACGCATCTCAGTGAGGCTGTAAATACTGGCAACGAGATGGTTCAGTCTAGGAGATGATGCGGTGCCTTGGTAAATGGGAGAAAGCATCCAACTCAAGGTTCCTGGCAGGCATGCATACTGTCATTTCTGCAGAGACTCACACATTTGGAACAGACTGCACTGAAGGAATTTACTGTTTATCTTAAACAAAATGCTGAAGGCTCGATTTCTGCTTCCAGCCAGGGCAAATATATTGGGCCTGACTCTGACCTGATTTTTCACCCCGATCCATCTAAAGCTGAAGTTGCAGAAGTCTGAAATCACTGGCTTGTCAATACCAGTGGACTCAACTCCCCGTTTACACTAAGAGTATGCTAATCTCGCTGCAGTCTGAGATGTCTGGACCAGGGCAGACGTCCCTCCTTTCAGGAGAGAGAGGACATGGCAGAGCTCACTTTTTCAACTTTCTGCTTCCACATTGTCCTGCTTGAAACTATAAGTTTCAACTTGAACTGAAGATGCTTTATTTTGATTCCTTTTCACTGGTGAATGCACTGCCCCACCCAGTAAGTACCAGTTCTGACATCACATGTAGAGTAGGAAATTGAGTTTTACTCAGCTATGAAGCTGAGAACACCATTACCTTTCTGTGAACATCAGCTAGGGGTGAAACAGTTTTAATGTACAACATAGAAAGAATAACAACACCAGACTATGAAAGTTACAGCAAAAGGTTTTCTGTTGCTCCCTTTGGTTTTTTTTCCAGCTTAGTAGTATGTAACAGTCCAATGTTACTGATACCAATTATTTCTATATTCTAGATTGTACATAAAAATATAACACTTGAGTTTGCATTGTTAGGAAGTAAATGCAATGATCCATGTACAAAGATAAGTCCAGTCAGCCACTGTGAGACCTTGGTGTGGTTACAGAAACTACAAAAAAGTTCCCTCAGTGCAAAGCCAACCATGTCATTTAACCTTTTAATCCCTGCTAATCATCACAGTGTTAGCAGCTCTCTTGCGATCTTTGTTCCTCAGATGTTAGAAGGGAGGCTGGTAATTTTTAGTCATTCAAAAATGTGAAGAGGTTAACCCTTTTGTTCCCAGTATGCTAACTGCCTTCCCCAATGTATCATGGTTCCCACAGCACCAACTTGCAGAATCAAATTTGGCAGGAATGGGAGTACAAATATATCCTAACTGCTTTACACTACAAGGCCAAACTCCAACACCATAATGCAGTCATAGTCCCATCAAGAGCTCAGCAGAGATGTTTTCAACTGTCCTTGTCTCTCTGGAAGCTGAATTAAGAAGAGAGTTTAAATAATGGATATTCACAGGGAAGCTGTGATCCCTCAGTCTTGTTTTCTTGCCTCTAGGTTGTCATGACTCCTGATTTACACACACTTTTGACCTCTTGACTTTGACCACACTGAGCATCCTCTGAGTCTCATTATCAAGTCTTTTAACCATTCCCATAAACCAGTGGACCCATGGACCTCTATCCTCACACAGGGCCCCATTTCCTCTTTTGTAGACTGTGAATACCTCAGCAGGCCAGCTTGATGAGGGAGCTCTGCAATTGTGTGTCAATTTTATTAAATCCTCAGAAAAGACCTTAAAACTATAAAGTAGAACAGAACATCTTGACACCAGATCCCCTACAGTCCCTGTCTTGAAACCTATGGGCAGAGTTATACAATTTCTGATTAGATCATCTCCCACCTTGGATGTTTATGTGGGCATGAAGAGGAGAGAGAGCGCTCAAAGTTCCCCGTCCCAGATCCTCCTTGCAGGTAGCCACCCTTTATTATTTTTTCTTGCTCTGCACTTTAGAAAAGCTCAATCAAAATTGGTTTGCCTTGCAGCTGTGCTGGAGCTTGAATAGTCCTGCTTTAGCGTCTGGCCAGCTAATCCTGGCCCCTAACTCAAAATATATTTCTCTCCTAGTTCCTCAAGGGTGAAAACTCTTCAAATCTTACTTAAAGCTTTTTCCCCTTCCTCATCCCTTCTGCTCCAAAGAGTTAAGGTCACTTAATTCTTTATATACTGTCATGTGTTAGTTCCCAGACCTGGCAAGAAACCCTAGCATTTTGATGGAGGTGGAGTCATCTCCCTTCAGAGGCATCCTGGGTTCTAGGTCACTGGTTTTTTTCTATTCAGCTATTACTTTTTCTATCCTGTTCTTCTTAAACAGAGCCCATTTACTCATTGGCTAGGTACTTACAGGCTTTTTGCAGAATGGACACTCTTAAACGTTTTCTAATGCAGAGCCAGACCACAGTGCAGCAAATTTAAGTTTATTCCCAGTAGCTGTGCCTTTCCCAGTTTTGTAGGCCCTGGGAAATAGTGTATGACCCACTAGCAGCCTATGGTCGAGAAATAAAACTGATTTAGGTAAAAACATTTATACACAATCCCATATACACTCAGAAATTATTTTGCTTCTTAGATTCAGTCATATACAATGATCATAACCCATTATACCTCACTATTCTCCAACATTCATATAGAAATTCTTACAGGATGTGTAACAGTGCTTTTCAGACAATGGAAGAACCACTCCACCTCCACAGAAGACAAAAGCATTCTCCTGCTCCTGCCAGTGGCTTGGCCTTCTAGCTCAAGCAGTTACAGCTCAGTGAGAGCTCTGGAGCTTAAAATTCCAGTTTCTAACCACAAAGTCCAGCACTCCAGCACTGTATCTGTGTTCATGGCTGTGTTCATGGCTGTTGGGCTGACCTTTCTCCTCTTCCTATCATTGGGTGCTACATACATCAAACACTGTTAATTGTCCAAAATGTTAAGGCTACATTGTGATTTGAATTCGTAAAGGAATGACAAGGGTATCAAGTGGCCTTTGAAGCAGAAAAAGAGAAAAATTAAGATGTGCAGATAATGAGAGGAGGGGCTGAGAGGGTGAAGGTGTGAAAGTGAAGTGAAGGTCTAGATAGACCAAGTGTATGTGCACCAAAATTATCTAGAAGGCAGAGTAGGGATTTGGAGGCTGAGGGTCCTTCTGGTCTGCATGTAGACTTGTAGTTGTGGAAGGAAATGTAGAGATACATGCTCTCCTGAGAGACTACTTTCGACAAACTTTGCAAACTTGACAGCTCAATTCAAAGGCCTGGCAGGACTATTGATGCCCTGACACAGAGCACCGTGGTCTTTCACAGCACCTAAGTCCTAACCTGTAACATAACCCCTGTCAAGAGAGGGAGAAGACAAACACTACATATGGAGCAAAGATGAAACAGAGTGTAGTTGAGGGGTACCTGAGAAAGAGAGAGAACTGAGAGTGTCTAAACGGAGAGACAGCAGTAGAACAGATTGTGTGTGGGCGCTTCCAGCCTACAAGACGTAGCCCTAAGACGATGACAGATCTTGACAAGCAATACTCTTATTAAAGTTTCACATACTGTTGGCTTTATAATGCCTGAAGCAATTCCTCTTCTAGTTGTATGTAACAACAGATAATCAGGCAAAGCTTTAACTGTCCCAAATAAAAGCTTTTCTGAAGTGGAAAAATGCGTGTTGATAGTTCAAGACAGATTATAGTGCAAGAGTCATATGACTATCCCTAAATTGTTTTTTTCAGAGCTTAACAATATACATGCATTATCCAGAATAGAAATTACAGGAACCATTCAACGATCCAAAATAACTTTGTGCATAGAGAAACATGCAACGTTAGAATTCACAATAATAAATAAAAAAGGAGTCTAAACATGTTACTCCATGAGAAAAGCATAGAGTTGAGATGGGATATTCTGGCCTGTTGTGTAACGATATTATCCAAAACTTTGCCTTTATTAAAATTTACACAGAAATACATAAAATATGAAAGAATACAGTACACCAAGAAAAGATACCATA
>JAOXNH010023451.1:0-10061 GCA_028566575.1 Bartramia longicauda | reverse complement strand
GCCGGGCCGGCGGGGAGCGGCGCGCAGGGCATGCCATCCGCCTCGCCCCGATGTTTCACTGGGGCAAGTGGAAGAAGAGGATGGGAGCCAGCGCCTCCTCCTCCAAGAGACCCGTCTTCGACGAGAGGGAGGACGGTGAGTGCCGGCCCGGGGTGCCCCGGCGGGATGGCTTTCCCCGGGATACCCTTGCCCTGCCACGGCCCGGGATGCTCTGCCCTGCCCCGGGACGCCCTGCCCCGCGCCTGTTGATCCCCGCTCCGCTCGGCCCGGCGGGTCCGGTCCCGTCCCGCCCCGTCGGGGCTGCCCACCGGCGGGCTGCGCGGTGCGGAGCGGGTGGCGGGACCGTTCCCCCCCCCTCCTTCGGGGTTTGCTGGCCGGTCCTGGCCTCCCCGCGGGGCGCGGGGGTGGCGGAGCCCCCGCAGAGCGCTGCCCGGCCGGCAGCCCCCCGGGAAGGCACTGCCCTTAAAATACGGGGTGGCCCCGAGGCGGGCGGTGAGGGGACGGTTCAGTGATGAAGTTCCGACCTGTGCAAGGAAATCCCCGGCTTTAACAATTAACGGTAAAGTACAGCTGGCGGTCAGGCTTCTGAAAGCTACTTGTCAACGGAAAATGCTGCTTTAGTTCTTTTTTTTCTCCCAAAATACAAGTTTTTTGTAGAAATACACCACGGAATGTCACAGTTGCATCAGACTTCTCTGCTGCAGGGTGAAATTTCAGAGGACCAGAGGAAGGGAACTTTGTGGGGAGAGGCACCAGGCCAGCCCGGGGGTGCTGGGCGCGTTCCCGAGGTACGGAGGACACTGCCTTAGTCCTCAGGCACCAACAGAGCGCTGGCAAAAATCCCCAGCTGCTCGGGGTGCTGGAATTTTGTACTAGATAAACTTGGAATGAAATACGTGTGTTAATTTGAGCCTTCAAGGGAGGGTGATGTTCTGGGTTACACGAGCACTGGGTCTGCTGGCGTCCCCTCCGCGCGCTGCTGCGGGCAGCCAGGGGCTGTGACACCCGGTAACTTCTGCTGGAGAAGCAGCTGCTCGGTGTCACCAATAGGCATTTGTGAGCAATTGGGAGGATAACGTTGAATTGTTAACCCTCACATCTCTTGCGACAGAAGTGCAGAGGAAACGTCTGTGGGAGTGACGGCTCGCTGCCCGAGGGGTGTGCTGTGGTGTGACTGGAATGCACAGCAAAATCTTGGGAGGAAAGCTGCAAAATCCATCCATCCCCCCTGTCCCTTTGTACTGAGGGTGTGCAGGAGATGGGGTCGATGTGGCCGCTGGCTCCGCAGCGCAGGGCTTTACCGGATCTCTGTGCTCGGAGTGGAAGATGTGTTTGAGCTGGGATGTGGTGGGTCGGCAGGAACAGCAAACGAGCCAAGTAAAAACGCTTAAATGGGAGGCTCTGCTACAAAATTCAGAAAGCATTTCGTTCTGATCTGAGCCTGTATCCAGCCAATATCGGGAAATTGGCCTTTGCAGGTGAATGACCATTGACAAAAACCTGGTAACATCTCGTAGGGCATTTTCAAGCAATGCGTTTGCAATAGTGAAGGCGACTTAGGACATTACTTTCTTAAAATTGCCTGCTTTTTCATCATTGCTTGTTAGTGTGTGCTCAGAGCAATTTCAGTGTTGTTCTGGTGAACTCATATTTACTGGCACGGCATGGTTGCTATGGAGATCTCTTAAGACATTCCAATAACTTCCTTACATAAAGAAGCCAGTTAATACTTTGATTTTGGTGTGTGACATAATGTGGAAGAATTACTAGTGATGGCAATTTAAAGTGAAATAATTTAGGAAAAAAAAAGAGAAAAGGATAGGTTAGTAAATGAAATTATACCCATAGGTGGTTCCCAGTGATGGATATGAGAATGAGCCTGACTAAATCCAATGGTTAATCCCTTTTAATTATGATAGGGTGTATGTAAAGAGAAGGTTAACATTTATTCTAGTGAGTTTCTGCACAAGGCCCAGTGATTACTCGCAGATAAATCAGACTCCAAACGTGTAGGTTTTTGATGTGAGAACGCCCTTACAGTCCTCTTGCCCGACTCCCTTGGGGCCGATTCAAGACTTCACTGAATTTGTGCCTCGGGTCACCCCGGCGTGGTGGGGTTCCCGGGGTGGGAGCAGGGTGTTTGCGTGTAAAACTCCCGGCACTGGAGGGTTCTCTGCCGGTAACCTCGGTCAGAAACGGTCCTTTCTCCCCAGTCTGCATCTCTCCAACCCCAGCTCCCGCTGAGGGATCTCCCCTGGACAAACCCGAGGGGCTTCTGCTGCCGTGCCCCTGTCTTGGTGTCCCAGCAGGGGGATCCTGCCTGCCCGGTGTCCTCCTCGGTGGGATGCACGGGTTGAGATCTTTGAGTCCATGACTCAAGGGTAAACTTCATATTCCTGGGCGTGTCCTGCAGATCTTCTCTCAGCCATCTTCAGTTTATTTTTTAGCATCGTTTTTGTTGGTGCTGGGACCGAACTCGGCTGGGGCCGAGCCCAGGGCAGTGCTGGCTCATCGTCCATCCAGGGATGGGGTGGTGTGGGGCTGTGCTACCGAGAGTCGTGCCCCAGGAACAGCTGCCCTGCTCCCTCCCGGGTGCTGTGTTGTCCCCTGCACCCCAGTTTCCCCCGGTTCAGGTCACTTCTCTTGACTCTGAAGCCGGGTGTGGGCCAAGTACGACTGGTGGGTCCTCTGCGTTTCATCCCAGCTTTGGTGGGGGGACAGTGCCTCTGCCTGACACCCCTTTGGTGCCCTGCTCGGCTGCAGCGTCGTGCCACGCTGTTCCATGTTTGAGCATACAACCTGGGAAGTATTTCTGAGCATTTCCGTGTTGAGACTCGACTAATAGCAAACCTGACTTTGGAACAGAGTGTCTGTGTGTGCTTCCGGAAGGCAGTGGTACGTGAGGGACCGGTTCCCCGCACTCCCTGTCGCCTTCAGCCGGCTCCGTGTACACGGAACACTCTGTGTGTTCGGTAACTGCTGCATCCGCACCAGCTGGGTGCGAGCTCCAGCCCCTCCAGCTGGAGATGCTGCCCTCTTGACAGCCAGGTTTGACAAGGTACGCTGTTCCCTGTTTCTGAGCAGAGAAAGTTAATGAAGGGGGGGAAAGAAAAAAAAAAAAAGAAGGGAAAAAGAATATAAAAAAGCAAGAAGAAAACTTTAAAGCAAAAGAAGGGCTGGAAGGTTGAGGCTGCTCAGAGCTGTGGTGTGCTGGATGAGGTGGCCTCGGTGAGCTGAGGGGATCGCAGTGGGCTTGTAGATTGTCATTATCACCGTGTGCTGTTTTCCAGCAGGAAAAACAGGCCTTTGTCTGTAAGGGCTTTTTAGGGTTTCCTATTTATACCCGTAAGAACCTTTGAAAAGCTTCTTACCTGATCAGTGAATTTGTTTGCAGGTGCCAGCTGCTGCCCGGCCCCTGGCGCCCGTGGGCGCTCGGCGGCAGGGCACGGGCACCGGCTCTCGCTGCGGCTGTTGCCAGACTTGGCTTTCCCAGGGGCAGAAAGGACTTTCTGCTGTCCTTATGGAAAATGGCCAAGCACGTTTTATTGGTGCCCCCTCTCCTTTATTTATTTTTTTTAATTTTATTTTTTATACTAAATGAGGAAAACCCGTAATTGTGAAGCCAACAGGAATGTTTCAACCCAAATATTTAAGAAGGCATTTAGCAGAGCTGCTGGGACTTGGGAAACAGGGCTGAGGGACAGGAAATACAAGGCACGCTTACTCTGAGCGCTGTTAGCGTTCCCACAGTTGTGTTGTGTGAGAGAGGGGGAAGAAGGCAGCATGGTGCATCTTTACATGCAGTTATATCTAAAGAGGAATTTTGCAAGTGCATTTTGGTTGTGGCTTCTGCTGAATCAAAGTGCCTTACTAAAAAAGTGTATGTAAATACCCATGAGAATATGTAACGCCATCTGCTGCTTTCTGCTGAGCTGGTCCTTCCTCGCTTACACCGAGGGGAGCGGTCCGAGGGCTTTCTGCCTCTTTCCTGACGCTCAATTAGGTTTCCCGCTGATTTCCAAGGTTTTAATGCTGCAGCCCAATTACTTTCATGGTGATTAGTATTTTGTCTCAATCACTTCTTTACCCATCCCTTATTTGACACTCTCTGCCAGGGGGCAGGTAGCTTTTTGTAAGGGGGTCAAGTGCAGTCTCCTGGGTTTATCCTACTTGTGTCAAAAGCAACTTTTTAAAACAAGTTCCCAGTTTTACAGCCCCCAGGAACGGCAGCTCATGGACCGGCCTGAGCGGGCGGTGTGTGCTCAGGGTTGGTCTCTGGCTCAGGTGCAGTGATGATGGGTGGGTTTGTTTCCCCTCGCAGGGAACAGCCTCTGTTTGAAGTTCTTTGGCTCGGGTAGTACCAGGAGAAGGCACCAGACTGGAGTTTGGGAGAGCGAGAAAACCCAATGGCAAGGGCAGCCGGCAGCGTTTGAGAGGATGTGCAGGACGAGGGGTGCTGGGGAGGAGGGCAGCTCATGGGGTTCTGGGGCCGTGGGGGGCGCATGCCCCCTCCTCGCTCGGGGCTGGGGCTTCTGTCGGCCGTGGGGCTCCACTCGCACCCGGGCCAGCGATGCTCTGTGGTGGCTGATCTCTCCCACGGCCTGTGCGTGGTGGTAGACGTGGGTCTGAAACTTGTAAAGGAGCTGCGCTGCGAGTGCCTGCTGCGAGTCTCGGAACTGAGGAATACTGTTGTGTAAAAATGTTTCTGTGGTAAGAGAAGAAAACTGTTCCGGGTGGTGATGATGGTTTCCCAGCTGAGCAGTCTGAAGTGCTCTGGCTCCAGGGACGTACGGGACCCAGGGGGCTCCTGAAGCCCAAGAGGGGCTGAAGGGAGGGTCACGCTCTGCCTCCCCACCATCCTCCTCCTCACAGGACCGCGGGAGGCTGGGGAGCCTCAGCAGCTGCAGCACGGCGCCCGTCCCCATGGAAACGGGCGAGAAGCTGCAAAACCTGGGGGAACGTGCTTAAAATAATCCCTGTTTCAATTTCAAGCCATGTGCTGGCAGGCTGTGGGGTTACGCACCCCCCACAGTGTGCATCCCCCCTGCCTCACCCTGGGGATCTGGCGGGCGAAACCGGAGATCCTTTGGGGATCCTTTGGGGAGCTGTTGGATGGACAGAGAACGAGCCGTGCTGGTGCCCAACCTGCCTCCTGCTCCGACCTGTCATCCCAGCTGCTGGGGCGCTGCTGGGGCGCTGGGTGCCTCCAGCTGCGGCTTCGGGGAGGACTCTCAGTCCCATCTGTCATCATCAGCTTACATCACTTTGAAGTCGAGAGTTCAGCCAGTCGCAGATTGACGAGCTGTTTACATTCCTCCTTTTACTTCCCAGTTTTGGATGGGCCGGGAGCATGATGTCCGGTGTTCCCCACAGTGCCAGTTTGTCAGGTCGGGATTCTCTCCCATAATTGTTTGCTCCAGGGGCTGGGACCTCCAGGGAAACAAGGGCTCACTGTGACAGTGTCGGAGCGACAGAGACCGGAGAGGACGGGGAGCAACGCTTGACCTCCTCATGCATCCCGTGCCTCTGGTGACCCAAAGCCCTCCCACCGGGTCTGGGGACACCCCGTTGCGCTGCCAGGAGAGGGACCCTGGGACAGGGACAGTCCTGACCCTGACCTGGGGTGCAGGAGAAGGTTTTCCCCATCTCTTAAGGCAATAAGTGTCATGAACCGTGCTCTTTTGGTCCCCTTGCGCAGGGCAGCCAGCATGGCCTGGCCAGGTCCCCTGTCCCCTGTGGGGCTGCCCCACAGCATCGTTCCTGCTCCAGCCACCGCTGCCCGCGCTCCTCCTGCCGTGGTGGGCTCGCCGGTGGGGTGAAACAGCTTGGGGGCTGGCTGCTCTTGCCCTGGACATCCAGCACTGCATCTCCCCCTGCCTTCATCCTCTCCCTCGGCAGGGATTTCTAACCCTGGGGAGGAAGCATTGCCCTTTTGGTTGGAAAACTGGACTACTAACCATAGGGCGGTTATAAAATCCCCAATCCTATTTATGTAGGATCAGATACAGACGTGTTAAGCTTCCATGCTCTGCAAATTACCTATTAAAGTCATCACTGATCAGATTGCAAGGCAAACTTTTTTCATAGCCTGACTCTTTATGTGACTGTGGGTTGAGAGCACAGATGCCTTTCCCTGTTATTTAAAAACAAGAGAAAAAAGCTTTATGTATTATCAGAGCAGTAGCTAAGTAAGCAAGTGGGGGGAGAAAGGAGTGGGAATTACAAGGAGGTGTCAGAAAAGCTGTGTTTAGTATTGTCAGCAGTGCTTTGTTTTTGCTTTAAATCTTGCTGCCCCCGGATCCCAGGCTTTTTGTGTGTGCTTCGCCCAGAGGCAAGCTCTTGCCATGTGGTGGCTGCCCCCCCTTTCCCCAGCAGAGCCGATGCTCCGGGTCCAGTCCAAGGATCGGAAACCTTCCCGTGCACGAGGCTTTTCAGTGTGTCATGTAACACAGAAATTGGTTAAATGCAGAGCACTCAGTAACTGCAAGTCGTGAAAGTGTGTGGTAATAAGCACAGCGTTTGGGTTACTGGCTCTATTTCTCCTTCAGAAATAATTAATAACCTTGCTGTCACTCTCTGCGCTGAAGGCCACGGGCTGGGAGAGCGCTGGGAGAAATCTGAGGAGAAGCCAGTGGGAATTGGGCTGGTGAAAGGGGACAAACGTCGCAGGTTGCCGTTATGGGAACCCGTTGCTGTTGCTCACCTCAGAATCCTTCACTCGTGTTGGCTTAAGAACATGTATTTTTGTTTAAATCTTCTAATTTGCAACCATTTACAAAAGTAAACTGCCTTTCACAGAGAGCATACAGATTGCACAGAGACTGGAAATTTCACGTTTCCAGCATTTCGTTACGTATCTTGCTCTTTCCAGTCTTTGTGGTGTTTTCCGGCTTCCTTTGCCGTTTCCCGTCCTCCAGAGGTGCAGCTGGGCTGGGGGCTATGCCAGGGGGCAAGCAAGGTGCCAGTTCCCATCCCTTTGTGTTCCTGCAGGTCTGGCACACACAACCACGTAATTTCTCCAAATCTGAGTCCATCATCTGTGTGGGCACTGAGCTTTGGGGAGCGGGGCTGGCACAAGCCGCGGCAGGCGATGGTGATGCTCTCAGGCGGGGGGTGTTTGAGCACCGTTGGGGTCACCAGGTTGTCCCAAAGCGGGGTCTGAAGAAGAGGAGATTAGGGTAGAACAAACCCTGGGGGCAGCTGAGGCTGTTTGCATGAAAATAAAGTAAGAAAAAAATTAACAAACCCAACTGCAATTCGCGGGTCACTTGCCTGATGGGGAGGGGAAGGGCGATCAGGAGGAAGTTACTGGAAGTAGAGTCCAGGTGAAATGTTTCACCAAATTACTACATGGTCTGTTGTGTAAAGGGCTTTCTGTGAATTCAGAATAACATGCAGGAGCACGCTGCTGGGGATCTACACACCTTACTGACCACGTCCCCCATGCTGGTGTGGTGACCTCTGGCGTTCCCAGCAGTGCCCACAGCCCTGCCTGCGGGGGGGCGAGAGCGAGGAGTGGGGCTGATGGTGCCGGGTACCAGCACGGGCAGCTGCCGGCCAGGAGAGCCTGCACCCTCCGTGCCCGGCTGCGCACAAGGTCATGCTGGGGCTGGCAGAACCTCAGCGTGTGGCACTTGACAAGTGAAACCTTCCCAGAAATGAGAAAGTTGGTCTTTTTGCAGTTTGATACTTTGTCCTGTGGATGTCGGGTTCTGAAGTGGTAAGGGGTTAAAATGCCTGCGGCCGGGTCAGTTCTCACCAGATGGGGGTCCATGTGTGGAGCAGCTTCTGGAGGAGGGGTGTGTGCTCATGAATCCTTGCAGGCATCGCTTTGTTTCTTGTGGGGATGCCTGAAATTGGTGGGGAATGTGGTAAAATGGAGGGTGACATTTGCATGGATCAAAGATGCTTGAAGCAGTGTTCCTCTGCGCTGGGTCAGGACTCAGGCTTTCTGCTCCCCGTGGTCACAGCGAAGTCTTTGTCATTGTCCCCCGCGGGGACGTGCTCGGGCAGGGGATGCTGCTGAGCCTGTCGTTCACCGTCAGCCTGAGATGGAGAAGTGGGTACCACTTTTCCCATGGCTTTCCCAGGGACCTGCTCTCCCGCCGCACTTTCAAACACTTTGTCATTCACCGGGGTCTGTGAAACAAGGTTAAAGCTGTGTTTTTTGTTAATGTGTGGTTCACAGAATCACAGAATATTTTTGGTTGGATGGGACCTTTGAGATCATTGAGTCCAACCAACAAAAAAACAAAAAACAAAGCCAAGCCAAACCAAACAAAAAAACCCCACCAAAATCCCCACAAAAAATCCCAGAACACCAAAACCAAACCAAATGCCCACAACCACACACACCCCATCCACAAACAGACTGGTGGTTCCTACCACCTTATCCTTGGATCCTGTAGCGAGGCACCTACATTAGCCATGGATAATACCTTGCAGCGGGAGGGGATGGTGTGTAAATGCCAGAGGCGGTGTGTGCCGGTACCTGTGCCGGTACCTGTGCCACAGGAAGGGGAACAGCCGACGCCGAGCTCCCTTTCAGCGTTCGTCTCCCAAAGGGAAGGGAGGCAGGAGGGGTCACGGGTGGCTTAGCTTCTCCTAACAAGAGCAGATAAATGTCAGTGTCCCCTTTCCCCTCTCCCACTGTTCTTCAGGAATTAAATTGCTTCAGGTGACAGTTACAGAAAATTAGAAGTGTGTGGGAACAGACGGCGCTGACTACGGCTAAGCAGTGAGATATGACAGAGTGTGAATGGTGATGTGCTCATTTACATCGCGACTGTTGTTCAGGGTCTTTTCCAGTCCCTGGGACTGGTAAGGAGTCGCAGGCTCCGAGTGATGTGCGGGGTTGCGCTGGTTGCTGATCTGCCTGCACGTGGAATCCTTACAGGCTGACGGTTGGCCATGCTGTGTGTCCCAGCTAAACAGCATTTACAGCTCAGCTTAAAGTTCTGGAAGCTGGTAATTTTCATTTATTATTGGTTCTAGCAGCAGCAGCGGAGAGCGGATGGGCCCCTGGGGCTGATTTCAGCTTAACCTGCAAATGGCTGGTCCAGCGTAGAAAGTTGCCTCATTGACCAAGGTTTTCATGGCGTTACAGCCTAGCTGTCCAAAGATACAAAAAAAGCAAAAGTAGGTCCCCTTTTGCAGTCATTTGAAGAATTACCAATGTGTTTTCAATTTTAGTGCTGGAATGTACTGACAGAAGTCAGAAGGAAAGGGTTTGGATGGGCTTGGGCTGAAGCTCAGGTTCCTCCTCTGAGCAAGCAGTTCTCTGAGGATTAGGTGGTGTGGGCTGCAATGGATGCTAATTAAAACTACCAAAAAATGAAATAAATGGTATAGTTGGAGAGCCCCCTTCACTAGATGTCAGTTAATCATCCAGGAGACCATCTGGGTCAGTCAAGATCCTTCAAGATGTGTTTTCTGCCGCCCGCAGGAGTAGCAGGGAACACGTACGCGGCTCGGGGGCTGGACGCAGCGTGGCCTCTGTGACTCAGGGCATTTTTGCTGTCAGAAGGATATTACATCTCTTCTGAAAGACCTTCTTTTAAACTCTGGTATGTAGCATGCTAAATTACCTTGTGAAACAAATTTCATATAATCCACTAGAAAGCTCTATACTGCACATTTGCTTTATGTTTTACTGGTCCCCCAGTCTTAATGGAAACTGGCAGGTAAGACCAGAAGGTAGGAACCACAGAAAATTGCATGCTTTAGACTTGGATTGTTTGCACCGTAGGAAAACATGCTTTGTGCTTTACAGAAAATAAGGCTAAAGCCTGGTCCCAAATAATTTGCACTTTAAAGGCTCGATGCCGTGTGTTGTAATCACATGAATAATTCATGTGCATTCAAGCAGTCCCCATAGTTTCATATTCAAGCCCGATTCTAGGTTTGCTCAGAGCTCTCAGCTGCCATCAGTCGGTGGCTCCTCCAGCATGGAGAGCAGCTCAGCAGGACCATCATAGAATCGTGGAATGGTTTGGGTTGGAAGGGACCTTAGAGACCACCCAGTGCCACCCCCTGCCCTGGGCAGGGACACCTCCCACCAG
>JAOXNH010022326.1:0-10117 GCA_028566575.1 Bartramia longicauda | reverse complement strand
TGGGTACAGGACCCTACACTTGCCCGTGTCGAACTTCATCAGGTTCCTCTCTGCCCAATTCTCCAGCCTGTCCAAGTCTCGCTGTATGTGGCCCAGTTTGGTGTCATTAAAAGGACCTGGAGATACTCAGGAGAGGAGGAAGCAAACGCGAAGGTCTCACAACAGCCGATGCGACGTGGGAGAACAGCCTCACCCTTAAAGCTGCAAGAATTTGGGGAGCCACATCTTAATTTCTGGGTCCTCCATGACCTTCCCAAGTGTTTGATGTGTCTCTTCCTCCTTCACCCGCAGCAGCGCCAAGAGATGCTCAACCCATTTAGCGTCTGCAGAGCTTCAGGAGGTGTTAAGATTGACCCTCAGAGGGGTAGTAGAGAGTCTCCCTCCCACAGAGGTGTTGATTTCGTACCTGGGCAATAACCAGAAATCAAGAGAAGGAACCTGAAGACTAATGATGCTTAACGATCACTCAGTGTGGAGCCGGGAATTGATTCTCCCAGTGAGTTATGGGGCGGCTGGCACAAAGCAAGGGAAATCAAATCCTGCAAGAAGCAGAAAGAGCAGGATTGAGCCCTCCAAAGAAAAGCTTCTAGAGGAGGTTTGGGAGGGGTGGGTGAGAGATGAAGGGTCTTGGAAAACAAGAAAACTCGGTTTTAGCAGTGTTTTGGAGATTGCAAGTCTGATTTTTGGACAAATCCTGTCTCTCTGAATAGGAAAAGCTCCTGTCCAGAGCTGGAAGTTGGGCGTGACATTGTGGGGCCTCATTGAAGGGCCAGGCCATCTCATGGAGGACCCCCAGGTCCCTTCCAGCTCATGGTCTGCAAAGGAACCCGGGTGTCCTTGCTCAGGGTGGGTCCTGCAGCTGCAGGGCCCTGTGCTGGAATGAAACACAGGCTGGAGCATCCCTGCCCCCTCTGGTCACCGTCCCTGTCACCAGCCTGTCCAGAGGAATTAATTGCTTGGTGGTGCCATCTCCTCTGTGACAGCCAGAAGGATGGTTCAGTGGGTTGATTTTTTGCCCCAATTCCACTTTTTCTGGGGGGTGTTCAGCTCCCAAAGTCTTTCCCAAGCTCCTTTCTAGCACCAAAAGTGGATTTGGGGAGCATGGTGGTGAGGCAGACCCTCTGAGAAATGCCAGACCCAGATGAAGTGGAGTGATGACAAGGCATCCATGTCATGACCTCCTCCCCATCCTGGTGGGACAGGGACCTCCTGGATGGCAATGTCTCGTGTTAAGGTTTTCTCTCCACCCTATACATCTCCCCCTGTGCTGGGCAGGGACATCGTCCAGCTGCTTTCAAAGCTCCAGCCCACCCAGTAAATGAGTAATTAGTCATTAATTTGGAGGTGGAATTTTTTCCATTCATGTTCAGGGCATTTTGGCAAATTTTTTTTGGAGGGATAAGGCAGATTTTCACCACGAAGGTGATGCTGGGAGCTGGTGAAACCCTTCAGAGGATGCAATAGGGAGAGGTGAGATCATGTCTGAAAGACATGGATGAGTTATAACATTTGACTCGTTCTCACTCCGCCTTCGCTGTTGGCGGGAACTGGTCCCCCACCTCCCCGTATTCTCACCATCTCCAGTTGCAGAAAGAGACACTTTGGAGACAGCCCAGTTGTCAAACGGGCAGAGAGGCCGTGTGATGCATGAAAATGGGAGGAAACTTCCTATCCGAGAGGCTGGCAGTGCCTGGAGGTGCTGGCGCTGCACGCATGGGAAAATGGGACAAGGTGGAATCACACCTGAGCGGAGACACATGGGGGCATGAGGACCCCAACCCCCCCAAATCTTCATCAGCTGGGACGTGAGTGAAACAGCCACATGTTGGAGCCCAGTGTTCTTCAACCACGTTCCTTTAGATCCTCTGCATGTAAGAGGGTTTGATGTTTTAATGCCAAATTTAGTTATCTGAAGATATTACGGAGGAGGTTGGTTTAGAAAAATCACAACACAAGTATAATATCACAATTGCAAGATGTGGTTAAGCTGCAATTCCAGCACGATTCTCATTACCGGTCTCTAAATATTCACCAGAATGACATGGGGTGTCCCGAGTCAACAGGAAGGAAGACATGGAGCTTTCTTGGAGCTTTCTTCACAAATTTACTTATTTGAGGATATTTAATACCACGGGGGGCTTGGGCTAGAAAAATGGGCCAGCGTCCTACTGAAAAATTATGACACAACACAACTGAATTGCAATAAAAGCACAATTCCCATTACTGGTCCCTAAATACTCACCAGTACGATGTTGGGCGTTCCAAGTCAAGGGGAAGGAAGATGTGGGTTGTAGCTCTCTTCAAAGCTCATTTTGCTGGTTGGTTAATTTTTCTCCTCTGCACTGGGCACCACACAACCTTGCCCCACATTGGCCTCGTTTGCTCAGGGAGATCACTCTCTGGATTATTTTAGGGAATCCAGTTGGCCAACTCAACTGATAGAGCCAATTATGGACAATGAAGGCTATCCCTGGTCCTCCTAGTGTTGAGTTCATCTCCCTTTGAGGGGGCTGTGATCACCTCCTCCTTTCTTCACTAACCTTCACGAGCTCATCATTCTCACCTGTCTCCTCTGAGCCTTCCTCCATCACAGGGGTTGGCTGCTTTGGTGCCGCATCAGCTGCCGGTCAAGTAGGACATTGCCAATGGTTGAGGATACGGCAGAGTCTATGGGGTAGGAGGGACTCCAGCAGCAGATGGTGGCCCTGAAAGGTTGCCCTGGTAGTGGCAGGAGGAATAGATCACCAATAAGTAGCATAAATAGTCCAAACTGCCACATTTCATGTGATTTTGGGCTTGTTCATGTGAGTCCTGTGAGCAGATCACAAGCAGAGCCCAAGTCTCATCATTTTGTATAGGTCTCAGGATGGTTTATAAAGTTCCAGACTCACGGGATAATGTGATCATCTTTCCTCGAAAAACACAAATCCCCACCCAACACGAAGCACGAACCCTAAAGGCTCAAGAAAGAGAAAAATAAATTCTCCATCTCCCGCTTGAGAAGACAATTTAGGGACCTTCGGGGAGCCTCCATCCCTCTACGGTGGGTCACAGCATAAGGGAAGGAGCGGGATGCTTGGACTTTGCCTGATGCTCAGCATTTTAATTAAAAGCAGAGGAAAGCTGGCAGTTTTCTATCGAGGAGGGAAAGGCTGCTCCCTGCAGGCTGCAGAACAGCAGAGACACCGAGGCTGGGTCAAAAGACACCACAAGGAGGTCCCTCGAGGAGCTGCCTTACCCAATAATTTAATTTTTTGATTAGTATCGTATATATTTTTATTAACAACCAAAGAATTTCCAAGGGGGTTTTGGTTTTTATCGGGATGGACAAATTAAACAGCAGGTTTGGGAATGGAATAGGTGGGGTGTGGGCTTTGACCCCCCCCTTTGCCATGGCGGTCCCGGGATCAACACAGAATTTATTTGCCCCCGCGTAGTCCCCTTCTAATTGCATTTCACACCTCAAAATTGTAAAATATCACATAAGAGCACGGAAGAAGCTGAGAAGTTTCCTCTTGAGGTCATCTTCCACAGGCAGGTGACTTAGATCCCTTTTCTCTTAGAAAAAGAGGAAAAAAAAGTTTAAAAATAAATATACATTCCTGCTTCCAGTTCATCACCAGCACAAAACTGGCAGAATTTAGCTGGAAGAAATGTTTTTTTTTCCATCTTCAGATCAATATTTCACCTGAGTGTGATGCATGTTGTATCCAGGAGGAGAAATCCCACACGGGGCGCAACCCTAAATCTCACGCAGGCGCTGAGTCAGCATTTCCATCCGTCAGTTATTAATGATACGATTATTAATGACGTAATTAATAATTATTTTAAAACCCTAAAGGTCAGTGGGGGTGAATTTATGCTTGCACATCTCAGGATTTTAAGGCTCGGAGAAGATGGGATTTCCCATGGAGAAATCCAGCTGCTGGCTCCGAATTTGGAGGCTGGAGAAGAGAAGATGGATTCCCCCAGACAAATTGGATTTTTGGGAGCCCCCAAAAGGTGTCGAGGGAGGAACAGGATGGCATTTTAATAATTTTATTTTAAAAACCCCTCTCTGCTTCCCGGTGCTGAGAAGATGCCTTCGTTTGCAAAGAAAACATCTCATCTGCTTGTTAATTATTTTTTTTCATTTAAGCGCTAAGCTTTCCTTGGGAGCATGATTATATTTTTTTCTGGCTCATTAGGCTTCACCCGGCGCTAATTAAAGGAGAGAGAGTTTGATGTGGAGCTGGTGGCTACCATAGAGATGGCCATTCCCATTTCCAGCTTGTTTTTATCCAGTAAAGTCAATGCACAGGGGTCAGCTGGTGGGAATTGAAGCTCAGAAATTCAGCTTAGGAAGGAAAGAGGCGGGTAATTAGCTGGCAGGTTAATTAGCTGTTGGAAGAGGCTGCCACAAGATGTGGTGATGTGCGATGATGGGACCTCTTGAGGAGCTTGGTTGAGGTAGATGCTCGGAAACAACCTTCAAAGGAGCTTTGTGGGGAGGATGGGGATGTCCCAGGTGGGGGCAAAGAGAGAAAATCAGAGAAAACGCCCCTGCCTGGGCAACTGAGCCCCAAAAACACATTTATCCAGAAGGAAAAGGTCTTTCAATCATTAAAAGGCAAAAAAAATATAGGGGAGAAAGGAGTTTTGGTGGGATCGCGGCATTATTGGTGGTTACAGACTCTGTGGGTGCCATATGGTGAAATGACAAGGATTCATGCCTTGCCCTTGGTCTGGATTTCTCCGGAAAGATGAAAAATCAGGTTTTCCCCCCCAAAAAATCCTTCCGATATCCAATTCTCAGCCTTCCCCCATGAAGGGCAGTGGATGGGGACCACCAGGTAGCCCCTAAGAAGATTAGCATGGACCATGGTGCCCCAGCCCCCACCTCGGTCCACCCACTTAATTGGCCCAATTGCTAATTAAAGCTCACCCAGCCATGGCGGTAACATTAATTAATATTAACAATTAACAGGCAGGTACAGAAGGCTGTTCCCAACCCACTACAGGAGCCATTCACCCACGTCTCACTTATGGGCAGAGACAAGGTGAAGAGCAGCATCTCCAGCAGCTTATTTTTTAATACAGAAATGATGTTTTTCACTTTTAAACAACTTCAAGAAGCTTAAATTTGAGGTTTTAAGGTGATTCTGTGACGTGGTTGGGCCATTGGCCACCTTTGCAGAGAGGAGACATTGATGATGCTCAACCCGGTGGCCACCAGGACTCCTTGCTGAGGTTGCCCAGTCAGCCAGGTCATTAATGAAAGTGGCCACCAGGAGCAGACCCAGGCTTGTCCCTACCTCAAGGTGACACCAGCACCCACCTGATGGCTTTAGGCCACCGCAGAGGAGACCCAGGGCACAAGCCCGGTCCGATTTGATCCCAACCACTCCAGGGATCCAAATTTGGAGAACTTCATTAAAAACCCAGCATTTTTTTCACCTAAGACTTGAATTTGTGGCTTTCATTAGTAAAGTAAATTAATCCCAGTTCTTTATGGCCACAGTGGCCTTATTTAATTTTCTGTTCTGTAAATGACCTGCTTGAAGCTTCATTTAAAAGCGATGAGGCTTCGTCGTTGCATTAAAGGGGAGAGGAATATTGTGTTTTCTTCAGGTCAGGAGGCAGAGCTGGTTTATGCCTTATGAGCCCTAATGATTATTGCCGAGGGCTGTTGGGTTCTTCTCATTAAAGGTGGGAACATTCAGTTTGACTAATTGAAACCCAAGGAGTGGGGCCAGGCTGGTCATGAGTGGCATTTAGTGGCCTGGAGAGAAACTGGAGTCCCCTGCCCGTGGCTGGCTATTTTGGGGAAAAAAAAAAAAAAAGAGATTTTCAGAGCATGTGGAGCCAGAGCAGCACCAACGTTTGGCTTCCAGAAACATTAGCTGGGGCTTGAATTACCCCTTCATCATTCAACATCCTGGGGGGGCAAAAAATCGGGGCCGAAACCAGCAAAGCCCAACCCACCTGATGCCCGTTGCCATGGCAGGAGCATCTCCCATCCCACCTCACTGCCATGGCAACAGGGACTCGTGAGGAGCATCATCTCCTCCCCCCGCATTGCTAAACTGGGGGGCAATGGCGCTCCCTGCACCCCAAAAACAGGGCGGGGTTGCACCAGGCAAAGGGGTGGGCTCAAATTAGCATCCCTCCCCCCACCTCCCCAAGCAAATAATCTGCTCGGCAAATCACCCATTTAATTAATTAGTGAAGCACCGTGATGCCACCAGCCGGGAATTACCTTGTGCCCAAGCGGTAATTAATTGCAGATAAACCCAATCAAGAAGTGGCAGGGGGAGGGGGGGACAAACAGCAAAGGGTGCAAGCTGGGAGGGAAAAGGGAATTCAAAAAGGGAGGAAAATCAATTTAAAATGAGAAAAAAAGGGGAGGAGGAAGTGCTCTTTTCCCCTGTCCCACCTCTTTTACAGGCAGCAACGTGCGCCAAGCCCTGGCAGGATTTATTAGTGTAAATATAAATAATGTAAAATCCCAGGAAACTCTGCTCTTGGAGCAGCTTCTCACCCCAAAATGTCACAAGCCTGGCTCAACCACGCTTATTTATTATTTTCTTCACCTGGTGAATAAAACGCAACAAGCCACAGAGCTAAAAATACCATCAAATGGCTTTAATTAGAAGGGGCCTGGCTAATAACCCTGCTTGAGCCTAATGAACTGGACAGGCTGATAATTAATGCATTTTAAATGGGTTTAGACAGCTGAGAAGTTCCTGTTGTCACGGTATTTGCCTCCGTGGGGCACAGCAGGGGTGAAAGCCACTCCACGTTTTCCTTTTTCCAGGCCAAAAAAGGGCCAGAGCCAGCCCCGATGCACAAGGCAACATCTCAACGTCTTCTCGCTGCGTTGGGAGTGAGCGGCCCCCAAAGGGACACTCAGGTCACTTGTTTTAAATTTTGGGGGAGTCTTGGGGAGTGCTTTGTGAATCCTTGGAGTGGGTAAAGTCCCAGCATGGCCCCCTCTGATGCTTTTCCCAGGGGATACAGCAGGTAAAGCTGCAGCAGGGACGATGCTGGGAGAGGAGTGCCACACACTGGCTGCGCTGCGCCAGGCAGGAGACCTCCAAGAGACCCCCCCAAACACCCCTTCATCCTCCACATCTGGGTTGCTGACCCCCAACCGGGACACCCCCATGGGCAGGGGAACCCCAGCCTCCAGTGACACACTCTGGGCCAGGGCCAATTTGCTCCAAAAGTCTAATTTATTCAAAATAAAAAAGGCCTGAAATTCAGTTGCCCCTCTCCAGGGATGATGAATGAGCTGCTGGTGGCCCCCGAAACAGCAAATCCCTTGTGGGACCCAGCGAGACTCACCCAAGAGCAAGAGGTAGCAGTTTGGGGGGGTTTCTCCCTGTTCCGGAGGTCCCTGAGGGATGGGGGAAGACCGCAGCATCCCACCAGTTGGTGCTGAGAGTCCTAGTGCGCTCTGGTTACTGGTGCTGCTTCTTGTGGCGGAGGATTTCCGTGGGAGTGAAGGTGAAATCCTGCTGGCAGACGTCGCAGTAGTAGGATCGGTGCAGGGCAGAGGTTTTGGAGGAGTTTTCCGAGGGTTCTTCCAGGGGGGCTGTGGGAAAAGGCAGAAGAACTGGGATCAAAAGGAAACCAAAGACCCTTTTCTTACCCCTCTGCTATCGCACCTCCAAAATATGGTGCTCGGTGGCATCTCCTAAAAGCCCCAGGGAAAATCCAGGCTGGTTCTCCCTAATTGTCCCTTGTCCCAGCCCCAGGGAAGGGGAAGACACACATGACTCACCCTCGGGGGGCCGGCAAGCGCTTTGGTGGCACATGCGCTCCAGGGGGGTGAAGGGCATGTGGAGGTCGCAGTGGGGACAGGTCCAGAAGCTCCGCAGACAGTCGCTGTAGAGATCCGTGTCCGTCTGCGGGAATCGGAGGGGATGCTCAGACACCACACCCCGGGGGGTTGACAAGCAGGCAGGCAGAGAAGGTAGGCAGGGCAGAAGGGCAGAGCTGGGTGGGAAGAGTGGGCAGACAGGGATGGCAGAGCGAGCAGAGGGAGTAGGCATGGGGGCACACAGAGTGGGTGGGCAGGGCAAGGAGGGCAGAGCAGGCAGGGTGGGCAGAGAGGGGAGAGCAGACAGGGTGGGCAGGGCAGGGTGAGCAGAGTGGGCAGGCAAGCAGGACAGGGTGGGAGAGGGCTGTACTCACGGCCAGACAGTTGTAGGTGAGAAAGTCCATCACCCTGTGGCCACCTTTCACCTCATCGGGCTTCATCTCTGTCCCCTGGAAGAGCCCCGGGAGCTGGGGAGCAGCGGCCACTGTTTGGGGACCGACATAGAGGTTCTGTTTCTCCAGTCCTGTGAGCTGGCGCAGACGATATGGCACCTACAAGGGGACATGAGGACACAGGGATGCGGGGGGGGGGGGCACACCAGCTCCTCTCATCCTCCTTTCCCAGCCTGCAACCCCGCGGCAAGACACCAGAGACAGATTAAAGCCCCACAGAGGCATCACCTCCATCTGCAGGAAGTCCAGTAGCCCCCGGGTGAGCAGAGACATGTCGCGGGGGCTCGGCTGGTGGCCCGGTTCCTCTCCCCGACCTTCCAGCAGCTGATGAAGGAGTTTTTCCCAGGAGGAACGGAGCTGCATGGCCATGGAGAGTAGGCGCAGGGCAGAGTCTGCATCGGGGACGGTGACCTCCAGCCATCCGTCAGCCACCAGCCGGGTGCAGTCCCCACTGGTGTCCAGCGAGCGGGAGAAGAGAAGGAGAGCCTGGAGGAGCAAAAATGCAACCATGCAACCACTATGGGGTGATGAAGGCTCTCAGTGAGGAAGAGGAGGGGAGCAAAGAGCTCACCTGGAGGGCTGGTACCCGGACACAGTTCACCAGGTAGGGCTTGTTGGTCTCCAGCAGTGAGACAAAAGCCAGGAGCTGATGGTGGCAGCTCAGCCCCTCTGTGGGCTCTGCAGGGGCAAAAGGGGGTGTCTCAGCTGGACCCCAAACCTCTCCCTCAGCCCCAGTGGTGCTTTCACTGGGCGAGCGAAAAGGCAGGGAGAAGCAGAGCCAAATCCCACAGGATCGGGGTTATCCCACCTCTGGTCCCACCACGCCCCCATCCCTCCTTGGCATGGAGCAGCTCTGGGCTGGTGGCGAAGACACAGGTGGGATGAAGGACGACCCCTTGCTTGTTTTTGGTATGAAAAATCTGCAGCCAGAGCAAAATGGAGCGTCGAGGGAGAGCAAGGGGCTGGCGAGGACCCCCCCGGGGTGCAGGATGGGAAGGACTCGGACCTGATCAGAGTCTTTGCGGCTGCTGTTGAGCTGGTCGGGGACAGCCAGTTGGGGGTAAAGCCCCCGGCACAGCACCAGTTTGAGCAGGGTGAGCTGGGAGGAGGAGAGGGCCGAGCTGGAGATGGCCTGTAGCTGCTCCACGTTGTGGCGGAGCTTGAACTTGACATCCTGCAGGGACAAGACACAGCGTCAGGGGGCCCGATGGCCAAATCCTGCCTCCCGGGGAGAGGAGAGGGATGCAAGGGGTCACCTGGATATCAATGCTGCGCTCCCCCTTCCCACGGGCACCACCATCCTCCTCCTCCTCCTCGCCAGAGGAGGCGTCTGCTCCATCCTGCAGCCGCAGCACCTTGCGCTTCCGACCTTCTGTCTCGGTGTGGGATCGCCAGAGCCGGTGCAGCTCCCGGCGCTCCCGGTGCCGGCTCTGCCGGCTGTAGCTATCGCTGGGGCAGCCGGAATCTTCCTCCAGTAGCTGGTGGTCTCGAAGAAGCTCCTGGGGGGGTGGGACAGGGTTGTTGAACCCGGCGGGGGGGCAGATGGGCAGGTCGTGAGTGTGTTGGCAATTTTCAGCTCTTCTCCATGCCAGCAATGCCCTCCCCGGCCCGAAAGCCACCAAAGCTGGATCCTGTGTTCTCCCCCTTTCACCTGGAACTGGCGCCGAAGGTTGGCAGCTTCATAAAGACGATGCTCCTCCAAACCTCGCCTCCGGCACCACTTCCGAGAGCTGCCGCTCCGCTCCGATTTCACCTGCCCCGAGAAAAAAAAAAAACAAAAAAAACAAACAGCGACGCTGGAGAGTTGGGCCAGAGGAACCTGATGAAGTTCAAAATGGGCAAGTGTAGGGTCCTGTACCCG
>JAOXNH010022041.1:0-10131 GCA_028566575.1 Bartramia longicauda | reverse complement strand
CTTTTTTTGCATGCTTGGCTTGTACTAATTATATACTAACTAATGACAATTAAGTCACTGCTGCTTTACAGTGTACTATGGTGCAACCTTGAAGGCTGTTAAGGGCCTTGGTGTCCTTACAGCACAGCCTCTTAGCTCCAGGGCCCTGCTGCCCCTCCAGGCCAGCAGCACAGCTCTGTTTTAAGGATAGAAAGATTCTTTTCTAGATGCTGCTAACTTGTGCTATTTGCACTAACAATAAGCTTGAAAAGGTAACCACAGGAGACTCACAGGGGCAGCATAAGGGGCATGAACCTCTTCCACCATTGGTCTATGACCTGCAGAAAAAAAGTCTTTCCTTACAACTAAGGCCATTTACCTACAGGTGTTCCTCCCACCCCCCCCACCCTGTCCTTGTCCCAACGGCCCAGCTGCTGCAGGGCAGTGGACTGGAGCTACATCAACAGAACACAATACTCTTCTTTGAGGAACACAAAACCATAGCTCATGTCAAAACACAGCAGCCACCACAACAGCTCAGCTGCTGTTTCAGCAGGTAAATGGGATTCTCTCTCCCATCACTTCCCTTCCATACATTCTCTTCAAAAAGAGCCGAATTACACATCAAAAAAGTGATACACAAGTAAGTGAACTGCCACTCACATTCAAGACAAATGCCAACTTCTTTTCCTTCAGGAAATAACCTTTACAAACACCTCCAAGCAAGCCTTTTTGTTTACATGTTTTATTAAAAATTTACATAACTGAACACACTCCAGCAATTGGGGTATGCAGGTGTCCTAGGTTAAAAAAAATATACAAAATCCCAAGCCCTCCTGGGCTGGGCAGCAGCAGGTTGAAGCAGCAGCTCACTTCCTTTGAACGGTGGTGAAAGCTGGCATCTGAATGGGCTGGATTGAGTGGACTGGCTGGAAAACGGGCTTCTTCCGCATGTCAGAGAGTGTTTTCACTGAAGGGAGGAGCTGGTTTCTCTTGATGATCTGCAGCGCCAGCTGTGTGTTACCTACAAGACACCTTTCCATTAAAAAGAACCCAAAGCCAAAAAGTACTTTCGTCTGACTTTGCATCACTGTTCTGGGAACCGAGGTGACAAGGCAGCCCTGGGCCCAGGCCACGTACCTCAGGGCTCTTCCTGTTCAGTGAAATGCCGACAGGGACAGGAAAAGCATTACACAAAGGTAAATTTGAAAACCCAGTGTTGCTTGAGTCTGCCTGTTCTTAGCTGAAGACATCAAGGTTTTTATCTTGGAGCTGGAAGACGCTCAAGCACCTGCTGGACTCCTGGAGGGCACCTCTTCTCTCTCCCATCTGCATAGTGAGACTCACACAGAGCTCACACAAAACGCCCAATGTGACATCGCAGACAGTAATGTGAATATATACACGTCAAGGGTGGATATAAAACATGGTTTTGAAAGAAGAGATCTGGTTTTTAGCTATGTGCATGGTACATCAAATAAATTTTACATTTATATTGGTGTTTATTGTTAAAAATTAAACCTATCAAATTGTAGGAAAAAAAACCACTAGGGTCTAAAAAGAACATTTCTCCCTCTTATCAAGTACTTTTCTTTCACTAAAGTTTGAGTTTCAGAAGAGATGCACCATTTTGTTGCCTTAGCTCCTTTTGGTTATATACTTGTCGGGGGGGTGAGAGATGTAAATCCCACTTTCTACTCTTCTGCTCTACACTACTTTGTTGCAGGAAGAAAGGTTTCCAAAATTCCAACGTAGAAAACATCTTTATAAGAAAAACTTTGTAGACATCTCAATTCTGAATACAAATGCTCACGTCCTCTACCACCTGCAGTGCAAGACAACCGAAGGGGAACAAGTGCACTGAACATGTCACAACACCAGGACATAAAGCCCCAAGGGGCACAGGTCCACAACCACAGCAGCTTCAGTGGTGCAGCTGAGCTGTACCACTCTGCTCACATGGGAGAATTCAAGTGCAATTTTTCCAGTTTCCCATTACATAGAGGCTTTTTCCCATGCAAACACAGTGAGCCTTCAAAAGGAAGGATTTTGGAAAACTTTGTTACTGTACTCACTATGTAGCCCTTGACATGACTTCTTCGGGAAACTTGGCCTGTAGCTGTCTTTTAACAAAAAGCCTTGAGGCTTGAAAAGCCCTCTTCAGAGCATAAACCTCCTCGAGGGTGTTACTGAGCCTACTCAAGGCTGCCAATTCCTGCACAAAGTGTAGAAGACTTCAGCTCAGAAAATGAATGTTTAAGAAATTTGGAGCGTACAGGATGGCAATAAACCATGGAAATGAAGGTGCAGCTGCATGGATCCACAGCAGTGTGAAGTGGAGACAGGTTCTAACAGATGCCATTCAAATACTGGCGCAGATCTATAAGACCAGGAGTAATGACTACTGCCCTCCTCCCCTTGTATCCCAAATTTAGATGACAAAGCATTTCAGAACTTACCATTCTGTAGTTCAAGATAGACAGCCAGCAGAATAGCCTCTGGAGGGATCTCTTTGGGGTGGATCAGCGAAGCAGCCTTAGTGAAAAAGAAGAAGGTGGGGAGAAAAAGTGCTTAAGAGAGACATCCAGCTCAACGAAAGTGCCCCTTGAGAAGGCTGTTACCATCATCTTGGTTAACAAAAACAATTCATAAACTAAGATGAGATTTTCTCAAACTAATACACTCCATCAGGTTTACGCATGCAAGGAGAGACTGAAAGATTATCTGCATTGCAAGACTGTTCCCCACTAATTAGCAGCACCATCTGCTGTATGCTTACATTATTAGGAGTCTGTAATTCCTGGGCCAATCTACTGTGGTTTCGTGGTGA
Organism: Bartramia longicauda; assembly: GCA_028566575.1. Lineage (NCBI taxonomy): Eukaryota > Metazoa > Chordata > Aves > Charadriiformes > Scolopacidae > Bartramia > Bartramia longicauda. The sequence goes on along the minus strand of JAOXNH010022041.1, from coordinate 7,322 downwards.
GATGACAAGTGAAGAAGGTAACCTCCACTGCTCCAAAGTTCAGAATACAAACTTAACAAGGATTGTTCATTACCTTTCCATACACAAATATTTTTCAGCTATGAAGTCAATTTATTGTAGATGCAGAGACATACAATGCTTTACATCCACAGATGGCCTTACACTCCTTTGGGCTTTACACATGTGTCACAGAGTCCAAGCACAGACACCTGCCCAATCCTAAGAGGCCTCCAGAGAAAAGAAAAAGCAAGACAAGGGCCTTAAGCAGTTGAGGACTTCAGGCAGTTTGAGCCTGTTCTCTGCTACAACTACTGTGAAGTAATCTGGAAGACCACTGCTTCAGTTTGCAGCTCGGCAATGCCTTTGAGCAGTCTTCCTGACAGACAGGAACGGTTGCAAAGAGAAATATATTCTCATGGAAAGGTCAGTCTCAGCTGTAAGAAAGACCATGACACAGGGGAAGTGAAGGCGGAGAGTTTCAAAAGCAGTACTTGAGAATTCTCAGGACAAGAGACAGGCAAGAAACATACCTCCAGCACGACTGCAGTTTGTTCTCACAGCCTTAAAATTAATAGCTTAAATGGTGTTATTAACTGATTAGAGAGAAGTGAACTCAAGAACTTTCTCCTCTGAAATACAACAATTACTACTGGAAGAAAGAAAACCAACCCAAACCTTAGAAAAAGTCACATGGCACTAGTTATAGTTCACTGGTTTGATATAATCTAAAAACAAACAAACTGACCCAAAAAATCCACCTTCCCATAGAGGTACTGAACTATTTGCACAAGTGAGTCTGAAATTCATTTATTTTATGTTACCAATAAAGACTGGTTCATAGAGACAGAAGAGTGCTGCCATGTCAGCAAATAAACCCAGGCTATGAGATCACCAGGATGTGCTGTGATCTAGATGGTGCTCTGAAGGAAGTACATTTGTCCCTAAAAGCTGTCTTGAGATTTGTTTTCCATACCTGATGAAGACACTTTCGCGCTTTGTCATATTCACTCCTCAAGCAGTAAGCACTTCCAAGGTTAAACAACATCATTGTCCGCGCAGATGTGACCGAACTGGGGTAACACTGTGGGGTCTGCTTCCCAGCTGCAATTAGAAAAAAATAAAAATAAGAAAACCATTCTTTCCCCTTACACTTTTCTTTTGAACTGGCCAAGTAAGTTCCTGTTCTCTGCTGATGGCTGGTACTTACAAGATTCCATCGCCTCATTCTCTCCTTTGTCAGACCCTGCAAAGAAAAAAAAACACAACAGAATTCATCATGATCTGTAAACTTTTAAAAAACTTATCACAAAAATAATACAGAGGTTCAAATTCGCTTCTTTCTTCATGGTCTGACATTAAAGAGGGAAAACATACCAGCTTGTTCATGAGTTTATGCCACTTAAGACTTCCTATCCTTAATATTTTGCTTCTCTAAGAGCTGCAGTGAGTACAGTGAAGTTTCAGCTGCAGACGTGTCACTGAAACCAGCGCTGCTGTGGAGTTAGCTATACAGATGGGCTCTGAAATACTTTCTGTTACCAAATACACACTCCCAGCTGGAAGCACTGCAGGAAGATTAAGATACAGGTTAACTGAGTTCTCCCTACTCCTGTCTCTCACTAAACACAGTGAGTAGACTTCACTTGATATTACAAATCCTAGTTTGGAGACTAAAAAGCTGGAAGAGAAGGTATGAAGCCCAAACTTAACCATAATTGCATAGTTAACAAAAGCAGCTTTCAAAAGTTACCTTCAGACAAGCCAGAATGCTACAATATACAGTTGTATTTATGTTTCAGAATGACCTAATCCAAAGGAAAGACAAACATGCAACAGACAAACCAAACACAAAGTAGGAACTAAAGCTGGGAAAACAAAAGCACAACAGAAACAAAAACACAAACACACTCCAACAACCTATAGTCTTAAAACCAGATGTCTTAATCATCATCATATTTGTATACAGAAGTTTACAGCAGGCAGGCAGCTGAAAGCATAATTGGTTCTAATGAAGTGTGGATTCATTAACCTTGATCCTGCTCATTTGAAGAGATCCCGAGGGAAACATCAGTGACGTTCTCGGGGTTCAAGTGAGTGATGGCATCAGATATTCTGTCTAGAGAGATGAGAGCTTCTGCTGCGTACAAATGCCCAAGAAACCTACAACAGCAAAGGGTTTGGTACAAATGTCAGTGTAACAGCTCCCACGATTTGTTATGCAAGACAAACTGAATGCAGCTTTTAACTCGAGCACATGAAAACTATTAATTGAAGCACTTGCAGGGAAGTTAAGGGGCTTGTAAAGTATTGTCATAATACCCGTATATATACCCATAATACCACTAGTGTGGTAAAAAAATCTGTACCTGAATAATGACAATTCATTCATGCACAGGAACTGCCATTCCAGAAAGATTACCTTGATACTGCTTTATCTCAGAGAATTTAAAAAGGAATCCTTACAAATAACATCCAGGATATGGGTACATCTATAATGTGAGGTGTTAAGTAACTTTATATTTGATAAAAATCAAACTAATTCTGTAAGCAAGCTGAATTTCTAAGGACATCAACTATACAAGGCCTGTCCATGGGGCGCAGGCATCTTTCCAACTGCAGGTTTTACAAAAGAATTAAGCAAGTCTGGTGTTTGACACTTGTAGTTCAGCTCAGCTTATCAGCAGCTTTCCTTTCCAACTTTGGAACAGAAGGAATCCTGGCCGATTGAGAGCGCACTTAGTTTGCAAATAAAGCTCACTGTTCTATACAGCTGTGTACAGTACACTGCAGACTGACCCTGTAGTTGGTCGTAATGAATTACAAAACATCAGGTAAAGTATCAGTCAATCATCCAAAATAATTTCTGCAATTTAGATCTGATACAGCAAATGTAACTTTCTACATGCAACTTATTTCACTTAAGCAAAACAGGAATAGTTCAATACTCCCAATCTGCCCAAAAGCCTAGTTTCCTGGGACCGAGATACCTGGTGCTCTGCCCTTGCAAGAGCTGTCACCTGCATTCTGTAACAGTAACACTGCCCTCACAAAACAACCTGTTACCTTGCAAACTCCTCTAAGATACTGCTTATACAATGGCCGTGCAAAAAGAGGAGTTGCTGCAGTAGTCTGAAGCATGGGAGCCAAAGAATTTAATTGGCACAGACCATTTAGAGTATGCTGCCAGCATATAACAATAAGCACAGGTTAGCTTGCGTTCCGCAAGTACATCACCAGTTTTGAAAAATACAGTTACAACCATAAAAACCTCTGCTGTATTTTATCCTGTGTATGACATGGGAGTTAAATGCACAAACAAGGTCAGAAGGATGGGGGTAATGCTGCCTTTCTTGATTTTGCAGAGATGTACAGGAGCTGGTGGGTAGAAACAGAATGAGCTTTGAACGTCTTTCCAAAAAATACAGTGCCAATTAAGAACTGACACAGAGAAATGGAAGAATGGAACTGATATAAGCAACGGTAGCAGGTAAGGTGACAGCCCTGCACACCCAGGATCTGGTACCCCCCTGACTGAGCAAACCTTCCGCTCCTAGGCTGTGGTTTCCTAAACGAGCTTTCAGCAGCATGGTGGCGTGGGCTGATGTTCTCTGCCCCTAGCTGCTCATTCCTGCCCCTCGTGCTGCGTCAACACCAGCATGTGCAGCTCTGAATTACGTGGAATTCATACAGAAACAAGGGGACTCACGTTCCTGTGCGTCAATGAACATTTAGTCAGGGCTTCAACAAGAACAGGAGCAGGCCAAGCAATTCTTTGCATCAGATACAGAATGGGCAAGCAGCTACAGACACTGGAAGCTTCAACTCAGAACTCTCCAGCAAAAAGCAGGGCTGAGAAAGAAATAATGACCACATCAGACTTACTTAAGAGACCCTGACAGCTTTGGCTGCTGAAGGAGTTTATCTGCGTGATTCAGTGCCATAAGGTTATCACCCAAAGCCAGAGCCACGTAAGCGCTACACGCAAGTATTGAGCACCTGGAGGGGAAAAAGAAAAAAAAAGGGAGGGGGAGAGGAAAGCCAACATGTTAAATGGAGAATTTTATTATTCCAAATGCAGCTGTAAGATGTATTTCTTGTTAAATGCTGAAGAAATAAATCATAAACTTTCAATAATGTCTTTGAGTCAAACTATGAAGTAAAGGAGCTAGTGTTTTATTATCTACAGCCTCAATCGCACTCTCTGAATTAGGAGACACTCCACCGGTATAAACCAAGGACCATCACTTTATACTCAGTTAGATTCTGAAATTTTGACCATAAATAACAGATTCAAAAAAGATGGACCTCATTACACATGTCATTTTTCTTATGGAGAGCCTTCTTTCCCACTCTTTTTATTCATTTTGCCTTGCACTCTGGTTTGTGCTTCCCTGCCCTCCCTCTGGCTGCAGCCAAGGGCAGCAGATTTGTAGATTCCTGTAGGATACAACCTACAGACATATAGCAGCAATCAGTTAAGTTGTAACGCATTTCACTCTTACGCTGTACAGTGTTTGCACACAGGGAGACAATAAACGCTGCAGAATCTGGCATTTCCAGTCTGGTGTTCCATTGAGAGCTGTAACCCACTGCCAAGACTGACTGATGCGAGGCATTTTGTTGCTGTCACAGACTCACTTATCTTCCCCAAACCACAAGATCTCTAACAGTTCCTGTAACAAAATCTGGGCTACTCGCATTTTCCATCTTCAGACAATGACCCCACCATTAGGCCAAGCTCCACACTTTGTAATAGCTCCCCTGGCTCCGCAGCCACAGCACTTGGGGATATTTTCCACTCCGTAGGACACCATTCAGGGCAGGCTGCCCTGTCCTCGGGGCACAGGCCTCTGCCGGCCGCGGGCTGCGACGCCTTGCTGTGAGCACCGACTCTGTCCTTCTTCAGGGAGGAAGAGCGGATCCTCTTAGCGGGGTCTCACGTTGGGAGCGATGGGAGAAGAGCCTTCGACTCTCCCGCCGGTAGGTGGGCTATTACCGTGCAACCTTCTGGCAACTGTCAAGCCCACTTTTGGTCCAGCAGTAAGTCATGTAATTCGTGGCAGGACCTGGGGTGCCTTTATTCCCCTTTCCCAGGAGGCATGCTCCTTAATTATGCACAAGCAGGATAAGAAACTTCTCCAGTGTTTTCTCCCTACCCCCCACTTCCTCTCTACCGTGCCCAGATGTCACATCAAATCTGAACACATACAAAAGCTTGAGAGAGGGAGAGGAAAGCTTCCCCAGCTTCAAGTCCCAAACCTAAAATATTTCTGAAAGGTTGTGACTGGGGAGGGGGAGGGAACATGGGGGAAAAAAGAAGTCTCTGTAATAACAGCCTGCTTCTAACTAGCCTCTTTTCATCTCTGCCTTAAGGAAGCACAGCTTTTAAACCAGCAGAGATGCTAAATGTCACCAGCTAAATACCCTTAGACACAAGCCAAGGCCTGTAGAGTTGGTTGCTGTTACCCTTTATATCAATATATGTCTCCTTTTCTCCCCAACTTTTCTGAAAGTGTAAATGTATTTCTGAAAGTGTAAATTCAAACACAAGACACACTCCAATCACACAACAGGCAAGTCCAGCAGAACTGAAACCTACTCCTCTGCTCCGAGGGTTTGTCACTGTTTAAGCCACGTAAGAGCTGGCAAGATTCTTCAGCAACAGCCATCTAAAGAGGAGGGAAACAGTCAGGTTCTCTTCCCTGCAGTACTGTTCTTGTGCACTTGGATCCATTGTTGAGCCAGCTAAACCAAACGCTCAGGAGACCTGACAGCTAACCGGAGCAGAAGAATTGCACCACAAGGGAAAAGACAAACTAGTTTTTCACCTCGGTCAGGATTCTGACAAAACTCCACAGGTCGCCTTTGAGCACGGCAGACTTCCAGCATCACTGAGCCTCCGCATGCCCTAAATAAAACTGCCTTTGCACTAGGAAAAAGAAAAATGTTTTTTTAAACTGCCAGATTATGTCAAACAGCCTCTTGTGCAGGTTTAGGCAACAAGATTTGTCAGCCCACACCAACTGCAAGTTTACAGAATCCAAACTCCACATCTGACTTGGCTTATTTCTCAGGCAAAGGGCAAGCCAGAGCAAATCCAATTCTTCGAAACTTACTATGAAGGCACCAAAATGGCACTACCAAACCCTACAGAGGACATCACTAATCTGAAATAATTTCAAACAGCCAGCGAAGCACAACAGCAGATAGAAACTATCTACTTCATACATTTCAATGCAGGCAAAACAATCCGAAATATTAGGAAATACAGAATGCAGATGGTCCTTACTCAATGGGGAAATTCAGCACCAGCAAAAGGGAGATGAGGAAGAACTACCCAGTGGCCGAGAGTGAGGAAGAAGAGTGTGAAACAGCTATGGGTGATAATCATTGTAAGCTTCCATCATTGTGACAGGGCCAAACAGCCCACTGCAACCTTTAAGTGGATAAATGAGGCTAAACTGGGTGGGTGTGGAAGAGAGATGAGGTACATTGGTGGGCAGTGGGGTCTTTACAGTATTTTTTATAAAGTATATATACTGTAAAGTATATATACTTTTTATATGTATATATATACAGTATATATATACATATATGTAAAATTGGATCACATGTCTTATAGTGAGGGCTTGCAGTTCAAATCTATTCAGGACAAAGCAGGTGATCAAACTATTCCTTTATGTCCAGCTGCTTTGAAAGGGAAAATTACCATTCTCACACAAAGTAGTTCAATTTACAGGGAAAGAGGCTACAAGAAGGTCTGTTGCTATCCATCTCAACTTCCACAGTAAAATAAAAAAAAAAAATTCCAAATGTAGCACCATGGTCTACCAGAGCTCCTTTACTCTGGTGTGTCCTGACAGCGTGGGGTTGTTCTGGTGTGCTGAAACACAGCATGGGCTGAGAGCCCAGCAGGGGAACTGGCTTCTCCCAGGATGAGAAGCAGCCAAGAGAAGAATAGTTTAGAAGAAACTCAGAAGAAAAGTCTGGAGTTTCCACTTCCTATGCACAAACTCTTAGCAACTTTTAGTTGCTGCTTTTAAAGCCTTGCAATTGAATTACTGCTTATTATGAGAACAGTCTGCTCAACTAATCTGTGCACAAGTACCAAACAATACATATGATGCGTAAGCATTTTATAGATGGTATCTTTAATTTTTAAGAACTTTTTAGGGGCAAATTCAGTCATTTTAAACTCTTATTAGGATGCGCACCTGTACAAATTCATGCAAAAAAAGCATTTAAGTTGCCCATTTCAGTTTTGAAGCATTAGAGGCTTTTCAGCCCAGTGACTTAACAGGGAAAGACTGAATTGAATAGAC
>JAOXNH010021104.1:0-10175 GCA_028566575.1 Bartramia longicauda | reverse complement strand
AGAACTTTGTAGAGTAGGGTAGATGGTTGGACTCGATGATCCCAAGGGTCTCTTCCAACCTGGACGATTCTGTGATTTAGTCCATGTTAGAAATTAATTGTTTTCCCACACTTTTTAAATCTTGTATGGAATGCTTCTTTAACCAGGCGTATAGCTTAGTATATCATTTACTAAAAGAAAAATGAATAAAATAAATCTCAAAAAGATGAAATGTACCAGTAAGATCCACCTAAAAACTGTCATTATTTCTACGTCAAGATTTGTCAGGAGGTTGGATAACAGGATGTTTGGAGTAGCAGATGGGAACTTTTCATGGCTGGTGTTGTTGCACTGACTGGGTGTACTAGGAAGGAGCTTGACCTTCAAACAGTATGAGCTCTCAGAGCAGTGTCTGACAGATGTGTAAAAGATGCTGATTGATACAGACCGTAGTGTGCCAGGCTGCCGCTTGATTGGGAACTGTCTGAACGAGTGCTAGTTCAACAGCATGTATTCTGCAACATGCAAAGTCAGTCTACTTTAACACAAAAAATGTGTTTCTACAGTCAGATTGTATAAATAATGAGTACGTATCTATATGTCTATAAAGATTTCTAAAAAAATACTCCTCACTTACCATTATGTTGAGCAAACATACTTTCAGATGAAAAAAAAAAAAATTATTTGATATACCAGTTGTCAGACAATTGTGTCTCATTCTTGGTTTCCTTGAGGTGTGAGCTGTTTTTCTTTTAAAGAGGGGGTTTTTTTTTGGTTGGTTTTTACCATTTTACTTGGTTTTGATGTCGCTTTTTTTTTGTTTCTTGGTTTGGTTTTTTTTTTTTGAGAAAGATTGGAGAATCTTAGTGTGTAAAAAGTGCATTTTCACTACTTTGCTGTGTTTTTGATAGTTCTGATCTTAATACTATGCTCTTGAATTGTGGAAACTTGGATAGACTTTGTTTATCTGCTCCAACATGCCCTGGTTTTGATTGGCAGATCAGCTGAGATAAAAAAATCTTCATGAAATGGCTGTGTTGCAAAGTCCTCTTTTCCTCCTCATTTTTACCATTTGTGGATGACTTTCTGATACTCTTAACATATTTGATGTTCACCTTTGTGTAATGCCTGATATTTAGTGCCTTTTGTTAATAACAAGACCTTTCAATAACATGTATGTTTGTTATTAGGATTCATGTGAATTTTAATCTTTGGTATTTCATTATTATGTCGCTACCGCAAAGCAGTCCAGAAATTTGGCTTTTTTGCAGCTCATTATTTCTTTCATGAGAGAGAAGTGAGAAGGCTCTGCTGTACTGTTGACTTGAAATCTGTACATAAATACAGCTCTGAAGCAATAACTTCCTTGAATAGATTGCCTACTTGGCAATATGGTATGGACCTGTCCTTTAATACTATTAATTTGTGTGAAGCATTGCTTAGTTCAGAAAGTAGAACGTGAACTGTAGTCCCCTTTTCAAAACTCAAAGGGATTTAAATGGTGATTACTCATATTCTTGTTGTGAGCCCATCAGTGTACATCTACTTTAACAGTAAATCTTAGGATTAAAGAAAAATACAAATCTTGCCGTCACTGGATCTGTCATGGAAACCGTATATTCTTAACTTTTGAAAACAACGGCCTCACAGGCTGTGTGCAGATTTGCACAGGGTTTAGCAAGCAATCAGGAGGCTATGCAGAAAACAACTTAGGAAAGTGTTGGTCCTACGCAGGAAGTCCCTTGTATGACAGAATTTACTATCTTTAGCTGCAGTCCCAGGAATAAGGTAAAGTGCTCTCATTTCACTAAATACAAATTCTTAGTTGAAAACTATTTCTTTCTTCAGTATCCTTAAACTGAGATACTGCCGGCTTGTAATTGCAGGAGGACACAATGGCTTGTTGTCTCTTTAACCTGAATTAGCACTGTTTTAAAGCATCGTATTTAACTGTGTCCAGAAGTGTCACCAAATATGTATGTACTAAATGAAAATCAATAGTAGAGGATAATCTCTCATTTTACCTGAGCTAATGGTGAGAGTGACTTTGGTAGTTTGAAAGCGTTGGAAATAACATATGATGGTGTCGCTTCCTGATGTTTAAAAAATTCTTTTCCTGTATCTGATATTGCATACAACATTACTGTAATCTCTTTGCAACTCCTCTGAGAGTGGCAGGGGAAAAGTCAAATGCGCATGAATTTGGTTTTAGCTTTTCCAGTCTGAGAAGACTTCAGTTTCAGATCCAGGTAACTGCTGTTTCTGTCTTGTTTTAGGATGGCTTATTCATTGTCTTATATGTAAACGTTACCAGTCTTCATAATTAAGACGTATCTGTTCTACAGTGTGGTGAATTCTTTTATTTAGAAAGCAGGCTGAAATTCTTCTGAAAAAGAGAGTGATAAGCTGTGTTTTGAGGAGAAAAAGCAATTTCAGTTTGATTTCTTTTTTTTTATCAAACCCTTTTTTATCAAATTCTGTTATATTCTGTTTATATGTGCCTATCAGTGACATTTAGGATCTCTTATTATATTTATTGTTGATATATTTGTCTGGAGATGGTGCCTTTTTTCTTAAGGTACTGGATTAAAATTTAACTTTTAATAAACTATTTCAATTTCTCATTCTTCTTTTCATTGCATTCAGCTCTGGTGTCCAACAGCACCTTGAGTAGAATGACCTTCTAGGGGTTCCCAGGTTTCTCTGGCTACAGTGGTATTTTTCTTACAAATTTAAATCTCGGGAACTAGACAGTTACAATGGTGCACTTCAGAGCAAGAGCCAGCCAGAGAGGGAGTCGCTTCAGAAAGAACATTTGCTTAATACATGGACGTGCAAAGGGAAGTGTTTGATCCCAGAATCTGGGGAGAAGAAACATTTGCCTAATGATGATGATTTTATGTAACCTCTTGAGGACAAATTCTGCAGGCATAAGAATTTGTGCCTGTCTACTGACTTCTGTGGAAAATATTTCAGTGTAGTTGGATCTTTTGTTATTTCAGGTAAATTCTAAAATACATATTTATTGTAGATACTTTCTGAATACATGTGGGTTCTAGACCCCAACGTATTTTATACTGAAGCTCTTTCTGTAGTCCTCAACAGTGGAAATGAAGGACTATTTACTGCTGTATGTTTTTCAGAAACATACAGCAGTAAAGTTTTCTTCCAGTGAGCTGTTATTCATTGAACTGCACATAGTCCATATTCACTAATCGGTTGAATATCTTTGAATTCCTTTTTAGCTATAAGAAATGAAAAAATATGTGGGCCTTTGTTCAGAAACACACTGCTGTTTTGAATTGCCCAAAGCTGGAGCAGGGATTACCGAAAATTAAAGAAGAAAAGAGTGGGCAAAATGAGTCGTAAGTTTTTGTTGTGTTAAGCCCAGAAAAATCCCCTAAAGCAGGAATTTAAAGCTCAAAGTTTAATACTTTTGTCAGCATGCAAGTGGAAATACTACAACTAGTGTATTTTCATTGGAAAAAGAAGGAAAGGTACTGGTTCTGGTCCTTTTCAGGAAAATGCTCAAAAGCAATTCATCTTTCTTTTCCAAACGTTAAGAAGTAAAAGCACTGCAAATAATACAGTCTTTCAGTGGACTTCAGAGCACAAAGATGAGCAGTTGTATATGCTGACTAAAAAGTTTATGTTTAATGAATCTTTAAGTGACGGGGATATTGGTTTTTCTTGCTCATCTTGGAGCAGACAGTAGAATATTACGGCTATTAGAAAACGTTGTAAAACAAAGCTTATGATTACGTACTGTCTGTGGTATTTTTCAGTAATGTAGAAAGAATTGCTGACCTTCACAATGACAAATGCCTTACATTAGTACAATGATTCCTAGGCCCTCTTCTTCAAAAACCTGCAAATACTCCAGTGGGTATTAAGTATGATCGAGTACTCTGTGGAAGTGAAGAAGTCATTACTGCTTCTGGCAGTCTCGTGGTTTTCTTTTCAAGTTTCTTAAAATGCATAAAATTAAAAACCTCTGAGAAATTGTATGAGCGCTGCTTTCGTATACAGAAGTAAAAGAAGTAAAATAGGTATGACAAAACATGCGCTGCATACGGAATGCCACAGTATAGAGCATTTCAGAGTGTATGACAAATAAAGGGAGGTACGAAGGTAGATGATAGCATAGATCATCAAAGCGAGTGAAGGGATGTAGTTTACAGCAGGTGATGCAAAGCCAGCCTGCGGACAACATCCATGCAAGAAACGTTTTCCAGCTTGCTGCTAGCCATGCTTGCAGAGGGGTTACTGACCAGCCTTTATAGCTGTAGGTAACTTCAAATATCAAATTGCATGCAGTGGCTGACAATTTGAGCCAGAGGTTCTCGTGGTGGTGCGCGTGTGGTGGCAGCTTGTGTAGGAGGAGGGTTTGCTTTCGGGAATAATACAGCTTTTTGGAATTTCTCATTTCACTAAGTTGCTGAAGATTGGTAAGGGCCAAGGAAAGTGGGCAGATGAAAGGATATGCTTCTGTCTCTCCCCCTCCAGTTCTCTGTCTTTTTTTTTTTTTTTTAGTGTTTTTTTTTTTTTCCCCTCCTTTTAAGGGAGAGTGCAAGCTGAAGGAGCAGTAGTAGGAGAGAGTAGAAGGAGTAGTTGGCTTGACTTCCTTCAAGAAAAATACTGAAGTAAAATAGTTCACATTGTTTTGAAGGCTCCTAGAGGAAACAGTCTGATCAAGAGCAAAGCACGTTAAACAAAGTTGGCCTATGGTTGTGTTTCAGAAAAAAATCAGATGTGATAGATGTTTCCACTCTTAACTACCAGTATGACTCTTGATATAATGTAACAAGCATAGCAGGGGAACCTGGGTTAGGTGACACAAAGTAAAGCATAGTACAGCTGGAAAACTTCCCTCCAGTTGTCACCAGTTCACTTGCAAACTGGAAGTTTTGCAGAGGTCTGAGGTTGTTCTGCATTTCTGTGAGCAGGCTGTGTGATGGAATACGTGTACTCTGTTACATTTCCAGGTGACATTTCATCCTTAAGGGCCTTTAAGGATAAGTTAGACAATTGTCAGAATGAGGTAGGCAGAGCTGATTCTGCCTTAAGGAAATAGATGCAGCCAGTAACCTTTTCCAGTTCCAGCCCATTTGTGTGGCTCCTGCCAATTCTCTGTCTGACAGCTTAGGGGTAGGGAAGGCCTTTCTTTGTTTGCTTTGCTTGTTTCTTAATATTCTGACATTTCCAGGGAAGAGGGAACTTCTTTTCCTATATTTTTGCTTTTAAGCAGAAGGCAGCATTGTTGCACTAGTCTGGGCTTTTTAGAACTTCGCTAGAAGCGCCTTAGTTTGGTCCTTTCCTTCCCTCTGAGGTGGAGTATTGCTTTTGGAAAGGTCTCCAATGCATGCGCGTTCTAGCACTGAAGACAATTGCAACAGTTTTGTGTAATGATGTAGTACTGGTTTGCTGTGCTAGAACGCTGTAGTTTATATGCATGCACCATGAGAATGACTTGGTTGTGGTCTGAGCTAGAGGGTACTACAAAAATATAATTTTAAAGTGTCATTTGAACATGCTAAGACTTGCATAGGCCTGTTTTCTAACATCATCTAAAGAAGGAAAGTGTTTTGACTGTGAGTCTGTCTCCTCCAGCAGAGTCAATTCTGGCTTCTTAAATGCCCATTAAAAAAGCCACTAAGCTCATGGACATTGTCTGTCTTCTTAAATGCCTGAAGCGTGATTTGTGTATGTTTTTTTAATTCTACAAGTATTTTGGTCATCATTGTCTGAAGTACAATGGCAGTTTTTAACAACAGTTTTAGTTTACAATGTGCCATTCCTTAATTAGCCATTTTTCCCAAAATGAATACAAGCATGTAACAATTACCCTTCATGAGATGCATGGTTCAGTGTTACTGATTCCATTGAATCATATCAGCCTCGATTACAAGGTACAAAGTGACCTTTCTCCACCTCTAAATAGATTAGGTTGGTGGTTTGCCACTGGCTTGGAACCCTTCTTCCAAATGTGCTGTCCTGGTCCAAGCCAGGTGTTGGCTTATATTTTATTTATTGTCATACTGAAAGTGCAGAATCAATTCAAGTTATTGTACTTTGTATCTGAGTGATACAGAAGCATCTATAATAATAATAAAATAGTTACACGTTCATTGAAATACTAGTGAAAAGTTGCGTATTCCTAAGTATAGCTCTGTGCTGTCTTCCCATTTGAGTTTGCAGACTTCCTTGAAAGGCCATGTTGTATAAATAGGCATAAATTATTTGCTGTCAGGCTAATAACAATCTTCTTGGCATCCTAATGTATTTCCTCTCCCCCTCCAAACCATCCCATCTTATAGGAAAAGATGTCATAAGGAGTCTTGTCTTTTTATTAAGAACATTTCTTTTCTTCAGAGAAAAATGATACAAATTATTCCTTTTTTCACTATGCTAGCATCTTCGTTATATATTCCAGAACATCTCTGCTAATTTTCTCACTTAAGAATTCAGGAAAAAAAAAAATATTAAAAAACAGGTTTCAGCATTGCTCAGCAGAACTGCAATGGTTGATGCCATGATGAAGGTTCATATTTTAAAAAAGATTGTAATTTACAGAGTATAATAAATAATTACAGTTGTTCTACAGCTGTCAACACAAATAAGCAAAGTACACTTTGCAGTTAAGAATCCTTTTATGCTATTTGTTCTGGAACTTGTTCACAATAATTTAATAATTCAATTTTGATCTTACTGGCATGACTTGAATTAATGAGGGTCCATTATACTGTATTTCACAATTAAAAGGTGAAATGAATGACTATAAGGTATGCTTCTTTCTTTGTCATCCTGTGCTCTGACGGGTGTACGCTACCCACAATATTACTGTCTTAAGTATGGCAGAATATAGATAAGCACAAAATACACAGTAAAAATCCCCATTTCAACTAAAATAAGAAGTGACTCTATTATATGCCTAACTAAAAGTGGCTTTTATTTTAATTATTCATTCTCCACCATATAGGATGGCTAGTCTAACTGGTTTGTAAGGCACCATCTTGCATCTAGCCCGGAGAGGGAACAGGGCTCAGCAGTGAGGAAGAAGTGAGACCCCTGACCTCCAGGAGGCCACCAGCCTCCTCTGCCCAGCTCCTGGTACTCAGGAGCAGCATCTGAGGGCTGCGGTGGTGGTTCCTGCACCCATCATGGGCATGTGGATGCTCCTGGCATTGAAGCCTGTGTTGCTTCTTGGCTTTTGGTTAGCAGAAATGAGAAGAGAGAGGAGATGAGAGAAAAAGGAGGTGGAGGGAGAATGGCAAAGAGAACTTCAAAGAGATGGAGAGATCCTGAAAGAATGGAGACAGATCTAAATGAGAAGAACTGAAGGAAAATTTACTAAGGAAAGAAGGCAGGAAATGAATATGGGCAGAAAAGAATAGGGGTAAGATACTGTATGAGTGTAAAGAAAAGACTGATGGAAATTTGTGGAAAGGCTTAACTGGACTAACAGCTGGTTAGAGGATGAAAGCCGGGTCTCTACAATCATGGAATATGGATGAGGAAATTATAATGTACATGTTTGAAGTGGATTTCAGCTTGAATCCTTGTTAAACTGAACTTCTGATTTTCTGGCCTGCTGTGAAGTGCCAAAGCAGAATATTTGTATGAGTTCCTGGATACTGTTGGCTGAAATCAGGGCCAATCCTCATTAGATAAATTATACCCTTAAAAACATACAAGCTGTTGAAGAGTAGCTGAAAAAAAAATGATTAAAATCATGGAAAGTAGGGAAGAGCAAAGGCTGCAGTAGCAGGAACATGGAAAACAGAGAGGAGAGAAAGTGAGCAAGACCTAGAAACAGGCAAAGCAAGAGAGGAGTCCACCTGCAGAAGGTGATGGGAGTTAGAGGAAACCATAATGAGAGGCAGTAGCATGTTTTCCTACATCCTGTCATTAGTGTGGGTCTTTTTGGTCAAGAGGCAGTGGCAGGTTTTGGTCCGTTGTGTTGATACGAGGCCAGGACTCTGATAATTTCTTCGGCTGGGTGCCTCTGTGGTCTTGCAACTGATGAGCAGCCAAGTACTGTCTGCTTGCCTTCTGCTGTTTTGGGGATTTTAGAGGTGGATATGGTCAGCTTTGCTGAAGACGTGTTTCCATTCCATATTTGTGATGTGGGAATTTATTGAAAGGAAACCCTGAAACTTCTGCCAGGCTATCTGAAAGCTAGGCCATGATTCAGTAGCAATTTTTTTCCCCGTTCATTAGATAATCATGTAA
Source organism: Bartramia longicauda (assembly GCA_028566575.1). Taxonomy (NCBI): domain Eukaryota; kingdom Metazoa; phylum Chordata; class Aves; order Charadriiformes; family Scolopacidae; genus Bartramia; species Bartramia longicauda. Next base: position 1,964 of record JAOXNH010021104.1, on the reverse strand, counting down.
AGATTTGAAAACCGCTTTACACTTTCCTGTTGTCCTTTAAGTGCTGATTTCACAAATGATCTTAGCTCTGGTTCTGGCTGACAAATTAATTGATCTGCGCTGTCACATGAAGCTGAGAGGTGAGCAGAACCGATGAAAATACCACGTAACACAAAAATGTTCCAGTACCTGTGTTTTCTCTTCCTCTTTCTTTGTACTCTGGAGAGAATGGACCATGCCAGGGTGGTGAAACATGCCCTGGAGGAAAACATATGAAAAATTCCTTCGTATTTGTACACATTTAATTTCACTTGTGTGTTTCTGCTCCAGGAACTGTGTAAATATTTATCACCCATTTGTAGTAAAAAAGCTAAACAAAAATTAATTGCAGAAGAGTCTAGTGCAGGTATTAAAGTGCTGCTCTGAAACAGGTGTAGTGGTGGTGGTATACTTCTGAAGGGCTTGGGATTTGCATTTGAGCCTGCTGGAGGTGGCAATTTCCTTGATTATTGATTAGGGATATAGGGATTGAGATTATGGATATTGTTTGTCTGGACAGAGGAAGAATTGGAGATGTCTGTCTTCCTTCATGTTTGCTACAGCCTTGCCAAAAACCTGACCCATTTTAATTAAAAAAAAAAAAGTTATAGGGGGGTATCCATGGCAACCAAAAAGGCACTCAGTGCAAGAACGCTTCCCATTAAGGTTGTATTTTGCAGGTTCAGATTTAGATTGAAGTTTAGGTTGGTAAAGATCTTTATGCCAGAGCAAAGATATGAATATATATATTAAATATTGGTGAAATGTTCGATGTTATAAACATAGTCTGGTAGGACATGGTCTCTATTGTTGTGCAGGGTGGTGCCCATCAGCTGTACTCAGAACTGTAAGGATTTGAACAGACAGGTTCAACTGAGAGAATGGGAAATGATAGAGTTGAAGCCTGGATTAGGAAAGGACATCTCAGCCTGGATACTGGAAAAAATTTCTCATTGCTCCTTTTAACTGATCACAAGCTTCAGTTCTTATTTTTTTTTGTGGGCTTGAGTGTGTTCCTCTGCTGTGTTGAATTACAGGTTGTACATTGCTTCAGCATTGCTGGCTTCCATTGCCGGTCTAATCATCTCTCTCCAATTACAGACAGGAGCCACCAAGTTTTAGGCTCTTTCTTCAGACAGGGTGAAATGTATTCACTGTTTTGCTTTCAGAGGCTGAAGTACTAGTAGATATTTATGTGGTAGAGGACATGATGTTTTAAAGAAGCAAGTAGATAAAGTTCTGCTCAGATGCTTAGGATCTATTCTGGTTTGAGATATAGACACACCACATGGATATACATACAGACACATTGCTTTGTAAATTTGGTTTATTTTTTCCCCCCTTTTACAGTCATGCTGAAATAAAATAGTTGTCTTTAAAAAGTGTTGCTGTATTTGGATATGATAGATTATATCATGCATAACTAGTTTTCTGGGACATAGATGAAGGTATCTGCCATCTCTCTATTTTACTGTTGCTGCAAGAAACATAATGCAGTATCTTCTTTTAGTCATGATTTTGATTAAATTTCCTGCTTTCACAATTTATACATGGCTGTGTAACTTTTATGTACTGCTGCATTTCCAAGTAAAACACCTTCTGAAATAATAAGATCCTCTCTCATTGTACCAGCTTCTATATGAGCCTGAGAATTGTTTAATCATTTTATCATTTCTTGTTCCTTAGTAGTAACTTCGCAATTGCACATTGACTCTAGGCAAGGAAATCCATTTTGGTAGCCTCTGTACAATGCACAAAAGAAAAGGTACTTGTTCGATTAAACAATTAGGGAACTAGTTTGTGCTTAATAGATCACATTTGCATTTGTAACTTAATACATGTTCCCTTAAAGCTACAAAAAGGAGTAAGCTGTATATATTATGCTTCTATAATTAAAAGCTATATGTATTACTCACACTTGAGTGTTTCAAACTCATATTTATTAA
>JAOXNH010020020.1:0-10229 GCA_028566575.1 Bartramia longicauda | reverse complement strand
TGGAGCCTTCTCTTCTCCAGGCTGAACCCCCCCAACTCTCTCAGCCTGTCCTCACAGCAGAGGGGCTCCAGCCCTCGCAGCATCTCTGTGACCTCCTCTGGAGCTGCTCCAACAGGTCCGTGTCCTTGTGATGTTGGTGGCCCCAGAGCTGGAGGCAGCACTGCAGGGGGGGTCTCCACAGGGCAGAGCAGATGAGGGGGGCAGATTTCCCCTCCCTTGCCCTGCTGGCCACGCTGCTGGGGATGCAGCCCAGGGCGCAGGGGCCTTTCTGGGCTGCTAGCGCACGTTGCCAGCTCATGTTGAGCTTCTCATCCACCAACACCCCGAAGAACTTCTCCTCAGGGCTATTCTCCATCCATTCTCCACCTAACCTAAGCCTGGGGTTGCCATGTCCCAAATAGAGGACCTTACACTTGGCCTGGTTGAACTTCATGAGGTTCACACAGGCCCACCTCTCAAGCCTGTCCAGGTCCTTCTGGATGCCATCCCTTCCCTCCAGCGCGTCGACTGTACCACACAGCTCAGTGTCTTAATACAGCATTTTTTTTCCATGTGAAAGTCCTAAGAATTGGGCGTTGTCGCACTCCGTTGCTTCAGCAGCTGCTGGGCTTCACCCAGGAAACAGCTGCTCTTGCACTGAGCCATCAGCGTATTTTTGTCGTTTTAACGGAAGTGCCAATATATGAACTGAAAAGTCTAATTTTAGGTGGCCAGATCTCTTTTCTGAAAGCATTCGTTTACGCAGCTGGTCGGTACAGGGAGGCTGCACAATGCCACACAGACTCTGCAGCTCCCTGCCACCTGGGGACAGGCAGGACTTCACATCTACCCCCCAAGAACTGCCAGGGGAAGAGAAGTCCAGGGTTACATGTCATTGGGGATAAATGGTCCCTCTCCACCACCAGTTCTGAGTAGCCAGAAGCAGTCCCAGGACCTTCCACGTGTCTCCATCCCTCTGGGAATACAGACTGGACGGCACGAGATCTCCTTGAGCCTCACCTAAACCCAAGCCCTGGCCCAGGTCTCTGCTACAGCAGTGCTGCTCTGCTGAGGCGCCGATGTAAAGCTTGGCGTTTTTAAATGTCAATGCCTCTCCTTGGTCAGCACCTGGAGAAACCATGCTTTAAATGTCTAGTATTGCCAAAAATAGTACCAAAGCAGAAATACCTAAAAATTCATCTTTTTTTTGTTTGGTTTTTTTTTGCTTATGTCATTCTCTTTTTGTGCTGAGGAGCGAGCAGGGTGAGCTGCTGGCTCTGGGAACATTTTGGCTGCCGTAAGAGAAGGCTTCCTGGAAAGACCCCTCAGCTCTCAGCCCCACACTCCCATCTAACCTCACAGAGCTACTGCAAATAACAGAAATGTAAAATTCCCTTGCTCATTCTCTGGAAAATTTAATCGAGAAGCAGCTAGCGCTGAGTCAGAGCTGAAATGCACCTGCAGCTCCGTCATGCTCCTCTGCAGCCCTATGGCTCTGGTGGGTAATCAGGAATTTCCCGTTCCAGCAGGAGCAAAGGGCCAGATTTCCCATCATAAATCCCTCGGCAAGTTCCCCGTCTCCACCTAGAACCGCACAACCCAGCCATAAATCGCTTGCCCCCAAACACGCCACGAAGATCGTGGCAGTGCTTAGGCTCCACAGTGAGCCTTTTCCATGGCTTTGATGTTTATTGCAATCCCAGCTGCGCTGGCTGCGTCCCGATTGTTATCGTTGGCTGTTTATACAGCCAGGGCGCTCCGTGGAGGGGAGCGGGGCCGCGCTGGCAGCGGCACCGGCAGGAAACGGTCTCCAGCACTGTTTGCACGAGAGTCCCCCCCGGGGATGTCCGCAGGGAGCCGGGGACGCGTGGCCCTTCTTTGTTCCTACCCATCCTGCTGCCCAGCCCCACAGCGCCACTGGGGTCTCCTCCTGCTTTGCCCGCATGCCGTCCCCCTCCGATGGGATTCAACCGGGATGCTAAGCACCTCCACCAAGCGTAAACACCTAATGCAGCAAGGATTTTGATTATTTGGGTTGGCAGGGAAGATATAACAAGCAGCAGTGGCCAGAAGTCAGAGCCAGACCCGCTCCGCTTTGAAATAACACCCGTTATTTTTTGGGATAAGCCAAGGCCATTTATTCCTAAGCAACGCGTGAAAAGGGGATCTCCATCCCTTTGGCCTCTTCACACCAAGACCGGTCACTTCTCCACAGCAAAGCTCAAACGCGGCAGAGCAGGGCAAGCATCTACTTGGCCAGGTGAACCCCAGGCACTGGAAAAAAACCTGCTTATTCATCTCATTTACAGTAACCCCAAGGTTTCATTTTGCAAACGGAGATGTCCTCATGAGGGAGTGCTCTGGTGTGAGCTTCAGCGAAGGGCTGAGCTGTGGTGGAAGGAAGCGTTGGGTACGACCCTCCTCCTCTTGCCCTAGCGCTGGGGGTGCTGGAGATAGGCCCTGGGGTGGTGCCCTCAGGGATGACACTACAGGACAATGTCACCTCCCTTGTCCCCAGTTCCCTACTGTACCTAGAGGTGCTGTTCAAGCTCTGATTGCTCCTCAGCTGTGCCTAAAATGCTGGAATAAACAGCCAACTCGGCACCTTTACTCCCCTTTTCCTTTGACAAAGACTAAGTGTAGACAATAGCTCTCTCTTCAGCAATTCTTGATGTTTTCACGTGCCACGGACACTAAAAAGCACCTGTGATACTTTAAAAAGGAAAATGTGTTACAAGCAGCTACTTCTCCCCACGGAGGAACAAGACAATGGCTTCTGCAAGGGAATTTTGGAGCAAGAGGAGCTGTTTCACTTTGGCAGCTGCTAGGGGATATTGGCCCTCGTGATGAGCTCAGCACATTATTTTTGTGCCGAATGTATATGGAGTACCTTAAGGCACCTGCAAAGCAAGGTCCAGAAGTTGTGTTGTAAAGCCACTTAAGGAGAGGAAGGCCAGTGACAAAGAGAAAACTCGGCAAACTCTCGGGATCAATGGAAACAGCCCAAGTCACCCCACGTTCTCCATGGAGTCAGCTGGGCCCCTGGGGCAGGCAGTGCCCCACAGGGCTGCAAAGCGGGGCACCCCCCTTCCTCAAAAAAAGCTTCTCCACCTCTTTAGGAAGGATAACCGTGTGCCCAAAAGAACTTTTTTCTCCATTATATTAGTTGATTTTGTAAGTGATGTTCCATCTGCCCGTAATCCTGTCTGTGTTACGAGACTGACGCTCATTTAACCTGCTCTTCAAAACCTGCAGAGAAGGATATCCCGTAATTCTCCCACACAATCGCTCCCAGCACTTCACTGTCCTCCTGTTAAGGCAGTTTCCTATTGCCCAACCTCCCTCTTCCTTGCTGCAGTTAAAAGGCCTTGTTTTCTGGTCCTGTTCCCAACGGATTTAGAAAACAAATTAGTCCCTTCCTCTCTGTGTAATTAAAGATCTGGTCATGTCTCCGCTTTCACGGACTAAGCAAGACAGGTTTTCCAGCCCACTGCCCAGTAAGCCAGAAGAGAAAAGCATGGGAAAGATCTCAAAAGTCAGGTCTGATTTTCAAAGCCAAATTTTATCTGGAAAGAGACCATGTTTTTTATTGTGTATTCACTCTGATTTACACACTGTTTTGGTTCCTGTTTGGCTGAGATCGTTGTCATAAAGCCCCAGACAAAAGAACAATCACGGCTCCAACACCATCACATGAAGCAAAATGAGATCAATCAGGAGCTCGCTACACCCAGACGGTCCCGAGGGGTGGGCTCTGGGCCAAGCCCCAGTAACCCACATACACTGGACGCTAAAGATCTCAATCCAGATGCTCACCACTACCAGGGCATTCACCCAACCTCTTTCAGACACCTACAGTGTGGGTACCTACCATGAAGTTCATCATCTACATGGCTTCTGTGGCTCCTGGTAAGAAAGGGAATGTTGCAGGCTGCGGCTCCTCCAGCCACAGCTGGGGTAAGGTAGAAATCTGAAGTAAGGTAGAGATCTGAAACAGGTCAGAGCAAGAGGGTTTTACAAGTGCCTAGTCTTCTTCATTGGAACATGATGATCTTTAAAGACCCTTCCAACCCAAACCATGCTATGATTCTTTGGTAAGAAAGAGAGCCAGGAGCTGAGCTCTCTTGCAGAAAGATGTAGAGCAGCGGCTAAGATGAATCTCATGTACAAGGAGGACAGATTTGGGCTGGAAAGGGGTGCACAAGCCCCACTCTGCTTCATCTGGCACTGCTTGGCCAGGTGTCCCCTCTGGCCACCCCACAAGGCGCTGCAGCTCATGGTTGACCACTGCTGCAATGGGGCTACGGGCAGAGAGAGTCAGAAGGATTCAGTCCTTACTGCTGTACCTTTTTGCCCAAAACTTTAGCTCTCCTGGGACTCTAGTGAGATGGATCACCAGTGGGATCAGATCCAGGTGGTTTCTGTAACTGTAATGTAGTTTCTTTCATGAATCTTAACCACAGGCAGCACCAGGATCACCAGCAAGGAGCATTTAAAAATACCAATTAGGATGTGCCTTTCAAAAGTAACAGACTCAGTGTCAGTCACCTTTTCAAAGTTAAACGAGTTGGGTTTGATCTGAGCATTTAAAGTGCATTTACGTTTTCCAGTTCTTGTCCTCAAGCATGGGAACTGGGCACTTCTTTTTCCCATCTTAAATAGCAGTATTTTTAGTTGGCATCTCATCTTACCATAGCACTCCAGGAGCTGGGGCTTTAAAAAAAACACCAGAGATCCTGAGAATAGGCAACATCAGGGATTGGTGCAGGGATGCTTTGTCATAAATCCACAACAAACCCCCCCAAAATTACCTTTCAGTTGAGAAACGAGGGACTGAGTGCAACACTTAACAATCCTGGGAGAGAAGAGCCTTGCATGGATCTACAGGACAATCCACCACCACCAGGAAAGGCAGCTCCGAGGCAGTCCCCAGGCTGCAGCCCCCTCGCTGTGTCCCCACTTACATGGCCACAATCCCTCAGCCAGCTTCTCAGGATACAAACCCACGGGACAGAGGGATCAGATCTAGGAGAAAGGAAGGAAAACAGTCCCATTGGCTCCTGGAAGCTTTTACAAACCTCATCCATCCACTCATCAAGGGAGCAAAGCATTCAGATGTGTGTTTTAACTCTTTACACAGCTCCAGACTGTGGGTCAAACAGCCTTTCTCTACCCAGACCAAGCTGGGGGCAAACAGCTCACAGGGAGGGGATGACCCCCCCTGATTTATGTGGCCTTTCATTTTCCCTGTAACAGGAAGATGGATCCCTGAAGGCTTCAGCTCCATCTGCAGAGGAGGGCATTTATCCTGGCTCAATAAACTCCAGTACTAATTTACCCAGAACCTGATAGTTTTGCAGTGTTTGCTGCTACTTCTTTGCTAATGCTTTTGGGTAAAACACGTATTTCAAAGCCATTCCTACAGAAAGTGAGGAAAACCCAAACCAGACAACCAGCAAGAACACCAATGTGGTAGTGACAGTCACAGATTAGCACCGCTAATTCTCTTACTCTTTCATTTCAGGTACTACAGTCTCCACAGACTCCTCCGTCCAGGCCGTAACAGGTACCTCCTGGGTTGTCATCTGGTCTGGATGTCTGTTTGGACGTGGATGCACGTGCCCATATGGGGATGCAAGTGGAGAGTCCACAAACAGGAACCAGATTCAAAACTTCCCTCAGCTGAAGCACCTTCTCCCAGGACCCTGCGTTGCCCACCTCTGCCTGCCCCATCTATTGTCCTTCACCCCCAGATCTCCAGGGACCACCGAGGGCACTGCGCCCCAGAGGATGGCCTTGCCTGCCTCCCCTTTTTGCCTGGAAGAGAACAATTCCAGGAAGTCTAGTGAAAGCAGAGGGATCCTGTCTCCTCTTTGCTCCCCATCTCCCCCAGCTGTTTCCTTGCAGTTTGCATGTTCTCCTCCATGGATCCTCAGAGCCAAGGATCCACAGATCCAACCCTACAGCCACACCAGTCACAAATTCCCTCCTTCCCTTGCCCCCGTCACCCTTTCAGCTCTTACTGGCTATAATGGTCCCTTTCCAGCCCGTCCTTCAACCCTCCCTGTGGGGATTCCACCAACAGGGAGCACATGTAGATGTCACCTCCATGTCTGCTTGTGTTACAGGACAATCCCAATCAACAACACACAGCCCTGAAGTGAAGAACCACACCTCAGGTAATGCTCACAGAATAGAATCATGGAATCATAGAACTGTCTTGGTTGGAAGGGACCTTTCACATCACCAAGTCCAACCATCAACCTAACACTGACAAAAACCAACACTGAACTCTCCATCTGGAGACCTAAGAGCGCAGCTCAGGGGCATCCTGGCTTGTAACTGGTCTGACCTTCAGTCCAGCTGGGCCATCCAGCAACAAATGGGGCTGTGCAGCAGTGGGTTTGAGGAGAACAGTGGTGGGGAAGAGGGAAATTCTGTGGCGTATGGGCTCCTGACCCAGCCAGCTCACCCCAGAGGGACAACGGCATGGGTGAGAGCAAGAACCGGGAAAAATCACTAAACTGAATAGGGTAAACCCCTTGGGCACACAAAAGATGCGACAAGGAGCCAGGCTGGGTGGCGTCTGTGTTGCCGCATCCTCCTACCTGGCATCACCAGCAGCTCCCCGTGCTCAGACCACCGGGATGGCACAGTATGTCCATGCACGGTGCCTCGCACACCTGAGCTCCGGGTGTCCCGCAGAAGGAACAGCAATGGAGTCATTGCTCTACCAGCTTCCCTGCATTACCGCTCAATACTGCTCTCTCCACAAGCCTGACCTCATCCCTTTTTTTTTTTTTTAATTAAAAATTCCCAGTGCTTTGCACACCCTCAGCACTTCCCATATGAGTTCCCCATTTCTCCAGGAGGAAAAGGGAAAGCAAGAAAGAGGCTTGTCCTAAGCTGTACGATGTTTCTGTCAACACAGGGACGAACGCTTCCCTAGCTCTAATTCATGTTGGGGGCTTCCTTTTGTTCTCTACCTTCATGGGGACACCAGTCACTCATAAGGACAGAGAAATATTTGAAAGTAATATGAACCTCTGAGGAGTTCCCTCTCTTTATTCTCTTTTTTTTCCTGTTCTCCCCCTCTGCTGAAACCAGCTTCAGGACATCACCAGGTGTAGGTGGTCCCACAGAAGCCCCGGAAGGGCTTGGCAGAAAGTTACACGTTTCAGTCTGAAAAATACAAATACAAAAATATAAAACCAAATACACAAGAAGGGATGTCTCCAACCCCAGAGCCACATCTCTTGGTCCACTTGGATCTCTGGAGACAAATCTCTTCCTGCTGTTTTTGGGGAAAAAAACAAATATCTCTCTAAGCACAGCTAGCCCTCCAAAGGGACCCCATAAATATAAAGGAAAACATCTCCAAAAGATCTCAGATTCTGCTTCCATGCCTTGCAGAAAAAAAAACCTTATTCCTAAATTCAAATATTTTGGTGAAGCATTTGGACAAAAGGGGGTGGGGTGGGGACAACACCATAAAATAATTTTCACTCTTTTCTCATTTTTATTGGAAACCCAGGAGAAGTCTAGACAAGGAACTGGCCTATAAATTCCAAACTGGTGATGCACTCTTCCTTGCAGAGGGCTTGTTGAAAGCTTTTTCCCCCACATCTTGCTCTGGATCATGTTCTTGCTGTGCAGCTTTGAGTAACGGGTGGAGGAAGTGACAGAGCCTCCAGATGACCACAAGAACTGAATTAGTTGTGCTTAGAGACCCCCAGTGAAATGAAACATAAAAGTTAGCATTTTGGATAACAAGCACACAAGCATGCGGGTGCCAGGCAGCTCAGGCCAGCGAAAGTGTCCAGTGATAAAAATATCTTCATTTTCAAAGCAGGAAAAAAGCCATGGCAGAAAGCAGACTTTCTCTATGTGCCTCCTGAGCTCTGCCATGTCAGCACCTCCGTACACTAAAAAAAAGCAAAATCCAGTGCTGAAGTGCCAGAGCTCCCTGACTGTGAGCAGGACAAAGGCGATTTCCTTGTCTACTCATGCAGATTATCCATAACTCCTTTCCCAAGGAGCGTGAGGACTCTTTGCAGTAGCCATGCCCCTCTCCATGCTGTTTCTGAGCAGAGCTCTTTGAAGTAACGCTACCCTTCCTCTACAGAGCCTTCAGTAAAATCGACGACACCAGCCGACCTGAATCTCACCTCCGTGGATCAAACGACAACAGCCAAATCCTCTTCCCTCGCTACGACACTGCTGGCCTTGACCGTGCAAGGTAAATATGGAAAACCAGGGAAAACTCAAATTTTTGCTCAGGCAGGACCTGTTCATGCACCCCTCCTTAAGCCTGGGCTAGCCCACACCACGCTACTTTATCCAGTAGAAGCAACTTCTGAATCTCTTTGAGGCTTTGTGCTAAAAGAGCAGCCTGTTCCAGCTCCCCCAACGCATAGGGCTGGACACAACCACAGCCTGGTTGTGGCAGCCAGAACGTGCTCCACCAAGTAATGTTTTATGTAGGACCTACAGCCCTCCCCAGCTGACATCTCCCAAGCTCACCTCTTGTGAACACTCTAAATCAACCGCAGAGCTTGCTACCTGGGCATCTTGACGTTTGTTTGGAGGGGAAGTCTCACACAAATGAAGTTCTTTTACCCCACAGAAACCAAACAGCTCTCCGTAGCACAATTAGTAGTACCTTCGAGCGTTAATTTCTCCTTTCCCATGTTTTTCTTTATCTAGATGGGAAGTCTAGTGGCAGCAGAAGCACAACAGCTTCACCACCTCAAGGTACTTTGTCCTTTTATAAAGTATCAATAAATTTACGTAATAAATTTAGATAAAGTAACAATAAATTTATATAAATTTACTCGGGTCACATGGTGCAGGCTGTCTAAGCACTAGTCTTTGTCTTGGGGTTGAGTCACTCCCAAAATCATGTCTGGTACCCTTACAAGACCAAATTAATGTCCTCTTGCTGGGATGAACTTGAACAGTTGAAAGACTGGTGGATGTATAGGAAAAGGGAGCCCTTTGAACATCCTTTTAAAAAAAAAAATCATTTTGCTTTTGACAGTTTGCTAAGCCCATAGAATCCTAGAATCACAGAATGGTTTGAGTTGGAAGGGTCCTTAAAGACCATCCAGGGACACCTCCCACCAGACGAGGTTGCTCAAAGCCCCATCCAGCCTGGTCTTGAACCCCCCGCAGGGATGGGGCTGCCACAAGCCCAGCTTGTAAGACAAAATAGAGAATTCAGTCAGAGTTTTCCCAGAATAAGGGCAGAATCCAAGTGAGTGGGAAGACTGAAATCTGACAACCGATCTGGTTCCCCGTTAAAGATTCAGCCTCAAAAATCTGCAACAGTCAAGATGGAAACTCTGAGGCTCTGGCTCTCCTGCTACCTCTCAGATCTTCTCTAAGGCAGGCAAGGTGAAACGCCCGTGGTCAGCTCTGACTGCACAGATGTCCAACCAGCACGACTGTGCCCAGCCAAGCCAAGAGCCCTCTGCATCGGAGCAGATTGCTATTAATTATCACCCTGCTTTATTGCTGAAAAAGCTCCATACATCTTCGGCTATAGAAATGTTGCTGAGGCTTCCAAAAGCAAAGTCTCCTGTTGTGTGAGACCCAGCATTGCCCAGGGACAGGGTACCCGTGGCCAGGCTCAGCCAACCACAGCTTCTGCCCGCCGCCCGTGGCTAGAAGGACAATTTCAGAATGAAACAAAAAGGTTTTGATGACTGCTGAAAAAAATGGCACAGCAACAGTCCCTGCCTCTCAGGACTGTCCTGCTCCATGTGGTGACCCGTTTCTGAACCAGACAGATTTCTTATTTCATACCATTTCCCCTTTATCTTCTGACTTCTGGCAAAATTACATTCCAAAACGGTAATGTTTTCTGCGAGACAGGAACCCCAGTCTCAGCTGCACCCCCTGCAGTCCAATAGCCAGGAGCTGTTTCCCACCTCTCCAGGCAACATACGCTTTTGGCCAACGCTCCTATTGGGAAGGTGGGGATGGGAAAGGAGGAAAGAAGACCCTATGCGACCTACAGATGATCTTCTGAAGCTCTAAAGTATCGTTTTTAGCCTCCTGGCAGGGTTTGCAGCTCTTCATTGAGGTCAAAGCAGATAACCTAGCTGTTCATAGAATCATAGAATTGTCCAGGTTGGAACAGACCCTTGGGATCATCGAGTCCAACCATCTGCCCTACTCTACAAAGTTCTCCCCTACACCGTATCCCCCAACACCACATCTAAACGGCTCTTAAACACATCCAGGGA
>JAOXNH010020003.1:0-10230 GCA_028566575.1 Bartramia longicauda | reverse complement strand
CTTGCCTCTGACCTTTCAGCCTGCAACGCAGACTACAAGGAAATTATTGCAAAAATACTTCAGATCTCCCAGCAGCACCAAGGTGGGACACGCTGCAATTTTAAAAATGAGGATGAGAAAAGCTAAGTGCAAAAGACAGCAATTCCTGAGCCCTATAAAAATAACCAACACAGTGAGCTTTAAGAACAATATTTACACTTATTTCTGAGAACCTTTTTGTTTTCCTGAATTAGGATATTTGCTCATCATGGAAGTCTAAGTTTCAAATATCAGGCAGTAGAGTCAGTTGGAAGAAAAATCTCAGGATTTTCAGCTCTCACTGGAAGAATGCACTGAAACCACCAAGTTTCTCTCCTCCCTGCCCTCACCGGGGTGGGGGGGTGGTAACGACAGGCACATGCTGAGTGACACCAGTATTAAAACATGTATCATCTTAGACTCTTAACTCAGCACTTGGAGTAGCTATCAACAGGATCTTAACTAGAAGATCCACCTTGCTCTGCTAGGACTCTTCGTGTATAACTTCGACATACATCGTCATGGTTACAAAACTTCCTGTTTCACACAAAAAACATCAAGAAAAACAATTCTGGAGATTGATTTCAAAAAGGTTTGGAAGTGATTAGGTTTCAGGAACTCAGCTCTCAACAGGGGCTACTTCATGATGCCCAATATAAAATAACAAACAAAAGTGTTTTTCTGCTAGGTTAGTATTGTAGTTGTCCTAGGTAATACTGACAGAGAGATAGGTAGGTAAAGGATCTTCCTACCAAAGAAGGTAAAGCAGAAAGTCTTCTCCAAAACCCTTGTGGGTTTAACAAGATCCAGATCCAGATCTTTCTCACACTGTAAATTAACTATTTTTAATTAAAAAAAAAATATATATAGCACCTTAGAAAGTCTCGGTCTGTCATCTCAAGATGCTTAAGGAGTGAAGAATTTAAGGGAAGGGCAGAATCACCACCAGTCTGTGGAGATCTTAACATATACTTTCCATGTAGCACAGTGCTGTCACAATATTATCTCATTTTATGAAGCAGGATACTAAAAATTACAGAAGAAAAAGCACACAACACTTACACAAACTAATAAGGTCTTCTGCATTGCTCTGGGATGGGCTATGGAAACGCACACAACTTCACTAAGCAGTAACTTGCTAAACCAGTATGACTCTCTTATTTTCATAGCACAAAACCAGCCCATCTGGGCAAGAAGCACCTCATGCATCTGCACAGTGTGAGGACAGCTCAACAAAGTTGATAATGATAATCCTAAGTGCCAAAGTCACTCACGAAAGTGAGATTTAACCAGTTTTGAAAACTTCAGCGTGGGTGTGTTCTTGCACAATACTCCCACAATATCTTGCAAGGTTTTCTTGCTGCGGGGTCAATTCTGCAAAGTTTACAAAGTCTCAGAGGTTTTATGTTAAAAACGAGGGTTTATGTTATCTTATGTTAATTGTGATCTAGTTTGACAGAACTCTAATCGTTATTGGGATCTGTAATAAAAGATCATTTAACAATAACTTGATAATTATAATAATAATAGTCTTAATAATAATTTTCTTACTCTGTTTAGGAACAATATTAACCTCCTTACCCTTCCTCTGGTTGTCATTAGTATAACAAAGAGATTTAAAGAGATCTGTGTTACTGGATCAGCATGTATTTTTAGACTAGGTTACGGGTGCTGCACTACAAAAATTCAGTTTACCAAACTATAAGGCAAAAGCTATTGTTCCAGAAGAAACATGCTTCGATTTATGCTGCGCCTTGCTTTCCACTTAAATAAACAAAGCTGAAGAGTTGCAAGCTTTTCCTAGCAGCAGGATAGGGGGGTTGAAACAAGCCTCCTGGGGCCAGCTGAGGTAGGCTCACAGCCAGCAGTTGCCATAACCATCTCCAGGGCTCCAGGCTCTAGGTCCAAGAGCAAGAGCTTACAGCCTCTCAAGCTTAAATTAACTCTCACTGTACCATTGCTCTGACACCTTCAGGAACTCCCTTGGGGACACAGGAGTTGCTCTTTTTCCTCTTTCTTTCCTTAGTTTCTGTCAGGCTTTATCTCATCCTGTCTTCACCACAGCCTTCTCTAGTCTCAAGACACAGGGACTATGGTGAACCAGATGCTCTCAGCAGCTGTCCTCTCTATATCAGTCCAACAGGAAAAGGTGTGAAAACACCTTCTCCACAGTCGTCCCTTTGCCACAGAGAAGGAGGGTCCTAAAGCTTGAATTAAGGACAAGGAAAAGGAGGCTTTACCTCTTTACCCAATGTTTTTTTCTGACATCAGTTACAGAAGACACTTCACTGTACTGGGCAGAAGGAGATTTCTAGCATCTGGGTGTCAGAGGACTGTTGACCACCTTATATTTGTGTTTTCCTCCTTACCTTTCCAAGACAGTAAAAAGAAATTTAAAATAAATTAGTCTCCTATTTACATTCATGTTACTTTATACCTATCTCACCATTGTTAAAGTGAAAGCACTACAGCAGCCTGAGAGCAGTTCAAAATCACCTCTTAAAGATAACACATACATTTACTGTGAGCCAGGAAGAATCCATTAATTACTCATTTACATCACACCCTGCACCTCCAGAGCATCCAGGTAGGCAGCCTGGAAAATGTCATTATGTAAATGTAAAGCAAAATGAGGCTTGCCTCATCAACCACCACGCAATCGCATCTTGTAAGGGGATCCGCATTTGCAAAACAGTCTCAGATCACTTTATCTTATTGATAGAAAACCTGCTGTAGACTGACAGCTCCGACACTCAATGGCACGTATAGAAAGCACTTCCACAGCCTGCTGCCAGCGGCCGAGCCTGCCTTGCAAGAGCGGTGCTGAGCACCACAGCACACCGTCACGGTGTGATCGGAGCGCCAGCTGGAACAGCTCTTGCCTGGTGTTTCAACAGCTGCTGAGAAAAGCTGGCGTCGCGCGCTACAGACTGTACTGCCCCAGGAGCTTCAGCTGGGATAGAAGGCAAGATGAAAAGCAAGAGTGCATCTGCTCTGAGAGTAGAGTCTTTGTAGAGTGAAAGGAAATGGTCAACATCAAGCAGAGAAAGGAATAACCAGAGCATTATCTAGGGCAGGAGGGAAGAAGTCAGGGTTCCTCAGGTCAGATCTCTTCTGCATATCTAAGGAAGGCTAACAAAAACACAAGGCTGTGAAAGAAATGATGAAAGTCCATTAGCACGCCAAGGAAAACAACATGTCTAAGTCTGCATAATAAGTCACTGGGGGAAAATATCATCAGTAACAGGCTTCCCAGACTAGGGAGACTCTACGTGCTGAAACTCCTTTCTGTGCTGTTTGTGTTTCAATGGCCTCTCTACAAAAAAAATGTACGGCAAAAAGACATTTACTGACGTGCCAGAAATTACAGACACAACTCATTCTTATATGACATCCCATCACGTGTTTTTAGCTTCATATTGCAATAGTAAATGGTGGTCCCAAACACATTAAAGATACGACGTTCTCAGTATCCCATTTAAGCATACCAAAAACACATTCCCAGGACTGGGACTCACTAAACAACTTGGACAAGAACTTTATAAATGACAAGAGATCAGGGGCCAACAGATGGGAGCAGCCTAGTACTGCAAAATCAGACTGAGAAACAGTGATTTTTTCTGATCAATTTCTCTTATGGGTTCATACTCACCCGTACAACCACCACTTGTATAGACACATGTTCAGGCAGTCGAATGGGAGCCCGGAAATGCATTGCCAAAGCTACCAGAAGGTGAAGAATGGAAATCAGGTTCTTGCCATGGATGGCTGCAAGGAACAAGGAAAATGAAGCAAATAAAAGAATACTGAGGCTTTATTTTAAGCAAACAGCTCTGGGAAAAAGGCAGGGCAAAGGCAGTGAAAAATACCATTAGGGAAAACAGGTTTTTTAGTTTTTAAACTTCTTCCTCTTTTTCCTAAATTAACAAGGCCTACAAAATAATTTTACAGGTAGCAAAGCCTAGGTTCAGCCCTCCCTTTAAGTTAAATGCCTAACTTAGGAGTCCAAACACTTCAGCTCCCTCTCTAATCAATGATGACAGGCAGACTCAATCACCTGCCTTCCACTGTACTGGAGAATTCTACTTCTAGCAGACTTCCAAGCGTTAACACAAACTTTCCTGGCTGGAGGAGATGAACCCCACCTAGTACCTAGATGAAGGGACTTCTCAAATTCCATTCTCACTTTTGGATTGTAGCAGGCCATGCTTGAACAGAAGGGACTTTTCTGCTTAGCCTGTCAGAAGCTGCATCCTCCATCCACTCTTACTGTGGTGGCCAGAAGGATTACACCACCCTCTAGTATCTGACTGATTTACACATTTCTTATATATGTAGGGATTCAAATTCAGGAAGCAAACAAAAAACTTTCTAGTGAAAGCATATCCTTAAAGGAACAAATTACTTCAATTACTCCAGGGTCATGTATATCTGTCCTTAAACAAAAACCACAGAAGGAGGTACCAGATACAATCCATACATTGACGTGGCAACACCCTCTATGTACATATATAAATAATTTAAAAAAATCCCCACTGCATCACAGAGAATATGATCAACCTATTGATTATCATATCCTCCTTGCCCGCGAAGCTGAGACAAAAAGCATAAGAGAGTCCTTACAGTCAACGTTCCACTTGATTGTCCAGCCGTGGGGTCGGAGTAAATCATGGACGGCTTCCAGGACCGTCTGCAACTTCTGTTTCTGTCCAATTTCAGATTGCGTCACTTCTGCCACGTTCAGTTTACGGTCAGCCAATTTTTCTGTATTTGAAGAAAAGAACAACAAAAAGGACAGGGGAACCCAGATTACATAAGTCCCTAGGTGGGAATAACAAGCACAGAGCACTGGGCAGAGATGGACGCTGATAGAATTTTTCCAAAGGAATTATTTTCCTCAGAAAGCAAAATAGCCAAAAGCAAACCTTTCAAAGTGTGTCAGTTCCAACAAAACCTGTGACAGAAAACTGGTAAGGTCAGGCAGAACATGCTCATCAATGAGGTGTCAAAATATATAACAACTTTCAGATAGGCACCAAGTTAATAAAAATATTCATTATACCTCCCATTTTCTTCCACTCCGGAAAAGCATTTGGCACAACACAGCCTTCATGACACCAAGAATCTGAACAGGTTTAATGGGTTTTTCTAACAACAAGTTAATTTAGAACAAGAAAGGGGATATACCGTGTGACTGTTTACTTAAGCTTGATAAGCTTTATTTCAGGTTAGCTGAGGTATGAATTTAAGCTAAAGCAAACTTTGCCTCCTCAGACCATCAAGTCAGAGGCTCATATGACCCACAGATTTGTACCAGCTTAGTGGAACTAATTTAAAGTTATTTTATCTCATGTTATGAGATCGTCACATCATGGTTGATTGCTTCCAAAAATGAAGTAATGTAGGAAATTTTGTAAAATGCCATGACTAAAATTTGAATTCTCCTTCTGTAATGTAATTTAATTCTTTGTTGCTGAAGTCATAGACAAGTCATTCCTCTCTTCCTCTGCATTGTGGCCCTTGCCAAAGATGCAGAAGCTGAATTTCTCTAAAAAAGAAAAAAAAAAAAAAGAAAGAGTTAAGAAAGGGGGGGTGGAGTCCTCCAAGCACCTGAAAAATGGGTACAGCTGATCTCTCTTCTCCCTCCACCTTGGGGAAAAAAAAATGGTCAAACTCACTCTGCTCCTGGGACTAGGAGGTCAGGACTGGTTGTACATATTCCAATTTCATATTATTATTCCAGTCTTTAAAAACAAACAAAAAAATAAATACATACTTCACCAAAACTGTTTTCACAAAATGGGATGGACTTCAACTCCAGAGATTGTTTCTGAAACAATTTCAGAGTTGTCAAAACCTATTATTCCAATAATGGAAGTATTTCTGCTCTCAAGTTCAAAAGTATGTTTCTTCTGGACATTTTACCTAGCTGAAGATCTCTCTCATCTATTTTTTTAAAAAGTGACAGAAACACAAAAGTACTTTAACCACCCAAACAGAAGAGACTTGCAGGTTATCACCTCAAAAAATACTTTGAACATTTTGACTGTTTCTATCCATCAACAGTACAAAATGTTTATCAACATCTGTATAATATTAATGGGAAAAATGTTCTTTAGCCAAGGTGTCTTTTTGAAACTGACTACCAAAACATGCAAATAGTATTTTAAATTATTTTAGATTTATTTTTTTTTTAAAGTTATACTGCAAAATTCGTTTTTTGGTCATGTGTTCTCCATTGTTCATCTGTTCCCAGGAAAGCTGCCAGTCAGCAAGTAGAAATTTCCTTTCACCCCGACACCATGTGTACCAAGCCACTCCAGCCTCTGAGTGGCACTACTTGCACCTTGATAAAATTAACTAAAGGAGGAACTCCACCTCAATCAGCCAGCCATTTGCTAACCTCTTACTCCAAACTGCTTCAAAACAAACCCACCAACAAGCCATTGTCTTTCATCTTTTTTTGTGTGTGTCTGCCTCTCAAGACAGATCCAATTGAAACATCTCTCACACACAAGGAATAATAACTAATACTCGAAGTTTAATGACCATACTTTATTCCTCCTTTCCTGTAGGCACCAGAAAAGAAGACTTGCAAAAAGAAGGGCTGACTTTAATTCTGAGGCCTCGAACATCAGGAGCACCAGCGCAAGCATGACATGCTTTGCCTCTTGCATCAATGAGACAGCATGGAGATGGGTGGATTCAGTAATATAAGTTTTGCTGAAGAAACCAAGACATCACTGAACACAACACAAGATTGGGGCTCAGTTGTGATAGCTTCAGGTGGGGGCAAAAGCATTTGCTCTCCAGCCAGAGGTCCAACAGGAATAAAAAAAAAGGGGAAAAAACAGTCCAGTTAAAGTTTCAGGCTGCAAGATATACATGTCCACCCTTCCTCCTGTAAGATATGCTAAGTCCAACTGAGCTACTTATGTAGGTATGTACAACTAAACACTTTCTAAATGTCTGCACGCCTGAGGGTAGAACCACAACCTCCACAGGAAGCATCCAAAATCAGTGATACCTATGACAAAATGGCTACAGGGAAATGCACTACCACTTGCTGGAAGAGCAGTGGCTACCCATTAAGAAGTAAATCTGTGTTCACACAAGTACTTCCCAGATAAAATTAACTCTACACCCCTGCTCCACATCATGTCTGGAGGGTCCCAGCTGCGGTCTCACTAAGCAGCGTTAAAAGCATTCACTTCATTCCTCAAGTTATTTTTGAGGAGTTTTAATAGCACACAAAGTTAATTGTTGTTAAGCAATTTTAAAAGCTTGTGAATGTTCACCAAAACACTGCAGACCTGTTATTTAAGGGGCATATGCAGAAAATGTGGTACGCAGCATCCATGAGCACCATTAGGTCCTCTGGCCCGCCTCTGACAGACGTCACACATCCCAGCCCACTCTTTAAAACACATCCTAAGTAAACCAAGAGCAGTCGGACTATCTGTCTCCAAGACACCAAGAAACAGTGTGGGTTTACAATGGAATTTGAAGCTTCAAGTCTTTGTTTGCTAAAAGCACCCCCATAAATCACTGTGCCATCATAAGGTTTCCTCCATTGCGCCTCTTGCCTGAACACACACATTGTGAAGATGTAAGGAGGTTGCAAAAATCACAATTACTTAACTGAGTGTGTCGTGCCATGAATCACTCACACGTAAGTGCACATTATGAGTTTGTGCCTGCTGCCGTGCATTCTCTTTTTTCTCATTTTTTCCCCCTAAAAGTAATTCTGTCAGGACCTCAATAAAGCTCTCAGCCTAAAAGCTTTCAGTAGCAAAATATACAGACAAAATTTTGGACCATGTAGCTTCTGCTTGGTCCCTCACTGTAAACACAAATCTCTTCACCTTTTTTCTGCCACATTTTTCAGCTGCCTGGACTATACTTAGTCCACGAAACAGGTACCTAGGAATCCTCTGGATTTCCTCCTCTTTCAGCAGACAGTCTGAGAAGAACAGATGGAGAAGCTGACACTGTAGCGATCAGTGAAAAAAATCATATCCCTGGTGAGATGGTGAGTCACTGCACAGACCTGCTGCTGTCTGCAGCTTCGGAAGAGATTAACTTTGGGCCCCTTCCAGTCTTTGGGGGAGCCTCCTCTTGCGTGAACTCACCTAGCAGCTTTTGCAGCACCTGCCCATCATAAAGGTCCTCTTCAAGCTGTTTGACAATGATTCTCTCCTCCACCAGCACATCATTAATCCAGTCAATTAGAACCTGGAAGTACAGAAAAAAAAGAGGAAAACGTCTAAAAACTACTGAAATACACTCCTTCCATTCAAGGCAGTAACCAGGAATACATAACAGAGCAAGAGAAACTGTATTTATGTACTTCCAAGTTATAGAGAAATAACAGGCAAAGAGATGTTTTTGCTCTGTTGTTTTTAATTCAGGTGTTGCAGCAGGGCAATTTTAGTGCCTTCTACTTTTCCTCATTAAATTGTCCCCTTATTGCACCAATTCTAAAGTGAGTAGCAACTAGCAGCCCTACAACAATAACCTTTGCTAGTATCTATGCTCTCCAGGTCCCCAAAATCATGTCTTACCTGTTTTATGTGAATAGCATACTGGCCAGTAGATGACAAAAGTCCCACACTCCCACCACGATCTCCACCCTGAATAGATGCGAGTGGTGTGCCAGAAAGAAGAGCTCCAGAGGGGAAAAAGTGAATGCTCCTACCAACAGGAGCTAAACAGACCCACTAGCTAGATCCCTGCCATTAGCAGTAGGACAAGACATTTTATCTTAAGCTATTGCATAATACAGAAGTCTGGAACTAAAATTTTGGTCAAATGGGCCTGATAACCATTCTACAATGTACCTAACAGTGCCCATATGCTGACTACCGTAACTATAAAAATCATTCAATCACCTGCAAAACAGGAACGAACATAAAGAACCTTCAAAAAGAAAAGGAACTGAGTTAAGTTTTCCAGGTGCCAAAGATAATAATTTCCAAACAGTTACAGGAAAAACAGCCTTGACCGTTTGAATTTGGCAGTAGCGCTTTCCTCCAATTTATTATTTGGAAAATTAAATAACTTTCACAATAAATTAATACAGTTCTGCGGGAAGAGACACAATGTTAAATCCTGCTAAATCCTTGATGCTATAAGAGGAGAAGAGTATTGCCATTCATAGACATGCAAAATCCATTAACTCGAGCCACCTAGAGCACTGAGCCTCATTTAAAAATTCTGCAGCTTTTAATTTGCTTCATATAAAATTGTGGATTCTTTAAATTCACTTTCTGATTAGATCCCGTGCTCCCTCTTATCGACAGTCAGGATGGCGAAGAAAGTTTGGGGGGTTTAATATACGAGAGATTGTGAAACGAGTGAATAAAATATAGATGGGCTTGCAATGGAAAACATCCACCTTAGCAATCCTAGGAAACACAAGCATTTGGATATGTTGGTCACAAGGACCAATCAGTAGTTCAGCCTGGCTACTGAGGTTCATTGAACCTACCAACCTCAAGTAAGTTTTGCTAGGCTGAGTGTCCACAAAGAAGTTTACAATCCAAACATGAAATACTAGTGCTTCACGTGCCTCTGATCTATACCTTTAGTACTTCCAAAGCACGCTGAAAACGAGCAGGGCTGCAACTCAGCTCCAAAAATACTGTAGAGTGGCAAATTTTAGGTGAGTGATACTGGCAACCAGTCAATTCATGGAAAGCAAGGATCAGCATCAATGCTCGCACATATAAATCACTTTTGCCCTCTAAGCTGCCCACACGGATGAAAAAATCTCAATAATAAAAATTACTCCTCAATAGAATTTTCTTTCAAAATAAAGCTTTTCTGATAAGTTAATCACTAGTCAATATCAGCAAGTTGCATCAAAAGTGGGCTTCTCTAGAGCAGGTAAAGGAAAAGCGGAGGTGACATTTGAAGACAGATGTGGGAATACAAGGATGTGCTCTGCACCGCTATCGTCGCCCCACTGCTCCCCTGTGACCTTGCAGGAACTTCATCTACCACCTGAGACATTCCCTCTATCAGGTGGCCTCTGCTGGGCAGCTACAGCTACCACCACTATTCCAACGCATGCCACCAAGTTGCCACATTACTCTGCTCTGGTGAGACCTCACCTGGAGTACTGTGTGCAGGTCTGGAGCCCTCAATAGAGAAAGGACATGGACCTGATGGAGCGGGTCCAGAGGAGGGCCACCAAAATGATCAGGGGGC
>JAOXNH010019694.1:0-10247 GCA_028566575.1 Bartramia longicauda | reverse complement strand
CTGATTGTTGCTGACACTGCGATGGCTCAAACTAAAAGGAAAGGAAAACAAAAATAATGTTAGTTACAGGATCACACTATTGACAATTACATGCTTTTAACTGGCTCATTAATAGTAGGTCACGTTGCAAAAAATGCAGGTCTGACTCCATTGCCCTGTGTGAGACCCAAATCTCCATCACCAATGTAACATAAACATAGGAGAGATGACTCTGAAAGGTATTCTATTATTTTTTTTCCTTTTATTTCCTGTACATTTTGATTTCTCATTGACACAGCATTCATATATACATATCTGTGTGTGTATAGAGCAGAGAACGAGAGGGACACAAGCTTTCTGTAGCAACTGGTGCTTCCCCACAGACCCTCGCTTTTCCTTACAGGGGCACCAGGAAGGGAAGGAGGGGAACATGGAAACTTCCCACCAGTAGCCCGAGGCAGAGAAGAGTGGCTCAACCTACGGGGAGCACCCAAAGCAGTTGCCAGGGAGGGAGAAACTGATGGAGCAGCTGCCCAGGGATGGGGGATGAAGGCCTCCTTTTTCAGCTGGAGGTAGGTCAGTACAGAGGGAGGAAAGTGTGTCTCAGAGGCATCGTGTCGTCTTTGGGTCTCTCCTGGGACAGCACGGCTACAAATTGGCCCATATACACTTTTAACCCTAATTGCTTGTAATTCTTGCCATCTCTCCTGCCTACCAGCATGCCTGTACTGTAGGTTACAGAGTAGTACTGTGAGATTCAGTTCAGTTTGTTGGGAGACGGTCCAGTGCTCACATCTTTCTTTCTTCTTTTACAATATAATATTTATAGTGCAATTTGTCCAAAGATGCAAGATCAATTTATATGCATATTAGCCTTTTAACATACTAGAACAAATGAGGTACTAATTAAAGAAAATAAAGTGTTGCAATTTTATCCTATAATAGGGAACAGTTGTCTTTGCAAATACAACCTGAAGACATTACTTTGTCTTTTCTTTAGCTTGAACACAGCGGGTAGCCAGGAACTAAGCTATTATTTTGTATACATAGTGTATTTTACTGGCATTTGACTTTATGAATTCTGCTAGCATTTGCTGCACCATTTTCTCCTTCCTCTCATTGTAATTAGTTATTAGTTATGTCATTATCAGCTTTGCATGCGGCAGGAGTTGAGGGTAATTGGAACAGGCATCTGACCCCAGCTGGCACCCTCTTGGACTGCTGTGCTCGGTGCTGCTTTTCCTTTTCCTCACTTGGGCCTGATCCATTCTAGTGCTGAGGGCTATCCTGAAATATCTTGAGTGGTTTTGGTGTTTAATAGCTTCAGCAGAGATTAACAGTGGGCAATACCTCTCAGGGTGGGCTCAATCCCTGTCGCTCTCACTCTGCTTGGGAAGGCTGAGGAAATTGCTTCCCTCCAGGGTCCCAGTCAACTCAGCCGTAAAGGGAGTATAACAGCAATTAGCAGCTTCTGCACAGGAGTAAAATCAGTTAATTAATGTCCGTGAAGTATTCAGGGAGCTGTAGGTAGAAGTCGCCTTGTGTTTGGGAAAGTGGTGCAAGCCGAACAGGGAGGAGAGGTTGCACACAAGCTACCGGACTCCAGCTTTGCCATGAGCAGAGCTCTCCTTTGCTTATGGGGATGGTCTGCTTTGCCTTCTTCCTACTGAACTATTAATGACATTTCCTAAAATTGCCTTTTTAATTTAAAATCAGATGTCCGTCATCCTTGAGTTGAGCAGGATCAGACTTAACAGCCAGCAAACCCTGCCAGAGAATCCTTGACTTCCTAGGTTGGGTCCTTAAACAGTATGTGCAGCCACATCTTCTTGGTAGATGTAAGAAAAATTGTCCTGTACAGTGAACAGATCTGGAGTTCTGTTCTTGATTGAAGAAGCCATGAAAAATCAAAATGCTAAAAAACTAGCATTTATGTAATATTCTGCAAAAACTTCGTGTGAGATAACACATTTTGAGTTTTATTTTGCAGCACCAATTTCACAGCTGTTCTCAAGCATAGTTTCTGCATGGTCTTGTGTGTCTGTACGTATGGGTATAGTGTATTCCTGTTACCATTTATAAGCATTCAGTAAATGGCTGCAATATGTGACTGGGGGTTTGACATGACTGTATCAAAGAATTGGACAAACAGTCAAGAATGAAGCCTTAGAATTGACAAAAGCTGTGCTTCCAGACCCGGAGGCTGTAGACTTGCAAAATATGGACAGAATTTTAAAATAATCAAGAATTCTCCTTTACTGGACAGGTTCAATGCTGTTCCATGAGATCACTGCACTAATCAGCACATACATGGCAGGTTTGTCCCCAACCTGCATGAACCTCGAGTTTTAAGGCAGAAAAGGCATCATAAGGAGCCACTGATTTTTGGAGCCTGTGGCATGGATGCTCAGGTGTCTTTGCATTGGGAAGGGAGCATCCCCAACCCCTGCAGAGCCTGTCTCGGAGCTCAGCCACCACAGGGGTCAGAGTCAGGCTCACAGAATGTGTCTCTGTGGCTTGTCTGACACCTCTGTTTTCCTCCTTAAGACATCGGCGACAGAAGTAGATACTCGGTGCAGGAGAATCACGCAAAGGATGAAAAACTCTAAACCTAAAAAAATGTGGATACTGAAAATTCTTGTATCAGCAGGCACTTAAACAGCTGTGAATGCTTGGGAAGGGAAAATAACACTCTGGCCCAGAGGCAGAAATAAATCTTTGGCCGACTAAAGAAGCTAATTGAGTGCTTAAAGAAATAGTAAACCTCGTGAGCTTTCTGGAATGATTCCTCTCGAAAACACAAATCACAAAAACTCTCCTGAAGCTGTTAGGTACAGATACAAATTCAAACAGGAGGCTGACAAGAACAAAACCTTCATTTCTACTGCAGTCTGAAGCAAAGCATTTTTTCTTCTGTCCTGTAACATGAACTAATATGGGGGCTGCTACCATTATTTATGTAGCATGAGGAAATGATTATTCTTGGGAAGCAGTGTCTTGCTCTTAAGCGCCAGTTTCTTTCCACGGTAGCTTCTCGTGATGTACATCACAGAGAGGATCTGGAAACTCTTGTGCTCTAGCTCTGCCTTTGAACCTGATTCTTCCATAGGGTACAAGAAGAACCTCTGTATGCCCTAGTTTCCCTTTCTAGTAAATACTTATTCAGATCTGGACGTGTGATATTCATATACCATATGGCACCCTGGCAGGAGTAATTATGAGAACAAATTCTCCAAAGGAGCCTCTCCAGCAAGGATTTTAGTCTATACATCTTAAGGTTTGTGATGTACTGAAATGAATGCAACATAATTAAGAAGCATTTTTCTAGTTTCATTTTTAAAACAGAAAAATTTTATAGAGTTTTTAAGATCCTGCTTGTGATATTTCAAGATACTGGCTAGTTTTAAAGTAAGTAAAGGATAAGTACATACCCTCAAGAGTCCCTAGGAAATGTCTTTCCAGTTCAGGCATGAGCCCTGTGCTAGAGCTATGTCATTCTTATACAGGACATGTTCACAGTGTCTATGATTCATTCCCTGCTTGATATGGAGACTCCTCCATATTCATTGTCCAAGAAGATGTGGTCGTCTTCACTACCGATTTGGTCCTGTTCTATTCCCGTGCTCACCCTGTATCTGATGATGGCTTGCTACAGCTAGAATAGAATAGAATGGAATAGTTCAGTTGGAAGGGACTGGCAATGATCATTTAGTTCAACTGTGATAGATTGAAACACCTTATATTTGCTGGGAGCTTCTCAACCCAGGCTACTGCTTGCTTAGAGATGATCACCAGGCCTACATTTCTAGTACATGGATTAGCCACCCATGCAATCTCTTTGCCAATTTTAATAGTTGTTTTAATACAATGGAAGAAGCAGATGTCTCCTAAAAATGTAGAGTGAGAAAAAGAATGGGATTTACTAAATAATCAGCATTTTCAGTAGAGTCACAGCCAATTAGGCAAAACATTACAGAGTCAGATCGCTAAGTCTATGTTCCGTTTTGACACAGACCTAACTCAGACAAAGCCCGGGGACTACAAGTCCCATAGAGTTGGGACTGATTAGTGTCGCTCAGTTTTTGTGCCCTCACACAAAGTCTGACACAACTTCTCTGTGTGCAGCACTGTTGTGTGAGCCCATCTCAGGAGGTGAGTGGCAGTTTGGCAGGCCCTTTGCACCGTGCAGTGCACAGGATCCTCATACACAAAACAAAAGTCTTATTAAGAGAGCCATAAGGTTAAACGGGAAACTTATATCCCATTGATGCTAAAGCTTCAGCTACACGGAGATCTTTGCCTCATAAATCCTGTTTGGATTTTATACAGGAATTAAGGAAGAGAGAGCACACAATAAGAATATAAAAGCAAATATTTCCTTTTTTGGCAGTTTCAGCAGCCTTCTCTCCTAGCCTAGATCAGTTGCTTTGAAATGTAAGAGAATTACTTCCCTTTTTTGGATACTGTCAAAAAATACAATGCTGAACTATGGTTTAGTAAGAGGCAAAAATACAGGAGAGAGCCCCACGTTATTTCCTTTGGTCAATGCAGGGCATTCAGCAAAGAAATATAAGACAAGTCAAAAATCCAGCAACATTACTGTAACTATCTCCAGGACTTTGTTGAGACCCCAGTCATTTCTCACGTTTACATTATTTGCTTTTAACAGCAGTGGGAAGAAGACTAAATGGCACTAAACACAACAAACACAGGCAAGGACTAAAATGTCTAATCAAACGTGTGCACATAAGAACTTGAAATGCTAAACAACACAGCAATGCAACACATTATACACATGCAAAACCAAACAAACAAAAATAACTGATCGAGATCTCTTTTTCTTCATGTATTTAAAATACACGGCTCAGGAAAATTCTGAACACTGCAGGGTATTATCAAGCCTGTAGGATGTCACAAATTGGTTAAATGTCAACTAATATCAGATATTAATAGCGTAATGTTCACATCCGAGCTCTCTTTACTCAATAAGGAGAAAAGGCCAGTTACCCAGTGCTGTACTTCAGACCTGGTTTAGAAGTCCATCCTTGCATGAGATTGATTGTGTCCTATGAGATCTTCTTTAGCTCAACTGTGAAAAGTCTGGATTACTCAGAACGAGCTATTCAAAGTCAGGTGAGATGAACCTCTCCCTCTGTTTCTCCATTGCAAACACAGGTTATATTTGACTGAGCTGGGCACTCAGAGCATGACACAGAAAACATGTCATGGGAAGCCATAGAAAATGAACGACTATGGAAGGAGCATGGAACAAGAAATCAAAATTTCTCGCTTATACCACTATGGGCCATGTTATGTTTGGAAGCTCCGATGTAGCAGACGCACAGACATATGCTTCCCTTAAAGCTCAGGCAGGAATGGAGCCACGGTTTGGGAAACCTAAGTGCTAGTTTGCCTATTGACAGAAACAACTCTACAAAACAGAAAATTCCAGTATGAGGGATGGGAGGGAATGTGAGATGTTACACATTCCCTTCTCCTGCACATAATATTACTCTACATAGTTTTGGGAGAGCTTAGGACTAAATTGTTTCATGAAATTTAGGAACAGATCCTCCAATCAGTAAGGTGACAACAATGAACTTAAAGAAAGTCCTATTACCTTAGAACAGCTAACTCAGTCTATGATTACTACCCACAGTTCCTTGATATTAACCCTAAAGAGTTACTTACAGGCCCTCCTGCAAAGTGCATGAAGGATCTTCACAGTGCTGTGTGTCTCTTGATTTTGATGAGGAACTGAGATGGGCACTAGTAAAAAATTTCACATGAGTAATTTGTTTCCTATACCCTCCCTCAATGAGTCAGGCACACTACAATTTTGAAATTAGTCTGGTTTTGACAAAGATGCATGAGGAAGTAACTTATGCACAAGACCAAAATAGTATATAATTTGCAAGTGCCACTTTCCACCTTTTTTCTGGCAGAGTAATAAATATCAGCAAATGAGTTCTGCACCCAGATTTCAAAGACTTAAATTTATGTTGAATAATGCCTTAGGTCTGGAACATCTAAGCTATTTTGGTGCTCCCCATTGAAACTAGCAGCTACTCAGTGCCCAAATAGCTTTGAAGCTCTAATTGTTTATACCTGACAATTATTCCTATTGAGATCTATGTAAATATTTCTGTAGACCATCTGTCAGAATATGGTCCCCAGAATGCTACCCACCTTAAATATCCAACAAAAACCCTCAAATTATGTAGTCTGTAGAGCAGAGTGGTCTCTAAATTTAATATATGGCTTTTGTATGAGGTTTTAAAATTGTATTTCAGTATTTTTCAATGAGAGATACAATAGCAAAGATATTGATGTGGCATTTGCATTTTCAAAATTGTCTACAGATATGAACTGATCCTTGCAACACCCCGAGTCCAGCAGGAATTCTTTGCAGCCTGTATGAAACATCTCATTATTAATACTTATCATCTTTATTAAAGAAGACCTTTGAGGCCACATCCTGAACAGGGATTACCACTGTACAAATTTACACCAGAGGAAGGGTCCTAGTCCTAATCTAAGTCTGTCAAGAAACAACCACAGGATGAGCTGTGGTCATAACTTACCAGACAATTAATGATTGTAAGGCTTTAATTTTTGTCAAGTTTTTTTCTTTCTTTGCATTTTTTTCACAAATATCCCAAGAAAGATAAGAAACCAGAAGTTTGCCCACATCCCCAGCACACTGAAAATATCTGGTGCTTTATTTGACAAGAAATTCCAGCTGAATTTGGCTCTGTGGGGATCAAATGAGTAGTGACGGACTTATTGGTAGGAAAGAGAAAAAACAGACATGCTGCTGCATTGGGGAAGCTATTTTGGGACATTTTGGGACATGGTGTGTTAAAACAGATGTCCCAAAGTTTTAGAGTCCTTTAACATAAAAAATCTTTGCAAATTAAATATATTGAAATTATTATCTTTATTAACCTAAGACCTGTTTAATTCAAATTGTTTTTCTAGTCTTGACTGCTTAACAGAATCACACCCTAGGGCTGCTCTGTTCCCAGCACAGAGCTTCTCTCACTAGACAATGATCCTTTGCTCCACCTGGGACGGCAGCGTGGGTCTCCTACATCAGGAATTGCATCCACACTGACAATCAAGTGTGCGCGTGTGTCTGCATCCAGCCCCAGGCTCAAACCCTCACTCGTTGCCTGCACCTGAGACTTGGGGTGAGAATCAGATGCAGAACATCACTGAAGGAAAAGCATTAACCCTAGTATAGATTTATCCTGTCTTTCATGCAGTGTCAATGAACAGGACATGAGTGGGGCTGAGCATTTTTCAGTACACTCTAAGACCAGTTCTTTGAAAATAGGTGGCTAAATGCCACCTAAGAACTGTTTTGTTCACCTATCTCTATTTTTGGCTCTTGTTCTTCATAAATACTATAGAAACAATCAGCTAAACTAAGACATCACCAAGGACACTCTGATGAGCCCCATGAGCCACGTAATATGCACAAACTTTCTTATATTAACAACTCAGAGCTGTGATGGAGTGCACTCCCAGCAAGTTCATGGATGATACCAAACTGGGAGGACTGATTGATACACAAAAGGGTAGAGCTGCGATTCAGAGGGATTTTAACAGGCTGGAGTAATGTATTGACAAGAATCTCATGAAGTTCACAAGAGGAAAATGCAAAGTCCTGTCCCTGGGGAGGAATAACCCCAGGCACCAGTACAGGCTGGAGCTGACTGGCTGGGAAGCAGCTTTGCAGAAAAAGATCTGGATCTCTTTGTGGAAAACAAGTTGAACATAAGCCAGCAATGCGCCCTAGGGGCAAAGAATGCCAACAGCATCCTGAGCTTATTAGAGCAAGAATCTTGCCCACAAGTCAGGAGAAGTGATTCTTCCCCTTGACTCAGCACTGGTGAGACCATATGTGGAGTGCTACTTCCAGCAAAGAAATCCCAGTACCACAGAGCAACGTGATCTAGCTGGACCTGCTTTGAGTGGGGATTGGAACTAGATGGCTTTCACAAGTCCCCTCCAACCAAAACCATTTTATTTTTCATCAGATACCTTACCAGTCAAGACTGAGATATCACCTTCATTTAAACTTGCTTCTGATCTCTACTGGCACAGCACTGTGTATATGTGCCATGTTCATATTCTACATTTGTTCTAGATAAGTTTAATTAATATTACATATCTATCAAAAGCAAAACATTGTACCTCATGAACAAAAAAACCCAAACAAACCCACAGCAAACTATTATTACTGTAGTAGTTTTGAGATCCTAAAGAAATGTTGAAATCAGTCTGTCTTCCAGGAGTTTTATCTGCATAAAGGACTGCAGAGTAACTTAAGGATTCTTGTTGGCATCTTAAATACCTTACAGCTTTTATAACTTGAATAAGCTGACATATGATCTCTTATTTTTGCAAGACAATAGTTTTCTTGCAGAGAAATGAAAAGTTCATTTATTGGACATAAAAATGAATTTGCTTCTTGCTCATGGTACTGAGACAAAAATGGTGAGAAGAGCTAATTTGTGTTCAAACATGAAAAGAGTTGAAAATCTAGGAGAGTGATCTATCAGTGATATGGGAACACAACACACAGCAGGGACTTTTAATACTTCTGATTCATTCAGTAGCCAAATAATATCATATCTCTTACAACTTTCTTAAGAATTTTATTTTGCTTTAACTTTCACTTATAATTTTACTTTAAAAACTTTACTTAAAAAAACTATTGGTTTCTGCAGACACTACAGTTTGTGTGCATATTTGTGTGTAGGGGAGAGAAAGAAGATAACTCTGAACACCCATCCTCTCCACTTGAAATGGATCACACCAATCCCACCAGTTATTGGATTGATCCATTGAACCAGTCAGTCCTTTCATACAGTTGTCATCAGGGCCATCTGATAAAAGAGGACTACAGATTTACTTTAAAGGAAATCAAAGGCTGATACACTGCTTTACAAGGACAACAGCAACAGAATGAGTAAGAAGAATCATCTTATTCACAATCTACTGAGCTCCTATGATACCTTTCCAATAACATCCTCCATTTTCTGTCTCTTACAACCATTTTCAGAACTAACTTGCAGTTATGGTTTTACTGTTTATCCTTAAACTTCCAGATCCATTTTTGGAATAAAATGTATCCATTTCTTTTCTCAGAAATGTCATAGGTGGTCAGGTTCATTGCAGAGATGCTTCCTATTACACCTAAGGAATTCTAAATTGGAGATTGAATCACATTTAGACTCTGATTTCAAAGATCCAGGGCTGTACATCAGGCTCAGTTCTGTCCTTGGTCTCCTTGTAGAGTACGGTCCAACCAGCAACTACTGAAGTGCTGGCATGAACATTACCTATCTGCCCTTGTTTGAAATGTCCCTGCATGTAATTTTCCAGACAGCTGGTTGGCCAGCAGGTACTGAAAGTACTGAAGTAGCAGGTCTCCCTAGCTCACCATAAGACCAGGTTTCCCCTCCAGAGAGCAGCCATACCTCTGCTGTTTCAAAAGCAGCTACTGAACAAGTTCAGAAGCCTAGCAGGCAGCAAGATGAACATAACATAATGTTCATGGCATCTAAATTATGCATAACATAAGGGTATAATTAGATACAATGGACCATCTATAACTGGAGAAAGTCTCTGTTCATTATAGGACAAGTGAATGAAATGATAATTTAGCAGAACATATCCTTCATAGTATTATACAGGGGAAAATTCTGTAAAGTGATCCAGGTAAATCCTTTTTAAGTCAGACCAAGTCTCCATTGATCCCAGCATCTCAACCTTGACAGCAGCATGTAGCAGATGTTTACAGAATCACAGAATGGTGATCCATGTCTGCACCATCTGGACACTGTCTAGGTGACCCTGCTTGAGTGGAGGGGGGTTTGGACCACATGACCTCCAGGGGTCTTTTCCAACCTCAGCCATTCTGTGATTCTGTGACAGCAGAGATCCCTGTTGGTCCATTTCTCTGGCCTCTGAGGCCACTCCGAATGGCAGCAGAACCATCTGGTGTATCAATCGCTCCTCCTAGTTTCCTATCATCTGCAAAATTGGTGATGGTGCACTCTCTCCAAGTCATTAATGAAGAAAATGATGAGAGGGAGGGAACACCTCTCCTATGAGGACAGATTAAGAATTGTAGAACAGTTAGAGTTGGAAGGGACCTTAAAGATCATCCAGTTCCAACCCCCTGCCACGGGCAGGGACACCTCCACTAGAGCAGGTTGCTCAAAGCCCCATCCAGCCTGGCCTTAAACACTTCC
>JAOXNH010019039.1:0-10286 GCA_028566575.1 Bartramia longicauda | reverse complement strand
GAAGGGAAGGGAAGGGAAGGGAAGGGAAGGGAAGGGAAGGGAAGGGACACCAGATTTCACTCTTAGATTTTAGTAAGAGAGGTTTATCTCAGCTTTTCTCAGAACTCATCTCCTGAAGCTGTGTCCACACACTCAGAGCAGGGAGACATGCCTTAGATCCAAATTACTCCTTTTTTACGTGGATGACAGGCAGAAAAGGTGCTATTTGTGTCTGTATCACAAGCCTTCAGGGTGCTGAAAGGAGGCATTATGCAAGCAGTCACAACAGTAGTTCCAAGAGCTTTCAAAGCTTCCATAAAGGAAGGTGATTAAAGGAAGATGAGTGGAGATTAGAGGGTGATCTCCCGAAATATCTATTTTTCCTGAAAAGGCTAGGCTTTTATAACTTGTGAACTAATTCTGTCTAGTTCCCAGTTCCGGAACTTGCTGCTCTGTCACATGGATTTATGGCAGTTTACTGGGGCTGGATTGCTCTGATCCCAATGCAGAAATGTTCCCCAGTCCCCTGTAAGTCTGTGTAGAGAAGAGCGATGCTCTCATTGTCTGGGAAATCGAGCCTTCCCTTTGTGCTTTGCATTTCCCAGAGCACACTGACTTCTCGTGGATCACAGTTGAAGAATGTGAGCCATTAACAAGCAGCTCTGCAAAAGCTTCTGTGAATAACAGAAACAAACAAAGGGTTTTTTAAAGTTTCAGTTTGATGTGGATAAGGCATGTTCTCCAGCACTGAGGATGCTGGCTGAGTCTCTGCAGCTATCGCTAACTGCCTTCGAGAAGTTGTGTCTTAAGCTCTGATGCATCAATAAGGAGAACAGCTGTTTAGAAAACAAGTCATAAAAGCGTTCACAGTAGCCAAGTGAAAACCACAAGATGTTCTGTCCAAGAGGATGCTTGAATTCCCAGGGACATGCAGTCTTAAGAGCATTATTTTTTTTTTTATTTTCTTTTTTTTTCCTACTATTCCTGCCTATTTCTGTGAGTTCTCTTAGAACTGCCATTCAAATTCTCCAAGAAAAAAAGTAGAGTTTATGTGAGGGAAAAATGACCATGATCTGTTTCCTAATCTCCCAAATTATGCATGCAAATGCAAAATAAATAAAAATTTAAATATTTTTATTTTCTGAAATACTGTCACATACTTGCATTTATCCTACACAAATTTTTCACTGAAGGAAACCATTTATAAGCAGGCTTTCCATAATCAGCCTTGTCTGTTTGTTTAAAACTCCCTCCAAACCTACAACTTATTCTTTCTAACACTCAGTGCTTCACAAGGTGATGCATAGTGCATGGTTTGGACTATCTTTGCAGGTGGGAAACTGTGGGATGACTCTTTACACCGTGACCATCTCACCAGCAGTATTTCTCTAAGCTGAACAAAACCTGCTCCTCTGAGGCCAGCCAAGCCACACAGGTGCCTGCAGTGTGGCTGTGGCTGTGCAGCCATGGTGTCTCAGCACTTCAAAGAACACCAGAAAAGATTTACCACTGGCAGAAGCCACAATGCAGGAACACACTCCTCACTCCATGGTGCTGCAGGAGACAGTGGTGATTGCTTTTCTTCTCTGTCATTTCCCTGGAAACCAGCTGGGTGGGGTTCTCTGGATGCTTCTCTGCACATGTTCGTACCCGCTTATAAGCTAGTTAGTGAACAACCCCAGGAGAGAAGACAGCAATGCTACTGCTACCAGTGCTCCTCCCCAGGCACCCACAGTGTCATTAACAACTTCAGAAAGACTTATCAGAATAATGGACATTTGCATCATTAGCAAGTGTGGGGAATTGTGGAGTGCTGGTTAGCTGAGAAGGGTCACGTAGACATGATCCAGCTGGCCGAGCAGGGGCTTGAGAAACATCGTACTTGGCCTTTGTGATTACAAGGATAGCAAGGAGTTCTGTCCTTCACAACAGGAGGCCTGCAGGCGTGGGATACAAGGAGGAACCGGGGGCTTAGCTGTGCAAGAGAAACTGCAGGCCGGAGGAGTGTGTTAATGTAACCCTTTAGAGCTCAGCCAAGAAGTAAACATAACTATCTGTAACAGTATAAAAGTCTGACTGCGCCGTAATAAAGATGAAGCTTGCTGATCACTCATATTGAGTCGACTGCTTGTTTCCCTCCATCGCAACAAGCAGGGTCTGAGCAACTTCCAGAACATGACTTTCGAAAACACAGAAATTGAGAAAAGAGATTTAGCAGCTCAAAGGGAAACTACTAAGCTTGTGAGAGGGAAAAAACAAACCAACCAAAAAAGGCAAGGATTGAACAGGAAATAAGCAAATTCAGTCTGTGTTTACCTTTAGTTTGCAGCAACAGAAAAGGCTGCTCTGCAACACCTCCTCCCTGGGCCTCCACCCTGGCTGTGCCCCATATTAGCTCCAAGGTAGAAATGGCCTTGAGAGGTCCAACTCCAGTTGCTCATGATGTCCGTACTCAGATTCACCTCCAAAGAGAGTGTAGAGAGAAGCTCAGGTTGGAGGTTCATGGGAAGTTTAGAAGGCATGTGTCCTTCCTGTCACTGCACTGCAGATATGTACAAATAATGGAAGAGTGTGTCTGACCAAGGCAGCCTTGCGTGGCTACGTAGCCAATAGCACAAATTTCCTTCTAGAGGAGAGCATCTCCTGCCCTTGTGTGAACTTCACGCTGTCCTTGATTTCTTACTCTGAAACTCTACACATGGGTTGAGCCCTGCTGTTCAGTCACTTACTCACCCAGTGCACATCTACCGGGACCATCTTGTCCAGAATGATGCTTTGAGGGACAGTATAAAAATCTTACTAAAATCCAGAAAAACTTCATCTACCACTTTCCCTTCATCCACTAGGCACGTGACCTTATCATAGTTGGTGGTGAATTGCCTGTTCCCCTTAATGTTCCCCTTGTTCTTCCAGGTGGGCATTAGGGTCTGCAGAAGACCTTCAGTTCAAGCTTGGCTTTTCACTCTCCAAGAAGGGCACTCTGTGGATACTGCAGCAGTACTGAGGGAGTTTCCCAGCAAAGTCTGAATTAACAAGAGGAGGAGAAAGCCCAAGCTCTGACTCGATGAAGAGAAACTGGAGGTGCTGGAGATCATCTATCTAAAGATTCCCCATGACAAGAGAATCCCTTCATACCACTACTGTTAAAGGGATCCCCACGGAGATTTCCAGCATTGCTATAGTGCCAAAATACTCAAATAAAGTCTTTTTGTGTCCACGCCCTGCTCTCCTGGCTGGCCTGCCTGGTGACTGTGGCTGGGGCCAAGCTTATGACAGTGCTTGACCAAGCTATGAGACTTCTCTTGCATGACCTGCAGAGAGAGATGTGACCTCACAATCAACATCCAAGCTGTTTCCCTACTTCTGAACTCTGAGGTTCTCAGAGAGAAATGACTTTATAGTCACCTTCAAAGCCACCTGCCTCTTACTCACCTGTGAGATTCTGAGGCACAGCTGACATAACAGTAACATCCCCACCATCACCCACCTTGTCACCTACATGCTGATCTGATGCACATCATCTCACATTGTCTTCCAGTGTCATGTGACTACTCCACAACCTCACAATCTCTTCATTCACTCTTCCTTCCTTCTGGGAGAAAAACAGCTTAGAGTGAGGGTTAGAGGACAAGTGGAAGGTTAAGGGTTTCAAGGGAGGGTGCTAGGCCTTACGAGTTTCTTTCAGCAATTTGGTTTCAGGCAAACCCAAACTCTGGTGAGAGTTTCTGTTTTGTGCTCAGGGTAGGGCTAGGGCTCCCCTTTTTGGGCTAGGGATCGGGGTGAGGCTGTAGGATTTGTCTTAGCACTTCTTGTAACTGATCTGAGCACTGGTCAGCGTTGTGGGTTGGGGGGTTGGGTTAGAGATGAGGGCTAGGGTTAAGGCTTGCATTTCAAGAGTAGGGACCTCACAGACAACAACCAAGTAGCATCCCTCTCAAATACCTCTCCTTTGACCTTTCCCATACTCCCTTTGCTCTTTGATCAAACTCTCCGGCATCTTGAGCACCTCACAATACTTCTTCTCACCTACCAGCTTCTTCCAGCAGAAATGACATCCCAACCTACGCTCCAGTAATGCCTTCATCTTCCTCTTGCCCCAAATGTCTCATGTCTGTGGCCTTTCCCGGCAGAACCTCACAATCCCTGTCGTTCTCCTACCTCCTGGGAAACATGAGTTTGGCTTAGGAGAGTGTTTGAAGATGAGAGGAGGTTGAGGGACAGGATTAGGGAGTAAATTTAGGGTTTAGGCTTCAGGTATCTGGTGAGGATTTCAGCTTTGTCATTGGTACTCAGGAAAGGGCTAAAGATAAGAGCTCCAGGTTAGGTGTTAGGGTTAGGGTATAGGCAAAGGCTTACGGTGAGCTGGGCAGTGCCAGGTCTGAGGGGTAAGAGTGTGTAGGCACTCTGTGTGCTGCTGCCCTCATGGTGACCAGAGAGAAATCTCAGCTTGTGGTGAGCAAAAGAATCATCATTTCAATGGGTTGGGGATTAGCAGTGGGTCCCTTGGCTTTACAGGGCACATCCAAGGCACAGCAGGACACAGGACATCATTGCCTTCTTTCTTTGTCATCCTGATATCACTGCCCCTGATTTTCTGGTGTAATCAGCCCCCAGGGAGGCACACTTCAATTTCCTGAAACAGCTTCATCCCCCACACCCCTCAGCAGACCCTACTAAACCCCCAAGACTCTCTTCCTGCCAAGACTCTCAATACTCAGTGATTTTCCCCTGGGTGCTTGTTAGTATGCAGCAACTGTAATGAGTTTATTCTTGCATCTCAATTTCCATGCAGTGGCAGGGGAACTTTGAAGAGAGACCGTCTTCGAGGAAGGGTTTTGCTAAGTGCGATGATGTTAACAAGCACATGATGCAGCACAGATTAATTTCTTTCTCAGTCGTAACTCAATAATGTTTTCAACATTGACAATTGATCTTTCATTTGACTGTAAAATGTTTCTCCACAACATCCCAACCTCATTTGCTAGAGGTGGGCATGGGATCAGGAAGCACAGACAGCCAGGTAGATGTGACCACAGGAAGATGGGCAGGGAGAGCGCTGGAGATACAAGTTGGTGACAAGGCTCTAGGCTGAAAATTTGGCAAGTATAAGGCAAAATGGATATTGGAGCTCTGCCTGAGAACCTGGGAATTCTTTTTCAAGATTTAAAAAGATATGAGCACTTTTTAACCAGCTGGAATGAATGAATACTTGTACTAAACCCAATACATTTTCCTGAATCATGCCAAAATGGGGAAATTCAGGATACGTATAACTCACAGAAATAAAAATATGGATCCTTCCATGCACCTGTGTTGTCAGTACCCTGTTACACTGTGCCCTTAATCTCACTAGTCCTTCATGTATTTCCATCTGTCCTGATTAAATGGTCTGTGTCTATAGACACTTTATCAGCAGACTATCTGGCTATATGCTCTTTCCCTAGTCCTTGGAATTTTTGTCGTCCCCTTACACGTTGTTCCTTTAGTCACCTCTCACTGCTTTGACCTTCAGGGAGTTGCTGCTTTGACCTTCAGGGAGCTAAAGTTTGCTTGTCTTCCAGTAGTCTGCCAAATAATCTCTTTAGCCAACTAACTAATTGTGTGTTTATCATTTCCTATCTATCTTTCTAAAATATTTCTTTTATGGTCACCAGTTGAGGAAGGTGGACCTTATTCTAAGTTTGTACTTGGAACACAGCTGAGGAATATGATGCTTTTTTTAAAAAGTATTTTATATCATATTTTACTTCTGGCTGTTCAAAATTAATAATAAGAATACTGTGTCTTTTTAAAGCCAACTCTACAGGTAAATTGGATGGGAATTGGTATAAAGGACCTGTAACATTCAGCTGCAGGCTCAGTGACAAAGTCTGATGTAGGAAAGAAATAAAAGTCCCAGGTGGCCCCTGAGAGAAGTGGTGGGGCTGAGGAGTTGCAGGGGAAAGTTGTACATACAGGGGGGGACCTTGAGGAGAATTCTGTTGGTACCTCTACAGAAGTCCTTTGGAGACCCTCAGATTCAATATCAATTGGAGAAAGCTGCTACCACTTCTGTAACCAAATAAAATAAAATAAATAGTGCTTCAAAATTAAAACCAGGTTTAAATGAAGTTCTCATTGAAACTTCTATTTTAAATAGACTCCTGAGACTTCTCCAATTAGCTGCACAAGTCTGGAAGCACTGAAGAAAATTAAAGAAGAGATGTGGCTCGTTAGGGCTTTCTACACTTTAATGAGCCCCATAGTATATCTGGTGCTGAGTCCATGAACTTCAGTATCTGAGAGGAGATTGAACAACTTCTCCAGGAGTTAAAGTCAGAAGCAAACGCCAAAGTGTCTTGGAACATTAATTGGTCCACTGAGGGCCATTACAGATCAAGCCTCCCCATGGATTTTCAGAGCAGAAAACTGGAGGCTGTGATTACAGGTGGGCAAAGGCACTGTGCAGGTGGATCTGATGCTGAGTAAAGCCTTGATGTATTTTATCATGGCAAGGGGTCAGCCCTGGGAAGGGGGATCCTGTCGCTTACACTGGCTCAGGGATCTTCCTGGGGCAGTGTGATGTAGGGTGTGCGATGCCAAGGGAAGGACAACAGTACCCACCTTCCAGCCTCCCTGGCGGAGGTGTGTGTGTGTGTGTGTGTGTGCAAGGAAGCAATGAGGCCCTCGTTCCATGAGATTAACATGTCTCCTTTCAGGCCTTGGTAGCAAAGACAGCAGCTGTAACCGCAGGGATAAAGACATTTAGGCTGTGGACACCCAACCTATATCCTCACCTTGCTCCCAGTGT
Organism: Bartramia longicauda; assembly: GCA_028566575.1. Lineage (NCBI taxonomy): Eukaryota > Metazoa > Chordata > Aves > Charadriiformes > Scolopacidae > Bartramia > Bartramia longicauda. Next base: position 3,517 of record JAOXNH010019039.1, on the reverse strand, counting down.
GGCACCTTCCCTTTACTGACAGCTCTTCTTCCTCCCTGCCTGTTCCTTGGAACACCAAGCATTGCACTGATCCAGGCTCCCTCTCGGTGACGTCTGGCACCACAGCACTGTCCTTCGAAGGAACACTGCTTTCTCCTCATGTCCAGTCTCAGCCTTCCAAGCTGCACTTTGTAATGATTTTCCTTTCTCATGTGGTTTTCCACAATGAAGAAAGCTCCATCATCTCTGAAAACACCCTGAAACCTCCTGAAACTTATAGTTTTAGGCTACTCTTTACTGTTGCAAGCCTTCATATATTGAGGCCCAACAAAACCTGGACCCCTCAACATCTTCACACATGTCACGTCCTTTGGCCCTCCTAACTCTACCTCCACAGACATCCTCTGGACACTCTCCTGTTCCTCCACACTCCTCCAAATGGGAAGCCCCACAGACTGTCACAGGTGTGTCCACACCATTGCTGAGTCAAGGGGGATGATAACTCCCCTCATCTAGGCTGCCACGCAGTCCTGTATGCAGTTGGCCTCCTTCATGCTGAGCCTTTACAAGTGGCTCATCCCTTAAAATACCCAGTGCCTACTTCTCAGAGTCACTCCTGAAGTGTTCCTGTCCCACTTTGCCCATTCTCCTTGTAAAACTTGAAGAGGTTTCTGTTGGCTAAATCCCCAGCTGTTTCAAGGTCCCTGTTGCACTGAAGCTCCTGCACAAAAGCACTTAGGGTATTTGTGCAGATGGCTTATGCTAGTTTATGGTTCTTCTGACAAGACAACAACTTGAGTAGAGATATGACAGTACAGGTAAGAATATGGAATGCTGCTTCAATAGCAATGATGATGAAGGTGGAAAAAAATATGGTCACCATCTCATAAACACCAAGGCACAGACAAAGGAATGGAACAAAGGGCAAATGAGGAAGTGCTGAAAAGGGGTTGGCTGTTTGTGTTGGAGAGAATGAGGATGGTCCAAGAGAAAAACTTGAGAGGGGCAAAAGAGCTGAAAAAGGAATGAAAGGTGAATCAATGGATATGATCAGGGCTGTTAGGGGGTACCTGTCAGATAGCCTTAAATCTGAGCAACACTGACTGGAGCAGGACAAGAAAGCAGCAGCTGATCTGACTGTACTTACACCTGATTCACTTCCATGGTCACAGGGAACCTGACCGGTCTCCCCACCATCACCGAGCAGAGAGAAAGAGGGGAAAAAATCAGAATCATTCAGACATTTAGGCACCTCAGGAGGTCTCTGCTCATAACTCCTGCTCACAACAGGGTCAGATATGGGATCAGACCAGGATCATTCCAGTAAGAAATTAAAAATACTGAATGATGAAGACAGTACAGCCCCTCTGGGCAACCTACTTCAATGATGTTTTGCCCTAATGGGGAAAAAAGATTTCCTTATCTCTAGCCTGAAGTTTTCCTGTATCAACATCATCTAGACTTTTGTCTGTTTTCATCCTGCCAAGTACCACAGTGATGAAATTGGATGCATCTTCCTGAAAACCTCTCCATAGGGTCTGGCAGGTTGCTATGAGGGTCCCCAAACCCTCCCATTCTAGAGAATGAAAATGCCCTGGCCTGGAGCTTCTCCTTGCAGGGAAGTGCTCCAGATATCAATCATCTTTGTTGCCCTCTGCTGATCTTTCTCCCAGTTATTAACATCTTCCTTGTACTGGGAGCCCAAAACTTGCCGCTGGCTTGTGCGCATGCTCTAATGAGTAACAAGTAGGGAGAGATAATCACTTTCCTCTTTTTGGGTGAGGCACCTGTTCAGACGGCCCTGGATACTTCTTCCCTACCCAGGGCACACTGCAGGAAGGTGTTTTGCCTTCTGTCCTCCAGGAACATCAGGGTATGTTCCAGAGAAATGCACACCCACAGGGTGATCCCCAGCCCCTGTCACTGGATGGGCTGGTCTATCCCAGTTTCAAGACTAGTTATTATTGAATTTCAGGAGGTTTGTGACAAGGCATCCCTCCCACCCGCTAAGGTTTTCTGAATGCCATCCTGAAGGCACAGGAACATGCCTGAAGGCAACAGTTCCATGTTCTTCTTATGTTGGGGACTCCAGAGCTGAAGGACATGGACCTGTTGGAGCGAGTCCAGAGGAGGGCCATGAAGATGATCAGAGGGATAGAACACCTATCCTATGAAGACAGGCTGAGAGAACTGTGGTTGTTCAGCCTGGACAAGATAAGGTCTAGGAAAGCCTATAGCACCCTTTCAGTACCTGAAGGGTGCCTACAGGAGAGATGGGGTGGGACTAAAAGATCTGGGCTTGTAGTGATAGAAGGGGTAATAGTTTTAAACTGAAAGAGGGAAGATTTATATTAGTTAATAGGAAGAAATACTTTACTGTGAGGGTGGTGAGACACTGGAACAGGTTGCCCAGAGAAGCTGTGGACGCCCCATCCCGGGAGATGTTCAAGGCCAGGTTGGATGGGGCTTTGAGCAACCTAGTCTAATGCAAGGTGTCCCTGCCCACAGAAGGGGGTTAACTAGATAATCTTTAAGATCCCTTCCAACCCAAACCATTCCATGATTCTGTGAATCTATGAACAGTCCTCTGAACTCAGTGTCATCAACAGACCTGAGGAGGGTTGCGTCCTCCACCTCCATGATAGATGCATGATTCCTACAGGCTGAAGTCTCCGTGGAGGATTCTAAATGAATGAAAAATACAGACTGAGGGCAGGTGAAAAGAAGATTAATACTAAAAACCTAAGAAAATAAAATATTAAAAAGCAAAGAAAAAGCTCATGATCATGATTGGCAGCAGCAGACAGAAAGACCCTGACAGAGTGGTGATTTTACAGTAGTGGGCAGAAGGGTGGTCAAATTTATTGAAACAAGGCCCTGAGCACCTGATCTATTGGGAGTTGTCTGATGAGGGCTTTGGGTTAGAGACCAAATTTGGCAAGACCTATGGTACATGGAGTGTAAGTTGGTGCCGGTGTGAAACTGTTCTGATTTTTGGTAACAGTGGTGGTGAACTGGGTGTCAGAGCCATGTTTGTGTGCACCCGCTCTGCAATGAAATCAGCAGAGTCCAAGAAATTGTTCTTTTTTAAAATCAGTCTTTCTGTGTATGAGCCTTTGTGCAACACTTATAGCTCTCATTCAGCTGAAATTAGTTTGGGACATGACGGTTCCCCTTTTCTACCAAGAATCTCAGTGTGAGGACATGCCCCAAGGCTTACACGTGCACCCAGCACAGCTTGAGGCACTTATCCTCTGGGAATCTTTCTCTGCTGGTGCTCAGTTCCTGCTGTGGGTGAGGACCATCACAGCACATCTCCAAGCACAGCCCAGACAGGATGCCCTGGCATTGTGCAGTCAGGCCATGGTGACCATCTCCAAGCAGATACACACACGGCTGGTCCCTGCATAGGATCAAAGCAGGACACACCTGGAGACCCCCAACACCCAGCCCACAGGGACTGTGGCAACGCCTGTCAGCTGAAAATGTGCTGGGGAGCGTGGGGCAAGAGGAGGAGACCTCCTCACTGGGGCTGGAC
>JAOXNH010018736.1:0-10307 GCA_028566575.1 Bartramia longicauda | reverse complement strand
CTCGGTTGGTTAGATGCAAGGGCTTGACATGTGAGGGCATCCACTTCCCACCCCCATGCTGCCCCCCCAGCCATCCGTGGTATCAAATGAGATCTGTTATCAGCCTTAGTTAGATCATAATGAAATAATTGCAGGACTCAGCTGAGGGTGACTGCAGTGTAGTGAGGTGAATTAATTTTCCCACCACAGCAGGGCATGTCAGATCTGGCCACAAGCAGGTCAAGCCATTATTTTTTGTGGGTGTGTGAAAGTGATTGACTGGATTTCTGCACTTTGGGAGGGTTTGTGCAAGAAAAACAAAGGTGCACCTCAGCCGTGCTTTATCCTTTAAATGGCAGGCACAAACGAAAGTAAAACAGTTCATAAATTAACACAGAAAGAATCTTTTTATTCAGGTTTAAAAGCAAATCTCATACAAGTTGTGCAACTTTAGAAATTTCATCAGGCATCTGTAAAATATGTGTTTCAATCCACTCCAGGGAAGATGCTGGTTTTTTTGGAGATTTATAATAAGTTTATGGCTAAAATGTTAGCAATATGCAACTTCTAATGAACAATATCACAGCTCGCACTCCCATAAACGGGACCGCTACACTGAAGATAAAACATTCAGTATGGCTCAGAGAGGTATTTTGGATCCAAATACTTGGAAACATTGTACTGAAGGCCAAACAGCACATTATGTGCTCAGTAAAGCTAACCAAATGTCTATCATTTTTCCCCAGCTATTTGGGGGTAGGAACTATTGTGATTTTCAAAATTTCCTGTGTTCTCGTAGCTTATGAAAATTGCTGCTTTTGTGAATTATGGTAAAAGCAAACAGCTCTTTATTTAAAAAGAGCTACTCACTTTAATCAGAACTCACACAAACCTTCGAAAGGAAAGCTACCTTGCAATTCTGATTTTTCTCTTAAGAAGTAACTACCTGGAAGAAATTTCTACAAACGTTTTTCTCTATACTTCCATATCAAATTTTTACATGCTGTTAGCTCAGCAATTACATTCACCAGCAATAAAAGGGTGGAGCCCTACTATAGTGCTATATTATTTGGTAAAGATATTTTTTGCAGGTTTTTTGTTGTTTTTTTTTTTTTAAGTAGGTACTACTGAGAGAAAAACCCATCTGAGTTGTATGGTTGAGTTGTACAATTTTACCAAGAATGGTGTTGTGAAGAAATTGTCTTCACTGAAGCCATGCTCGGAATCTGCTCCAACTTGCAGAAATCCCCTGGCAATTTCCATTGTGGTCATGAAGAGGAAACACAATGTCTTGCCTCAAGAAATGGAAAAATGGTCATTGAAAAAGTTCACCAGCTTTTGCAAACTACTAGAGATGATTGGAAAGATGAGTACTTGGAGACCAGTGCAATCTTATAGAAGAATTAAATTAGGTAATTGAACAGTATGATTTTAATGTAAAACACTCAAGGCTGAAGTGACTACTAAAATCAGCATTAGGAAGAAAAGACACCTGCATTACAAACCTTGGGCTTTTCCCTCATTTTCTTCTTGAATCTAGACCAAACTAGAAACAGGGCGTTAGTTACATTCTGTATTCATTTCCCATTGGTGGATTGAGGGGACGGGCACATTTTCAGAGGTGACTTTGCTAATTTCTTTCCATTTCTTTTTTCCTGTAGCATTTAGAAAAAGGAAGGAGACGAAGGAAGGGAGCACTACTCAGACTTCTCCGGTTAAAAATAAATGAGATGAGAAAAAAAAATTGTGCAAACATCTATATAAACCCCAAGCTGTGCTTTCTTAATTACAGAGGAGGCAGAAACACCTCTAAAATACCCGTAGCAATTATTCATCTATCTTTCTTTTTAGCAGCTTTCCAGGTCCAGTCACCTCAGAGGCTCCAGTGCAACCTCACGACAAGCTGAGTGAGAACAATGTGATTATTTAGCGTCAAGAGAATACAAAACCTAATACCAAAGCACCTCAGTTGAAAAAACACATAAAAAAATACATCCCTCATGAGACACTAATACCACTATCTGGACTGTGGCAGGAGGTACCGACAGCTCTTCCTCAAAGAAAAGGAAAAAGTGGACAGTGAAGGATGATACTCTCAGGTTTTCCAGGCCCAGTTTGTTTTGCTTCAGCCTAAGGTGTTGACTCATTTTTACTCCTGATGCATGCAAAGTGCATCATTAGAGACAGCATGTATTAATGCCTCATGAGAAATTGTAGGTCGAACCACTTTTAGGGACTATTCTTTCTCTGGAGTGTCTATTTTCTGGTTGGTTTATATATCTGTGTCTATAATATATACACGTGTATGTGTCTATGTGTGTACATATAGATATATATATTTCACTCCTGTGTCTCCTCACTGATAAGCCTGTCCATCTCACTCCCAGTCCCTCAAACATGGGAACCTGTCAGCTGCCAAGTACACTTTGGGGACAGAGGAAAATACTGGACTCTGGCCCCGAGCACTGATAGGAGTCCATGGAAGATTTCTGGAGAGCTGTCACAGCAAAGAGTCAGGAAGAAAAGGCAGGGAGACAGCACTGAGTGGGGAGGAATGAAAAATATTCCAGCAGATGCCCATATCAAAGTATTTTCTGGGCTGACATAACTCACAGCAACACAGAGCTGCTTGATATTGCCTGGAAAGTCAGTTTTTCCCCAGGCAGCCCAAAACTGGGGAATTAGAAAGTGGCCTTTTACATGTTCATTGTCCTTTCTTAAATACCTGTTTCAAACCATGCTCCTCAGCTCTGTTTCCTGCTGCTTCCCATCAATGCTGCCCATGAGAAGGCGGGCAACCTCCCCTACCTCCACAATCTGCTGACAAAGCACAATACAAAAAAGCTGTTCTCCAGGGTACACACCTGTGTTTTATCACACCACCCTGTCTCCCTCCCTCCTCCCTCCCACTGCCATCCTCTGATGTCTCATAAACAGAATTTCCTCTGCCTGAGACTGTAAGACCCTCTGGGCAGAGACCTTGTCTGTCGGTACATCCGTGAGGTGCTGCCCCTTTCCCTAGAGTTCAGCCCTTTGTTGCTCTTCCATCTCTTCAACAACACAGGGCTTTACTCTGTCTCTGACATAAAATCCTACTGTAAAAAGCTTTCGTACCGTTGTGGGTCGGGAAGCTCCAGCAGCAGCAAGGCAATGTGTTCTATAAATGGCACGAATGCTGATTGGTAATATCATGTGTTAATTGGCAATATCTGCCTTCAGTAGGCTCTGCAATATGTGTTGTATCACATTGACTAGTTACATACCCATGATAGTAGGTATTAACTATTTGCAGGATAAATGTGTGGTCCTTTGAAGGAAGCATGTGAATTTAGTAGTTTTGTTTAATTAGCCTTTACGGCCTGTCAAAAGCGGGAAAGTGAAGAGAGCGTCCATCGAATGTGACATACTGTCAAAACCAGGCAAAGCAAGTATTGTCTCCCCCGCTGTACAGTTCCCTCAGAAACATCCCCTTGAGATAATCATCTTAGCAGTATCAAACTCTTGGCAACCCTGACCTGATCCAGAGCTCACAAAAGGCAATAGGAGCCTTCCACTGACTTCACTGGTTCTCAAGTGCATTACTGTTGCTCCTTTGGTCTTAGCAGTTAGACAGGATCCAGTTCCCCCCAGGACCACTCTAGATAAGAAAACAATGACAGAGCACAGTTATCTTCTCTAGATTGTGTTGTTACTTTCCCTTTTTTTTTTTTTTCCAAATGTGGTTTCTGTACCCAGTTTCTGTATCCAGAATTCACCATTCAGCACTACCAAGCTCCACACCTGAGACCCTTGGTCCCACTCCTGGTGGCCCAGCCCTGCTCACAACTGCTCCTCCTGGATTTTGGGTGGCTTTGCTGCCACTGGACACTCAGCAACTGCAAACCCAGCATCCCCTCCCCTGTGTGCCAAGGAAATCCACCTGCCTACATGCTCAGCTCTGACCTGGCATGGGCTGCCTGAAATCCCTCCACTGTCTCTGCCTGTTATTTCCTTCCTATTTAAAGAGGCTCAGTTGCTTCTTCTTCAGAGCCTGAAAAGGAGTGTTTGGCAAACCCACTGATTTTAATGAGATCTATTATTGTCTTTGGATCAAAGGCTCACTTGATGGCAGCTATTAGCACCTTTCACCATAACAGTAATTTAAAGTGACCACAGGCATCTTCTGTTTACTCCTCAACAGTACCCCCTCTTTCTTCCACCCAGACTGGAGAGGTCTGTGGGCACATACTTGACCAAGAATGAACCTGGTGCATGTCTGCACTGTAAACAAAGGTGTAGGAGGGGGAAAAGGGAATCTCGGTATTATAATCCACATTATTTCCTTGCAAATTCAGGTGGAATAAAAGCTTTAGTTTTCATCCTTTTGTAGGCACCACTGTAATCTCTTCTCTTACACCGCCAGCTTTACCTAGCTGGCATCCAATATAAACTAGAGCATTCAGTTCACCACAAGAGCATAGGAATAATTCTAGCACCCATTTTTTACCTTGCCTAAGCCACTATTATTGGGGGGAACTACTGGTTTTACTAGGATGGCCTGTTCCACTTAAGGCAAGTCATCTCCATCCTTTCTCCTCTCCTTCTACATACTGTCCTGCCACTTATCCTGCTGCTTTATCCTTATGGGTGAAAATAAAACAGAACTTTCTTCTAACAGCTTAAGACTTAAATTAGGCTATTTCTGAAAGAAAACACAGGCCAGAAACCTAGTCATTTTAATAAACAGCCAAATTTCACATTACACAGGACTGAGCTGATAATCAATTGATAATATCAGAGAGTAATATCTAATTTATAATACTGGTATCACAGATTAGATTTTCCAGGCTGTCCACTTGATACACAGGAGAATGCCAGGTCTCTGGCATGTCATTTTTTAGAATGGGCTCCTGATAAGCAGTGCTGTATGTTAGAAGCCATTAAACATGCTAACATCTTCTTCTATCTTCCAAATATCTACTAAGCCAGGTGCAGAGGCACATGGCTGAACCTATCATCCTTTGCAGGGTATTAATGTTGCATATAACCACTATTTATTATAGGACTACAGAAGATGAAATATGGAAAATGAAACACTTGCACTATCTCCAAGAGCAATGGTTTCATTCTGTCTGTTTGCATGACCTATAAAGAAATTTCACGTAACTATTCTTGTCAATCATGTTCAAATAGCTCAGCCCTGCCCTTTCTGTGTCACTCTGCCTTCTCTCCATTGTGCTCACAATCACTGCTGCCACCTTTACATCTATTAAAGCAAAACATTCAACCGCAAATTGTTAATTTCTGCAGTTATACATATACTCTCTCATCCCTATTTCATGGAACTACCATGTGTGTAGTTTATTTTTTATAATGGCTTCCAATTAAATATCACCAATTCAGTCTTAACATCTCATTTTTTACTTAACTTCAAAGGCGACAAAGCAACTTATACACCAAATTAATTATGTCTATTATCACTTAAAGAAATCCACTTAATTCTGTCAAGCCTGGCGAATGATATAAAAATGTTGGTTTGATAATATTAACATCAACAACTTAAACTGTATTTAAACTGGGGAGGAAAAAAATAGAAATAATTAATTGCTCATCACAAATCTGCCCAATATGGAATGCCATGTGGTTCTGCTTTTCTAATAAATTAGTTTGCTTTCTCTGCACTATTCTTTGTGAGGTATATAAGTAGTTAAAGGAGCATATTGAAAAATGAACAATCAGGCTAACGAGGAAAGTGATTAAAAGTTATTAAAACCAGAGCCAAAATACTGGGGAAGATGTGGAAGTTTTGAAATGTTGTCCCATGTGAGCTGGACCAGAAGGAGTTCACCTTTTCCTTTCTATTCTTCTGATTCTATTCCTCCCCTAACCAACGTAAGAAAATTTTATGATGAAAAATAAACCAAAACAACGAAGGAGAACTGGGACAATCACGTTGATTTAAGTGCTCAAAGCCACGAAGGGAGGGACAAAACTCAGGCGATCTCAGGCCTCCAATGTTACAGACGCTCACACTGTGATGAGTTTACTAGGACTCTGCATGGAAAGCAGGGATGGCTGAGCAACCCCAGTCTCTTTATATCACACCATGGACAAACGTGGCCAGGAGCAGCCACAATCAGCCGGCACCCCTCCTCACTCCACTCCCCCCGGAGCGCCCAGCAGCCAAAGGGTGCAGCGGACGCTGGCATGGGCGGGTGTCACGGCAATCTAAACAGACAGAGCAGAAATGAATTTCACCACCAGAGATTAGCCAGCAAATTAAACTCAACTTCCCTGACGGAAAAGCACAGCGCTGGAAAGCGCACTCCTCACTCTTCCCCGCGCTCCCGAGAGCGGTCCCTGCCCACGGTGCCACTCTGACAGCGGCTCCCTCAGTCCCGCTGAACCCAGCAATGGGGACATCCCATTTTTTGGCTGGGCAGAAGCCAGAAGGAGATGATGCGCTGCTGGTGCAGCCCCTAAACAAGAGACGAGGCCTCAGTGTGGGCCACTTTCTGCGAAAGCCTCTCACAAAATAGAGAGCTGGAGCCACTACAATTAAAGTTCATTAATCTGTTTACCCGAAGGGAGCAATGTTGGCTTACACGAGGTGATGGCCCAAAGTCCCACACTGATTCCCAAGGCACAGGCTCATTTTGGTGTTCAGACTGCCCTCAAAAATAAGCACTTCACAGTGAGCGTTTGCAGAGTGAGGCACGACTCACCTATTTCCTGACACCAGAAAATCCCCCTCTCAGTTTGCCCGTCCACATTCTCACACATTTTTCTCACTTTATCTTCTAAGGCCATGTTAGTCAGGTGTATACCGTGACCAGAGCTGGCTGCAGTTTTGAAAGAACCAAAAATTCACATCAGAGTGAAGAGTAGAGATTCCAAAGCTGGAAACCGAAAGGAGAATTTGGGCTGGGAAAGCTACTGAAGATGATTGCAGTGCTTTGGTTAGAAGTCCTGAGATCAAGTTCTGGCAGGGGAGCCTAAGCACAGACACCTCCAGCTCAGCAACGGCCCTATAAGCAGAACAGAGCCCGGGAGCCCCAAAACATCTTGCCACAGAGGCACACCTGACATGGGGACCTGCAAGGACACTGTGGGGCTGAAGGAGGCTCACACCAGTGGCAGGAATAAAGCCTGGGACCAGCCCAGCCCAGGCAGCCCACAGGGAGGACAGCAGAGAGGGAGCAGTAAGGAGCCAGGCTGGTTTTGATGGAAATCTGCTTTACTGTCCAGTTTTGAAATCTTTTGGAAGATGTGTCAGAACAGGCCTGTTCTTTTGAAATGTCTCGGTGCCAGCAAACAAGTGTGTTTTGAACGGAATAAATGTTTCAGCACAAAAGCTTTGACCAGATTCTCAGAGGAACACAGTCTGCTAAATGTCTTCCTCAGCAGTCGATCTATAGGATATGAGAGTCTGCTTTAGCCAGGAAAACGAAAGCCCAGTTTCGTGCTGTCACAGCTCAGACCTTGTACCTTTAAAGGTCAACCTCCAGCGTTTAGCCAGGACAGCAATCTGTAACAAGACCTCTGCTGACCACTGAAATCCATGTATAAGCCTGATCCAAAGTTCAGAGAAGATGGCAGGAGGTTTTCCATCCTCCTCAGTATACACAAAGACCTTAATGAAGAGCGTGGATGTTCCCAGACAGTTTTCACACATTCATGACTGTTTTTCCACCCACTGAAAGGGCTGATTTTATCTTGTATTGCTTGAGCCCAACCATGAGATGTACTGATTGGAAAATCTCAGAGGAACATCTGCTAAACAAGGATACAGGATTCTGCCCTGACGCAGCCCCTTCACTCCACTTCAGTGGTGAAAAGGGGATATCATGCCTCTATTGTTTGCCAGTACTGAATTCCCAAAGCCTGCTAACCTCACCTCCTTCCCTGCAAGGCAGAGAAGGAAGGAGCCATGTCTGGGAGGGTGTTTGAGGATATAACCTCCATTTTGTCACCAAAATCTCAGTGGCAAAGATCCCCTTAGCAGCTGTTTCCAATCAAAGCAACAAAGCAGCATCTAACTCACATGGGGAAAGAACTGCTGGGAAATCAGGGAGTCAGTATTCTACCAAGCAGCTCCAGGAGTAGAAAAGAAATCAGTCTTGTGCATCTAGTGTCCTTCTACCAGAGTCTTACCCTCAGGAAAGACAGCAAAACAGAACAAAAATCCCCTATAACATAGAGCAATATAGACATGGATAATTTAATAACTACCTGGAGGATGAGAGATTTAAGCTCTTGGACCAGCAGTGAAAGCAAGCTGTAAAGTCAAAGCCCTTCTCCTTGGCACATGCCCAATCAGCAGCTATTTCTGATTTGCACACACAAAGTGTGTTTATATCTCTCATGCAAATTCCTATGCAAAAGAGGGGCTGCACGGCAAAAATTACCCCTGGCCGCTTTCCCCTGTCGTCCCCGCTGGAGAGCGCGGAGCGTGCTTGAGAGATCTTCTCCAGCCCCACCGGGAGGCTTTGCCGAGAACCCGTTTCTAGCACATGGTCCTAAGTGGTATCAAAAATAGTAATTCAGCCATCTCTAAGCAAACAAAAACAGAGTCTGCAAGAGACAAGAGGCTGCCAAATCTGAAGTGATGCATGTAACGTTTTTCTTTCAGGAAGAAGGGATGTTTTCTCTTTCATCTGTTTTCTGTTTGTTCATTTGGTTTCATTCATTTACAAGAGTCTCCTTTTAACCAAAGGGAAAAAAGTTGATGTTTATTTACATCCTCTCTGCATAATAAGGCCCTGGCCCTTACACACATATGTGTAGTACCGCTTAAGTCAATGGGATTACTTGCCTGAGGAAAGTTAAATAAGTACTAAAGTCCTTGAAGAAGCACGGCATAAAATAGCTACCTATTGACATAAAATAACTACCTACTCCAGTAACCCAAATAATCAGATTCAGCATTGTCCCCCTTTTCTCCCATTTAATCCATAAAGTAGTGTTCTGTTTTGTTGTTAAATCAGCATAAAGTTATCACCAGAGTTAAGGGGGCGGCACCCAGTCTGATTTCCACACTGCCCGACATGCAGCCCTTTGTTATAATCATCATAATAATATTAAATAAAAGATAAGGACCGCTGTCAGAAAGTTAATCATCAAAAGCTGGAAATCACATAGTGAATCTGTCAGTCGTCTGAACCGGACGGGGTCATGAAAATGAAAGGGGAAGAATGCGCAGTCCGCAGACGATGCTTCCATGCTAATAAAATCCAGCCAGGCAAAAACATATATGCACAAGACTGAGCAATTTGTCACCCTGGGCTATCATGGCTGTTCCCCTGCCTATTGTAACAATGCCAGCATTCAAAATAGTCAGAAAGGAGCTTACAGGAGCTGAATGCCAGCACATGTGTTTTTCCAGCTGGAGCCGAGTCCTGGACCAGCTTCTGAATTCTAGTTTAAGTTTCTTACTCGCTCCCTCAAACAGGAAAAACACATAATGCAAAGACTGAAAGCCCTAAAATAAAAATGTTGAAGAGAAACTAACGCTGGAAAGAGTCCTAAAAACATAGCTGCGAATTTGGAAGTGTTAACCATCCCCCTGCTGCACACATACCTTCCTCTCTCCATGGATCCTCACTGAGGCTCACCTCCCTGCAGTGCGGGAGCCTGGGGACCACAGACACCCCCCCTGGGCACCCACCCTGCCTTGCACCCACAGCCCAGCACACCCTCAGCCCTACTGAGGCTCTGGGGCTGGGAAGGGCTTTCTAAGTTTGCCTCAGCCTGGCATTGAACGCTGTACCCCCATAAACTTTCAAAATGCTTCGCTCCTTTCACTGTTTTGGTCTTGCAGTATTAATAGAGCTTCCCTCTCAGCCCCTCGCCTTCTTCAGCAGCAATAGTTTGATGCTTGTGCAAGTGCTTTTTTTTTTTAAAAAAAAAAATGTCGTTTGCAACCCTCTCCAAAGTTTAGAGTCATCTACTCCAGGCATAATCATTTCAAACTCTGCAGCACTTCACATTTGGTTAAAACCACTTCAGTTTAGAAGTGATTAGAGGTTGAAGATCTGCAGTTTAAAATTTAAATTAAACTGTTTAAAATTATTGGAACACTTCACACATTTAAAGCAAATAATATTTTTTTTTTATATTTATTTATCTTTCCTTTCCAGTAGTTCTGGATTTTCAGCAGCAAACTGCAGAGCAGAGGCAGCTATTAAAGAATCAGGAGGGACCAGAAGTCAGATTTAGGTTTTCAAATCCTAGTAACTTATAAAAGAGAAAGCTGTGAAAAGGACTATGTTTCCACAACAGCAAGGACAGCAAAAATATCTAGATACATAGAGAGAGAAGCATGGGAATGGATAATAATAGTGTGTGGT